>JAEBDU010000010.1:3580363-3626370 GCA_016802625.1 Heliconius numata | reverse complement strand
TTTAATTTGTGATATTTCATCGACAGGCTCTTCTGGTTTAAGTACACTCTTTTTAATACTAAGACGTTTAGGTTCTTCTTCAACCTATATCATTATTGATATGAATTAATTTCGTGTTTTATACGAATCAAAAAATATAGAACGGAAAACCTATTTGATTAACAAAAACGACTAACATTTATATAAATAACAGAGTACATTTATTTTAAAATTATACCTTTTCTTTCGGTTCAACTTTAGGTTTTTTCTCAGGTGCAGAAGTAGCAAGTGATGGCTCCTCATCACTTTCATCTGGCTGACTTTTAACACTTTCAGACAATGACGCGCGTTTTGTCTGAGATTAACGGTAATAATTTTAATATATAGTAAAGTCAAGAAAATAAAAAATACGAAGTATATTTAAATATGTAGAGTATTTTCTGTCATGTCATTACCTTAGGTGTGTCATTAACTTTTTGTTTCTTTTCAAGTGGTGTGGGTGTAATTCGTTCATATTTCTCCAAAACCGGACGCTCATAATCATCAACAAACTCCAATTCATCCTAAAGTAAAAATGGTTTTAGCACATCTAAATGTTAACACAACACAACACAACACATGACAATTAGATTACCTTTTAAACACTTATAAAATATATTTTTTAAATATTTTTTATCGCATATCTATTTATTGTCTAAAATATATATTTGTTTGTTTTTACATCTATACAGAATAAATATAGTTAGAGACAAAAATTTACTTACTTCTTCTTCCTTCTTTTTAGAAACAACTTTCTTTTTGATAACCTTTTTCTTTTCCTCAGTCTTTTTAGTTACCTTCTTTTCTTCTTCAGGTTTAGGTTCCTCTTTAGGTTTAACTGGCTTTAATTTTGGAATGCCTTCGATCTTGGGCTCAGCTTCTGGAACTTTTTCTGTTTTCTTTTTCTCAATCTTTTCTAAGAGAGCTTTCTTGTCTTCCTCAGTTTTAGCAGTCTTTTTCTCAAGTATTTTTTTCGCTTCTTCTATTTCTACTTCTGCCTTTTTCTGTTCCTGTACCTTCGATTCCACTTTTTTAGATTCTACCTTAGCTTCAGTTTTTTTACCTTCAATTTTAACTTCCTCATTTTTGGCTTCTATTTTAACTTCCTCTTTCTTTATTACTTTTTTAGCAGCTGCTTTCTTTTCTTCTATGACAATTTGTTCCTCTTCTTTTTGTTTTTCTACAGCTTTCTGCTAATTAAAAAAATGGTAAACCCGATAAATATAAATATTTATCTCTTAACTTATCAAAAATAATTCATCATTATGATTTAAATAACTGTTCTTTTTTTATGTTGCAATAACAAACCTTTTTCTCTTCAATGTGATTTTCTTCAATAATCGATTTTTCCTCAACAATTGACATTTCTTCTTCTGACTCTTCAATAACTGTAGTTTCTTCTTCTTCTTCTTCCTTCTTCTTTTTCTATATTTATACATGAGTTAAATAAAATATTTATAAAATATATATTGACATAAAATATTTCTAATACATTTATACTTACTTTTTCTTCAATAATTGTTAAATCAGCACTAGATTCGTCTTCTCCAAATTCATTTCGTATCACAACTCTGTAATTGGCTACATATTTTGTTGTTACTTTTCTGATAAAAAGTCGAGCGTTCGTACCATCAAAAGACGTGCTTATTTCTGAAGAATCTCTGATAACTGTAGAATTCTTATACCATGTACATCTGCAGGACTGGTCTGACGTTTTCAGGACAGCAATAAACTCGGCTTCCTCATTTTCTTTTCTAGCCTAAATATAAATAATCACATAGTATCAAAAATATATTTAAAATAAAATTATAAAAAAGACACATACATATTTAAATTTATGTTGCGGTAAATAAATATATAATGTCATTTAACATACCAAGCTTCTAAAGTGTTTAATGATTTGTGGTTTTTCTCCCTTTTCCTCAGGAATATCGGTAATTTCAACTTGTTGTGATGTTGCCTCTCCTTTCTCGTTTTTAGCGACAAGTTTATATGATCCTTTATCATATTGCGACACATTCGAAATTTCTAATTTGACTGCAAACTCGCCCTAAAAGATACACGACGAAATCATTTACGTCTTACATAACAATGTAAAATAATCTATAGATTAAAGTGATAAATCATAGAGATTTACATATATAATAGTAGAATATATTTACCTCTCTAACAGGTTCTATAAGAACAGTGTGCCTAGAATCTTCTTTAACCGCACTGGCTTCTTTGAACCACGTGCAAGATGGTGCAAATTTACTTAATACTTTACATTCAACAATTACAGTCTTCTTTTTAATTATTTTAATGATCTTTGGTTTTTCTTTAATAACTGGAATGACTGTAAGAAAACAACAATATGTACATTTATCCACGACTAATAATATTATATTATAATAAACTATATTTATTTTATTTTGGATTAAAATTTGTACATACGACAGTATTTTAATATATTTAAAAATTGTTTAAGAACTTACTTTCAATATTGAGCGTAAGATTTGCATTGAGCTCTCCAAGTTCGTTTTTGATATTACATTTATACAATCCGGAGTCTTCAATACCAGGGTCGACCAGTTCCAAAATTATAGTATAAATATCTTCTTTTACTTCTACCCTAGTTTTTATTTTCGACGAGTCCCTGATTTCCTTACCCTCGTGGTACCAGACGATCGTTGGTCTAGGACTAGCTTTAACTTTGCAACCCATTATAACCAGTTTACCATTGTCTTTTGATTGAATTGTAGGTTTTTCAACAAAAGTTGGTCCTTCACCCTCAGGTTCGGGTTCTGCTTCAATATTCAAGTTAAGATTAGCATTGCTTTCTCCAAATTCATTCCGAACATGACAACGATAGGCGCCACCGTCCGCTGCCGTTGGGTTTGTTAAAAGCAATACCAATTCATAAACATCTTCGCTAATGATTGATGATTTTATTTCTATTTTACTGCTAGCCTTGATAACGTTCGAGCCTCTGTACCACGTAACTTCTGCCACCGGCTTGGCTTTACAGACACAGCGCATTGTAATAAGCGTGCCATCTTCGTTGGGAATGATTCGAGGTTTTTCCACAAATGACGGTGCAAAACCATTTTCGTCATCCCCACCTAAACAACATAACGCAATTTATACTGATTTGTCATTATAACAATATAATATCATGCAGCATTAAAGCTTTAGGCCTCACATGCGACGCTACTGAATGCGTACTTTACCCAATAATTTAAATTTGAATATACATATTTCAATCTCTTATTACCTTGGAAGTTTAGAGCAATATTTGCATTGCTTTCACCAAACACATTGAAAGCGTTACATCTATAATTCCCACCATCTTCCTGTGTAGGACTTAAAATTTCTAGAGTAAGGTTAAAAGTATCTTTTCCTATAGCTTTCCTAGACATTTTCATTTTAGCACCGTCCCTAATCTCTTTGTCACCGTGAAACCAGGTAATGTCGGGCACGGGGTATGCTTCTAAGATACATTCCATTATTAAAATATCTCCCTCTTGCCTAATCGTAGGTTTTTTGGGAAATCTAGGTGCTTTGCCATCAGGTATTCTGTTTAAAAGATTAAGAGTTAGTAAATATCCTATGCCGAAAAGAGAATACTTTAAATATTGCTAAAATCAATCTTACTTTGGTTTATCCCCACCCTGGAAATTTAAATTTATTTTTGCCACGCCTTCACCGTGCTTATTTTTAGCCACAGCCCTGTATTCTCCTTTGTCAGAATTTTCTACCCCTATAATTTCTAATCGCGCCATATGATATAACGTTTGATCCTCTTCTAATGATATTTTGTATCGACTGCTTTCTTTTATTAATTTCTTTCCATGGTACCTGCGTGCATGTTTACGCATTAAGATACAAAGTTAAATTATAAGGACATTAGAATATTTTCATTTTCTACAGTATGTCCTTACCATGTGATGGTTGGTTTCGGTTTGCCAACACATCGACATTCGAACGTAATTTTGGTACCATCCTCCGATTGCCTGATGACAGGTCTCTCCGTAAATGTCGGTTTGATAAAGTCTTCAGGTACGGGCGCTTCATCGCCTATATCAGTGTTTATATTAGTAAATTCGTTTCTGTTAAATTGCCACGAAGATTTGCAGCTTTGCCATTAAAATCATTGGAAAATTGTGAAATATTTAAGATGTTTTCTAACGATTTGTGTACGTATTAATAACAACTCAGGTTGGTATATAAGAGTTAATTAAGGAAGAATATAGTTAAATAAATCAAATAGATACATAAATAAACTTCATTATTTCATCTAAATTGATTCTATATATATCCCGATCAGTACGCATTACAGTTGCTAAGGTTACTTAAATGTATTTATATACGTGCTTACGCGCAAGCAAAGTAAAGATTTCAAATTTTAAAAACATTTAACACAATTTAAAGCGCTCGGGTGTGCCATGTTAGTCAAGCTTTAGCGATACATATATATATGAGATATGAGGTCTAAATATATTTAATATATACTTATTAGTATAATGCACTTTTTAAATATGTTTAATTTTATGTGGGTTTAATATGTGTTTCATTTTTTTTTTATTTATTAATTACATTTAACGGTCAAATTACTTGTTCTTCACAGAAAACATCTTAAAATCTATATAAATTAAAATATGGAATAAAAAAATTGAGTAACTACAATTTTTTGTGAATTAGTTAATGAAAAAGCTTTGCTGCAAATTCTACGTTCACAATAATGAGATCTAATATATTTATGAGATTAGAATCACACATACAAATAAGCATCAACAATGTAAAGCAACATTTAATCAAAAAAATATTTTTATATTTAATTCATTTTGTGTTATGTGTAATTGTTTGTATGTGTGCATTTTAAATGTATGTACATATTATGTGTAATTGCAGTGTATTGGAATATATGCAAAAGTTCATCCATGTTTTATTCCTTCTTATACCTTTTATAAGTCAATCACTAATTATTCATAAAACTATTATAATAGAGATTGAACATATAGAACTTTGTGAGTATTTTTTTAATATTTCCATTTTTATTATAATTTAACTTCCTACAATTATAATATTTAATAACTCACTGTCGAAGTTCAAGCTGATAGTAGCGTTGCTCTCGCCGAGCTCGTTCTTGGCTGTAACCCGGTACTTGCCAGCATCTTCCACTGTCACGTTGTTGATCTCTAACGACGCGTAGTACGATTTACCGTCTTTGCTTACTGTTAACTGAAATCGAAAAAATATAGAGGGTTAGGTTTTTTTTATTTAACCTCCTAAAAAGATTTTATAAATATAGATTTGTAATTTTTTTTATAGTTTTTATGAAATGTGTTGTTAGTAAATTGAGGTTAATGGCTTAACTGAAGATGTCTTCTAGAAATATATTTAGGTCAAGGTCATCTTTAAATAATTGATATATAATCTTTATTATATATTTTTTTGCTAATAATATAAGAAAACCTTCCCCATTTTAAAGATTTCTATGACAATAGAACAACTAGATGAATTATCTAGTTATGTCGTTATCCTTTTATGCTTTAGTACTATAGTTTTAGTTTGAGTGTTGTTCAAAAACTCATTAATATTTTTTTATAATATTAAAAGGGGTGATTTTGCACCCAGCTCAATTCGTTGGTTAATAATAATAAAAAATAAAATTATTTCCGATACGATGAAGTAATTATCTTTTTGTTCTTACGACGTACATCGCAAGGTAGGCAGAGGGAATCTAGTGTTAAACACTGGTTCTCCGTTCTTCATTTTTCGCCATTACAGAAGCATTGTGTGTTGAGTGGCGAAACTCAACGCCAAATTTTGTGATTGATTTGTGAATGATTTTGCCTTGTTGCCTATATATAAATAAATAAAAATTTATTCCTCGAGTGGAGATAAAACCCACAACCATCACATTACACCACGACGGCTTCAATCTATTTTCTAGAATTAACGTTTATTCTTTATATAATTAATTTCTATTAAAATACCTTATGTCTCGGACTATGTTTGACTTCCATAGTGTTGTGGAACCAGGCGACGCTGGGCACCGGCTCAGCCTCGATACGGCACTCGAATATTAGTCGCTTGCCATCGTCCTCTTGACGAATGGCTGGTTTGCGCGCGAAAGTTGGCGCTTTACCGTCTACTTGCCTGTTAGAAAAACAATTAAATAACATAAGCAGTTTTAATATAACAATTATAACTATTTGTAGCAATTTAACTTGAGTAAGAAAATACACTAGCAAAAGTAATTTCTTTAAAAAGTCACCAAGTAAGAATTGTGAAACTTACTTTTGTTTTTCTTCGTCCGCGGCTGAAAAATGAAACGATTTATTATACCTTTGTACTATAGATCATTATTGATACATTTCTTATTTAGTAAATGTAAATTAAACGTTATTCTTTTATTGAAACGAACTCACTACCGTCGCGCCTACACACGCTTCTGCCACTGCGTCATGACGGCCTTTAATGTTAATATTAGATGTTAAAGTTTTAAATCTAACGGGTTGAGCAAGATTGATTTAGTGGGAAGCGCTCTTAAACACATCAAATTCGTAAAATACTGTTCTAACAGTTCCTGTGGTTGAAAGTTTACTTTGAATAACACCAAGCAGACGTAAACATTGGAATCCCAATAGAGGTGATCTCAGAATAAATCCAGGTGTGAGATATTTCCAGCTGCTTTAAATGCAATTGATTAATATTCGGCACAAAGATTTACTGTAATGTATGGCACTGGCTCGTTTTTAATGGTCTATAACTTTGTTGTTACTGATCGAGAGTTCCTGGAATCCTTGAACACGTCTATATAATTATTATTGCATTTTTTACTAAAGAAGCTTATAGAAGAAAGTTAAAGGACTGTATTAATAATTTTATATAGAATTGCTATATTGTTATAGTTTTAAATAAACGATATTTTTTTATTTGGTCTTGTAACTGTCGTGTTACGTTCATTTTAGAATAGTTAAAAGTGAAGCAGCGAGCTCAAATGATTATATTAATCATGTTTAGTATCCGAAAACAAGTCAAACCCACTACTACTCTTTGTACAATATGGATTCTGATACTTTGGAATATCTATTTTTTTGAAAATAATCTACTGAAATGTATAATATCACAGTAAATCAACACCTTTTATGTTTTTCTTGTTTTACAGCACATATTTATTTCTTAAGACTATTTTTAAATACAAAACCAATAGTTATGAATAGTCATATTGTTTATTCTCATGTTTTTCTTGTTCATGATTGTCGTCACATTCACTCATGTCCGATATATTTGGCTCAGAGATCAGAGATCTGTTAGAAGGAGTCGATCGTTAAATTTTTGTTGACATTTATTTTTAAATATGACTAAGTGATATTTTTGTGTAACGAAATGTAGTGTTGAATTACGAATTTTGTTTTGTCGAAAAACTTATTAAAAAATGGCATAAAAAACTTTTTATACGAAACTCTATCTCCTGCCGTAGTATCATGCAATGACAACATTATTTTTTTATAATTTCACGACAATTTCCATACCATGACTTTTACATAACGTAACTCAACACCGCGCTTAGTTTGCCAGAAAGAACAAGGAGAGTAAAATAGCAAAACTCTAGCAGGAATAGAGCCCACAACTATACTATTAATAGACATTGATGAGGTCACTTCTAGCCCCCATAAATGTAACCCTTAGATACTATATTATTCAATTTACTGTACCTTAAAATTCCATATTTCATAAATAATTAACTTATTATTTTGAAAAAAAAAAGAACAATAAGTTAATTATTTACCATTCATTAATAAAAATAAAAATATATATAGCATAGGCATAGCATAGGAACTTTGTGACATTATCATCATCACAAAACCCGCTTAATTTTACATGAACTATTAACTATAATATTCCAAAGATATGGAACGGACGACCTCCGATATAATAATTAATGAAATTTAAACATGTTAGGTACTACATTCTACGGGTGTAAAATAAAGAGACACTCACGGCTGAAGTTAAGATTGATGGAGGCGGCCACCTCGCCCATCTTATTCTTAGCCTTCACTTTGTAAAGCCCCGCGTCGGTCTCGATCACGTCGTCCAGCTCCAGCACCACCAGAAACTTATTGTTGGCGATGCTCTGGATCCTTGGTAAGAAATAAGGTAATTTAAATAATCACATTGTATTTTTGTTTCAGCTTCAGCTATCCCTAGCTGGCAGTGGGACCCTAGTGTTAAGACACCCACGACAAACTTTTGAGGCATTGCGTGTTGAGTAGCCAAACTCAACACCACGCATTGTTTGGTTGACAAAATGAGATACATTTTTTAATTATTTTGACTTTATTTTAATAATTAAAGCTTAAGTTGCACTTAGTAATATTAATAACAATTAGTAGTAGATATTTATTTCATAATTGATTAAAAAATAATAATAGTTATATTTGCAGCGTTAAATATATCACATTACTATTAAAAAAGTTAATTTAAATGTTTAGAAAATATAGTAAATTTAAAACCACAATAAAAAAAAATGATGTGTAATAATTTTAAATTTCCCAACTAGCTATATTTCTACAACGTAGATCGTAGAAACGTATTTAAACCTAATAATTATATATTACGTATAGATACTAATATAAAATCAATACAATGTATTTTATAGTACTGTATTGTCCTTTTTTATTAGCAGACGGTGGAACGTGCCAATTGTGTCAGCTTCCGATTATCTTGGCTTCGTCAAAAGGAACATTAAGATTAAATCGTCAATCGGTCAGGCGACCGTGTCGTTGGCCCCATCATTGCTATGCAAATTAATTGTCCAATTACCCCTTGACAAAATAAAACGCTACTGCAACATATGGGTACTTAAATGTTTTAAGTCAGCTATCACAGATAAATATGGGGACAAGTATTCTACGTATATTTTCTGAAAGCTCATTTAATTACAACTTTATGAGAGTAAACAAACAATTATAGATATATAAAACAACACTTTTGTTGTTAGTCCCCTTTTAAATTTATTGTACAGGTGAAAATTTATGTTAGCTGATATTGATAGCGTCTTTTATTTAGTTAAGATTGTCTTCACAATACATGTATTCCAAGAAAGTGTATTAATAAGTATTTGTGTTATTGTAAACTTTATTAATATTGACTGGTTTTCAGGTGGCCTAACAGGAGTAAATTTATATTTCATAGATTGCAGGATGGGGGGCTCAAAACAACGTCTGGGCTTGAAGATCCAAACGTACGTTTAAAGCTGTACATTAACGCTAACACAACTGTCCAAGAAACTAAACAAACTCGAAATTATTCTGCTACCGTCTTTGAAGTAAATTCTAGAAATAAATAAATGCAATCTGCAAATATTAAGATCAATTCTATGAACGGATTATTTAACTGAACCCGATAACCATATTATTTCTTGTGAATATTAAGTTTAAATTTTAAAACTTTAGTTAAAATGTTTATTAAAGATAATGGGGGATAAACAACAACCCTGTAATACCTTCTATTTTGTCAAGGGGTAATTCAACAATTAATTTGCATAGCAATGACGGGGCCAATGACACAGTCGCCTGTATACGATTTATAATTGAGAAACGCTACGTCGACTTTCAAATTTATTAAAAAAAAATTAAGCCTTATTAAGAAAGTTGAACTTACTTAAACTGTGTCCTATTATCTTCTTTGAGTAGTTCATCGCTGCGGTACCAGCTGATCTCGGGCTTGGGAGATGCCAGCAGTTGGCACTCAAAGACCAGCTTGTTGCCATCGTCCTCTTGACGCAACTGCGGCTTCTGCGTGAAGCTCGGGGCAAAATCGTCAGTCACCCCCATAGTGCTATGTGTTTGTCATCACTGTTTGAAAATTGTTTCTGTGCCCACTTGAAACGGACCTGAGGACCTGATGGACAAAATAAATATGTATAAATTGGATATCATGTACAACATTTGCGAGTATCAAACCATATTATAATTTAACTTTAGTATATTTTTATTTCTAAATTAATGAAACCATAATATTAAGTAATATATGAATATTATTTAATATTATTATTTATATTTAAGTCTAAATAAAGTTGTTATATAGAACCTAAAAAAGGGATTAATTTCCAATCTAAAATCAATTTTATAATAAGTAATATCATTAATTTAGAATCTACAAACTTTTAAAACGAATAAGTCATTATAAGAACATACATGCAAATTTTTCAGAACTTGTTAGACTTAGACAGGTTATATGTATATTTTAATAAATTGTTTTTTTACATATTATTATTTCAAAAATTTATGCAATCTTAATTAAATTACTACAAAATATTATTAATAAATTATAAAAATTAAAACTATATTGTTGAACGATTATATTGTTGAAAAGAAATAGTACTTAAAGAACACTAAAAAACACGCTTTTGAACAAAAATTAACTTAAAAGTAATACATATGTTTTTTTTAATTTGAACTTAGAATAATATAAAAAATCGGAGGTTGTTATTTAACTGACCTATTGACATTATGCACCCCACGCTTTTTTTACACTCAATTCAAATTAAAAAAATGTTTTTTTTTATTTTTTTAAACTTTCACAAAAGGTTGTTTTTTAGATTTTTTCGATATTATTTACGTATTATAAGTTGTAAATTCAAATAAATAAGTTGTGATCTACAATCCGGGCGTAGTACCTATCCCTCGGTGGGTGAGTCCGACTTGCACTTGAGCGGTATTTTTTATAGTATTGCGGTCTTTCTTAACAAATTTCGGTTCGATTTCTACTGGGACGAGTGAAATTATTTACACTTTTTATTCGTGTTATTTGTCTAATTTTGTTTTATATTTTTAGCTTCTGCGTGTGAGTAGAGAGAAACTAGCGTTAAGACATTCGTTTCCTGTCTCTTGCTCATTGTTTTGAGATACTGAGTTTTTGGTCGCGGAACATTAGGCTGTGCCTTGTCTTACCGGAATTGAAAAATAAAAGTCATAAACAACATTTTCTGAAATGAAGCTATCATTTATATTTTCCGAATTATTATAAAATTATCCCCTTGTTTCCCTATTCTTCCAAATTTTTAGCTAAGCTTAGATATACGTACATTTTATATATAGGTAAAGCAAAAAGTCCTGAAAAAAAGTAAAGTCGTGATAATATAATTATTTAAAAAAGAATATTATTGCTCTAAGTAATTATTAATTTTATTTTGCTCTAAGTAATTATTTTAAATTAATATCCATTTTCTTAGTCCTTGATCTAAGGTCATCAATATTTTCTTCTTTACTACTTCTTTGGAATTTTATTGAATTTAATAAAATTGTCACTTGATCTTTTTTAATGGATTTAAGTTTCGAGGCCGTTGTGGCACTATCGTTTTTTGTTATTTTTCCATAAATTAAATTAAGAGAAACTGGGCACTGGATTGTGTCATACGAGGGTGAGGGAATTAAATTAATAAATTCTCCTAATGAGTTTCGAATCCCCGACCATCATGTTTACAAATGTGTTTCGGATGATCTCAGCTATTCCACTGCGTTACAAAGGCTTTTTTAAAATTACTTATTTTATCAGCTATACCAATTAAATAAATTGAAATGTTCAAAAGGCAAAAGTGTATACCTATAAGTGTAAAAGTATACAGTGTATTAAGAAAATATTCGTCTTTAGACAAGAACATGTTGTAAAAGAACGAACATTAGATAAATATATTCTAGAAGTAGTTAGTTTACTTTGAAATGTTTAAAATTTATAAGTTTTACTTTACAATTTTTTATAGTTTCACACCTCTCCCGCATACAACGCAATGAGCAAAGAAAGAATTAAGAGTTATATCTTAAGATACTGAGCTAATGATAATCTTTTAAATACAATTGTATCTTCAAATAGAGACTGAATTCCAAACCATCCGTATTCGTACTCGTACATGTACAGTCGGACAAATTTTCTATTGTGCCATGACGGTGTAAATCGACTACTAGATTATCTTTTCAATACAACGGCTAAGCTTGATATTATCAGTATCATCATATTACACGTAGTGGTCTCGAATGATCAGCAATACATCATCGCTAGTATCCAATAGATATTTGGCAGAAAGCTCTCAAATGACTCATATGTCCAGCGGTCAGCGCCATCTGCCGGCAAGGTGAAGTGACGTGTGGGTGTAGAAGTTAGCAGTTTTCAGGAGTATAAGAAACGTCCCATCTATTTCTGTAATCGCTGAAGGCCTCGTGATCTTTTCATATTCTTAACTTCCGACGTTACCTAATAATCGTGTTGGTTTTATTTTGTTTTATTGGTTTTTACTTAAGATTTTTACTTTTTATTGCCATATTATATATAATATATTTTTAATATATAAATATATTTTTTTATTTAAATATTTAAATTATATTAATATATTTAAGAAGAATTAAATATTTGACATTAATAATAGAAATAATTAATCCAGTCAAACGTTCCAGTTAATTATACAAAAAATAAAAAATCCAAATAAATCACTAAACATACCGTTGAGAATAGATAAAAAAATCCAAGTCACAAAATCAATTCACCATAAATGCACAATCACACTAGATGAGTCAAAAAATTACAACAAAAGTAGAACTTTGGGTAAAGCGCATATGTTTCAGGCAAATACGAAGTATATAGGGATGTCGCCGGCGGCGGGACGCGTCGGGTCGTTTTCGAAATCGTAACTAAACTATGAAATTTTGGCGTTTGGCCGAGGTGGTGTGGGAATGCGCGTGGGACGGTGCAGCCGGTTGGATAACCTCCAGTGACGTATCAGTGCAGAGGTGTTTTCCGAAGAATAGAAAATGATCTAATTATCCCGGGGGATGTGGGAAACGAGATGACTTATCACTGACTTCTGTCTTTCGTCGATGATGGAAAGTGATATTATTGTCGAAGGGTTGTGGCAAAGTGAATTTAATTATCGTAGAAATGATTATATTTTTATCAGCTTCACGCTGTATCCCGCATATAGTGGGGTAGGCAGGATTCTAGTGTTAAGACGCTCTTTCGCGTTCCTCACTTTCAGCTACTCAAGGTACTGCATATAGAGTGGAGGGCGGTTGAAAATTAAATTTCCCCTCCAGGAAATGAAATATTCAATATTTTCATTTAAGGAAATGCCACCAGAATTCGATGTAAAATGGGGATCGGAAATGTATTAAAAAAAACTTAGAAGGTTCCCGTGAAGTTCGCGTGAAGCCAAAAACAGTATGATAAAAATTTATTCAAAACGTGGAATGTGGGTAAGGAAATATCTATCAAATATTCCTTAAAAGTCCATATAAAAAATACAGCTCATATTCATAATAGGTATGTGTAATTCTGAAAGACAGAAAAAAATGGACAGAAAATAATAATGAAGAAACTCAAAATAATTTTAAATTGCTGTGCAAAGTTGGTACAATGTTAAAATGTTTTAACCCTGAGTCAGCTATAAATCTCCGCACTCGTCACTGAAGCAAACAAGTGGTGTATTATTGGCGCTCGTTTATCTTAAACTTTTCATTCTGTTCATTAAATTGTGTTGGCAGGTGGACGGTCAGGTGACTGATAATTTTTCAGGTAAATTTTAATACATTTCGTCACGGTTGAGTCAAAATATTGTAAAATAAACAAGTGTTTTATTATAAAAGCAGCGAAGAATATGCTTAACATAGTTTTTTTTACTAAATATAAAATTTATCGATATTTTAATTCGTTTATATGTTCTGAAAAATAATTGAAATTATTTATATTTATTGAGATTAGACCTATCTTAAAACTTCTATATTAATATATTTTAATGATATTAATTTAAGTTCATCATGTAATGATTAGGGGAGTACAGGTAAATGAATTATGCAGTGATGGTGGGAGAATGATTTTGTTCAGTGAGTTTGTGGTAAGTAATGAAGCCTACAAATACAGTGCATCGTTGAGTCCCATCTTTTTTAATAACAACGAGAAGGCAAACCAAGGGTTACCTAATAATGAGTGATCATTGTCTTTGCGGAGGAGATAGACGCAGTTTTTGAAGGTAGCCATGTCGTATCATCAGTGATGAAAACTATGCATCACCACCAGATTCAATTACTATTAACTAATATATACAATGAGAGAATACAGGAAATTTAATTCAAACAACAGTAGACACGACAAACAAACAGACGCCCACGCGAGTACGAGACATAGCCTCCTGTTTAATAAACATTTCTATATAAAATCAAGATATATGACAGCGATTAAGGAATCCATAAATTTCATACGAGTAAAACTCATTTACAATGTGAATAATTGAAAAAAGATGAAGAGAAGTATAAATTTATAGGAAAAAATATAGATACGTATAATTTCAATATTAAAAAGTCTATATGGCACAAATAATTATTATAATTACGGTACTAGCACAGTCAAGTCGGCATAGTTCCGATTATGGGTTATAAATAAGACTATCTACAATCAATAGGTGCTTTGTTTTGATGACAATAACGCTGTATAGACATATATAAAGCCTAAGAGTCAAATTTAAAATAATACACAGATTCAAACCCGGTCAACTTATTACACAGATTCAAACCCACTCAACCAGATCCAGACCCTAATTTCGCTTATAATAGTCCGAGTAAAATTGATATGTTTGGAATAAGCTTAGTAATTCAGTTATGAGATCAGTTTTGAAATGCTAACCTAAACATGAATGCTGAAATGTATACACAAATACAAGAACTGCCTAACAGACGTGATAATTGACATATGGAAATCTAGTGAGATGATCTAGATATCTCTGATTATACTTATGTTAGATACCTGTATTTTAATGAAAACTATGTCTACATCCTGAATCCAGAACCATAGCTTGCATACTCTCTCATTCCAACTAAATCACTACGTCGTCATTTATTGATAGTTAGTAGTTTAGTTTTTATTCAGCTCCTCGCTTTATATATAGTACAAACCTATAGCAGTTAAGGCATAGATAACCTAGTGTCAAAACACTCCGTTTTTCGCTTTTGTCCGAATATATTTTTACTCTCGTTTCAATTTTCAAAGAAAAAACTTCACTCACTAATAAATGATGATAATGTTGAAAATGTAATTCCTGGTAAACAAATGATCAATTAAGAATCTCGTGATTTGGCCGCAACACTGCGTGGTGATTTATTGTATTCAAATTAATCTGTAGAATCAGAATTTAGATATGCTAAACGAAGCACGTACACCGAAAATATTTTTGAATGTGACAAATCTTCAAAACGTTTAGAAAGACTTTTCATATTAAGTCGTGAGTCTTACTTTGATTTTACCCTATGTAATTTTATGCAGTATCCAAAATATAGCACACAAGGCAGAGACAACCTAGTATTAAGATTGCATGTTGAGTGGCGGAACTAAACGCCTTGCTTTGTCCTGTTTTCACGGTGAAAAGGTGATTGTAAATAATTTATTCCCTCAAGAGATCAAACTCACAACCGTCGTGTTTAGATACATATATTGTGAAGAAATTGTAAATTTTCCATGTATATATCTGATAATACAGTAGCTGTGTAAGAAGTACTTAATGTTATAATTTTTACCAAAAAATAAATTCACTTGACTTTTCATCAGCTTTTCATTCGTACGTGATTGAAGTATTGACATCACGTTAAGGGTATAACACTCAACAGTCAAATCGTTCACAAGCCCACGCGTGCGCTTGCACGTATTGTGTCCAAGAATTTCAGTTTGAAATGCTTTATACTTCTAAATGTGTTCACTTGACTCACCACTGACGTTTCTTGTTTGGTCTGATAACAAACTAAAAATATTTGTCTTAAATATCTTCATTGCATCATGGTGATTTAAATTTATATTTACTAACTTATTTATATGGCATACCTACTTCATACACTTATATAGAGGTATAATGGTGCAGTTGATGTGAATATAATTGAAACCGATAATAATGGATTCTAATCCCACTAGATAAGTGTGGTCATGGATCTGGTTAGGTAATGGTATGATTCGATATATGAGAGTTCTTCCATTTTCTACCATTAAAAAAATGTAAAACTTGTCAAGGTAAATGATTATGAATTAGGGCAAATCATAATTATTTAACTTTTCATCCTAATTTCAGGTGACTAACTGTAAGTTAGGAAATACAATTATCTAACATTTTTCATCTATCTAGCTAGCACCTGGGTAATTTGTGTCAAAACACTCCGTTCTCCCATTTTCGCCTATATTCGAGACTTCTTCGTCAACGCCAAGTTTTGCCTTACTAGAGCGAGCAAATAAATATAAATTAAAAAGATTTAATTTATATTTATTTCTCTTTCGGGGAAGTCTTCCCAGAAAGGGAATCGTACCCACAAACATCGCGTTTACAGTCAAATTCCAATCCAATAGTGTTACAACAGCTTAGATAGGTTTTCTTAGATTTAAATTTGAATATTATCGAGCGGAGTGTAACGGCGCCCAAGGTCGTATTTTATGGTTTCCAGGCTTCCAGCCCGGATCTCATGTATAAATGTAAATATAAATCCGAGTGGTTATATATAACCCACACTTCTAATGAAGCCACTATAGCGTCCGGTGTTTAATTACTATTCCATGTAATCCTAACGAGTGGAGTAATTATTTATATTTTAGTTGCTGTAAAATTAAAAAAAGATATTTGCTTCGTATTCAATGAAGTAAATATCTTGAATTTTGAAGATCTAAAGAGTAAAGTATCTAAAGTCCAAACTACATTTTTGCTGCTGCGATCGAGTGTCGCCGGGGCGATTCTAAAGCTAACGCTCGATTCCCATTGTGCAAATTGTTGGCGACAGTAAAGTAAGCTGGATTCTCTCAAAAAAATGCTACAGTCAGAAAATCTTACTGATCATCTAATTTCCTCGCATTCACTTTTCTCAAACATACCCTCATTCTCACCTCAGTCCCTATTAATTTCCAATAAAAAAAGAAAAAACGGAATGACTAGATTTTCTCATTTTAATAAAGTAGCGCTTAATTATTATGTCTTGCTCTTGACTTACAAACCAAGTATTATGTACGTAACACGCGTATGATTCACTATCATAAGCCAGACACCTGCTCTTTGAAGTCGTAACCGAAGGATGTTATCGTCTCCCATTCATTTTTGTAATCATCGTACATTTAGGAAGTACTTACATAAGAAATGCCAGTCGTGGCACAGTAAATGTGAATACAAGCATGCACAGTAAATGCGACAGGTCGTGGGTTCGATTCACTCTCTCGAAGAAATGGAACATTTAATATTTTCATCTCCTCGCTCTATTGACGAGACCAATTGCGGTGTGGATTTCTACAACTCAATACAGATTCCCTCCAGAAGTCGGCTGTAAGTGGTGAGTGGAAGTGTCTTAATGGGAATGGAGTGTCTTAACACTAGGTTCCCAGGTTACCTCTATCTACCCTACTATGTATATAAAGCTAAAATAAAATATCTGTATATCATAAAGGTCTATGCCAAAGTGTATCCAAGTATTGCCTTTAATTGATACTCCTTGATAATCGTGCACATGACGGCTATATTACTGTAGATCAGTGCCAATAATGCAAATCATAGTTCTAGCCTCAGTCATTAAATTCTCATTTTATGATAACTGCTTCAAAGAATCCCAGTCGGTTTTTCAATGACATGTTCTTGGTTTGCAGTAGGTAATATCTTGTTGGTTATAAATTTACAATTTTTTTTTTAAATGTACGACTTGTAAGTTGAAACTGTCTACATTAGAATTAAAATACTTTCTTTATAGTTTTCAAATTAATACCATTCTTCAGGTATGACAATTAATTGTTTTTGCTTTGTACTTGATATTGATCAATTAAATTCATCCATCCAGAGATTATATGTAAAATTATTTTTTCTTTTGTAACTTCACGCTGTATTCTGCTCACAGTGGGTATGCAGAGGGAACCTAGTGTTAAGCAGTTTCCGCCCAATTCTAGAGGACGCAATGCCTATAGTATGTTGAATAGCGGAATTCAACGCTGCTCTTTTTTACTCGACAGTAGAGCGAAGAAAATTCTAGGTGGAAGCGAACCCATAACCTGTTGCCTTTATACCCACACACTAGTGCCCTTGTACTGTGGCCCCTAATAATTAACATAAAAATAACAAATAATTAACAAACTTAGATACTTGGTCCTCTAAAAGTGATAATATAAAGCTTTATGAAAAGTGCGAGTGCAGCTTTTATTAATAAGCTCTCATAATTAGATCTCACATTTCGAAATCTGACGGTTTGGCAGGTGGCCATCCAGAGAGGGACAGCGATAGCTCATCGCATGAGTGGAAACAGGACAGGTGATAATCTTGTGTGAAAAATATTTATGCTAAGGCCTTCTGTTGCTACGAATTCGACTATGAATAGGTTGGTTATTTCTGAAACATGTTTGAAGGTTAACTGTTTCGTTTTGCGGAGAATTTTCTGGTTAACTGAAGCTTTCCTGGTGGTTGTGAAACCACTTTTATTGTTTTTAGTGGCATTTATGTGTGTTAAAAGATAAAAACATACACAATGAGTTGCTAGAAACTCTTGTATTTTGATTGTTCAGATTGGAAGTATCTTTAGTAGTCCAGTACTGCTGGTTGACTGATTGTTTTTTCATGATTTCGTAATGACAATCTTTTCTGTGAAATAAATCTCAAAATTGTAAAGAGTATAGAATATTTTTCCTTCTTTCTCTTAGTTAGAAGGATAAAAAATCAATTATTAGAATTATCATTATAACGCGATGGTTGTGGTTTGTGGTTCGATTCCCGCTGTGGCAAAACTAAACGTTTCCACTCTATGTTCATTGTTTCGTATTCAGACAGAAAGCGAAAAACATATTAATATTATATTCTTCATAATTATATTCTTTGTTTTAAAAAGTTTTTATATCTATTTATACAACTAAGTGACTCAACATACGTTATACCTAACAATGACTAATAGAAGTTCTAGTATGGCACGACGTGACATGGCATGACGGAGAGTGAAAAAGAGTGAGAACATATAATTATAGAATTATCCCATAGGGGAAGAAAGAAAGAAATTTAAGTTTTTAAATTTCTTTCCTTTATGTTCTATCTTTATCCAAATTTTATAACTGTAGTTTCACATAAAGTACCCTATAGGTTTTGATTATGCGCCAAATTTCAAACAAAAAGCCACAAAATCGATGCATGCACTCGTATCGTATTGTATTCTATCGGTTTTCCAAGAGAACTGAATAGTAGACCTGAATATTATTTTCAGCTTCCTCCACACGATCTAGAGATACACTTCTTCGTCTTAACAGACGGGCAGACAACAAAATGATCCTATAAGGGTTCCGCTTTTACCTATTGAGATACGGAACCTGAAAAATACGATATCTACTGATGTATATTCATAAATTATAATTTATACAAACATGTTTCATTTATTTAGATGATAGTGTCATACAGTTTGTTTGATACAATCTTTAAGATCATATCATCTAGAGAAACGTTACTTCTTAGGTACACTAGAAGACTACGAGTATATACTACATTTAAGTTTCAATTTCTTGCAGAGAAACAGAAACGTTCAGTAGTAATTAATTCTAAAATTAAACGTGAAAACGTTTGACAAATAGCACCATTAATATTTATTGTCTTCTAAACAAGTGAGGCTCAACGATATTATCTAATGGGTGGTTATGAGGCTTGGCACTTAAAATAAAGGACAAAAACTATGTAATATTTCAGTATTGCCTACGTCGACTCTACTCGAGAGTAATGCCTAGATTCAATTTAATAAGAAGAACAATATTTTATTGTGTTTACAATATTTACGACAAACCATTTAGGTCTGTAGGCATCTTGTTTTATAGAAATTATTTAAATAATAAAAAAAACATTGTATACGCTAAATTCTGATCCTAGATGTCTATATTGACATCCAAACTGGATTGGCGAAACGGAATGGTAAACCTGGTGGAACATAATTATAAATTTAATTTAAAAGTGAATTTAATGTTGCATATTGATAAACAATTCAAGAAGAAAAATTAAAGGAATTTCTCTTTACATTGAATAATTCCCTCAAAGGCAGCTACTTAGTGCTTGCATTTCTTTAGGGACAAGCACCCTCTTACCTACCCAAACGGTGCCGCTGTAAAAGCCAATAGGACTAACAGCATTAACCTTGTGTTCGAGAAAAGAAAAAATATTGAATATTTTTAGTAAATATTGTTGTTGTTAAATTTTAGCATATCTATAAGTTATCTTTTAAATAGTTGGCTTTAGTTCAATGTATTGAAAGTTTTACTATCAATATTCACACAAAACTTCACAGATGGGTTGCATATGTCACTGACAGTATTAGCGGTCATGTTGCATTGACGTTGCTTTTCATATGAATTGCTTTGATGAAAAATTTAACGACATTTTGTAAATACATTTAAAAACATGTTTTCTGTTGATGCAACAAAGTTCCCAGATGCTCCGAGTTTGGCAGGACGTCTCGTCTTATTGACCAAAAATTTAATATTTCCATTGAGAAGGGCATATCACAGTACTGCGAACAATCATATTCTATTGATATAAGTTTTTAATAAGATACCAACAGTTTCATAGAATTACAAATAAGAATATTAATAAGTTATATATAACTATCCTAAGGACTTAACTGCCTTATATGGTAAACCAACATAATTTAATTTAATTATAGTGACGTGAAAATATTTTATATTAATATATATCTATCATCGAACACATATAATTATATTATATACGTATATAGTGGCCGTGATTTGCTATGAGCATCTCGCAAACTGAATAGTAAGAAAATTACCATTAAAATAGCAGAAATATAGTCAAATTCAATGTCAGAAATATCATTAAATATTACGAGCGTTTACTAATTTACTTCTAACTGTAAAGTGCTCAAAGTTTTATCGTTCATTTGACACATAATAGTAATGCACCTTGGTGTTAAATATTTCTGAACCTACATACTCGTAGCTAGTGCCCACAGCTTCAGTCGCGTGGACTTTATGATCTTTGCCATACTTACGATATCGTAACAATATATTTTGTTTTAGCTTTGTTTGTTATGGCAAGTCAGGCTAAAGGAACCTAGAAGTCTTCATGTTCCGTTTGAACCATTACTGGTTAAGTGGCTGTGCCTAACGCCAAATTTTTTCTTACCAAGTAAGAGTAATAAACAGAAATCGAATGCACATCCATTACGTATGCAGTTACGGTGTTCCACTGCGCTATAACAGTCACTATCTTTTTAAAGAAGTATGTAATAATCCAAATTAATAGTTCGACGTCTTTAGATGTTCAAAATTGAACAATTACTAATTATTAGCTGTCAATAGACGCGATTATTCACTCGAGTTTATAGATTAGATGCATACATTAGATGCAGACGCATCGCATTGCATTGCATTGCAGGGATGTTGATAGGATATCGATCAACGCGGGATCGTAGAAGTGATACATATACGACCTATTTCGTAGTTGTTATAAATAATTTATATATTTTCGAAGACTATTACAGATCATCTTAAATAGAAAAAAATATTACTGGAATTAATTTGGACTTTATTCAAACATATTTCAATTATAATAAGAAAAATGTTTTTAGCGGAACAGACAGAGAAAACAAAGTTCCAAATGCATATATACCTCTTTCACCTTCTCCACTCTCCACGTAAAATTCTAATTTGTTCAATTCTAAATTGTTCTCTAAGGTCAATCGAGGTCCCCTCGGATATGTTACCGTTTACGCTTGCTTCATATTTTCCCCCCATTCTTTTATTACTCAATTACTGTATATCCACCTGCAAACATTTTTCTCCATTCTCACCGCTCCTCACTAGTTCTCCTCGCTAGTCCTATCATTATGTGTATCCCTTCATTACGGATTCAGTCAGCTATACTCCGCGTCTTCTACGAAGAGATCATATTCATCTCTCTTTTATTTTTCTTCTGTACAACCCACGAGTCGCTGTAGGTGATGTGCTATGCTGACGTTTTTTATCGTCTTATCAATACAGCTAAGGTACCGTTAACTCTGTTATCAGTAGCAATACGCTATCCTACATCCATTTCGTATCTTATGGCTCTACTAAGCATAATTGCCAGACATATCACTTTATTGAATTCTATGTTTTGATCCAATATCTTGAATATTTATCTGTATAGAGAATTTGAAATAAAAATTTAACCCCAACTTTTTAAATAAAAGCATCACACTTTTTGGCGGAACTCAACGTCGCACTTACTTGACCAGTGAAAATTAAAATAACTTGGAAAATAACAGAATGGAAATCTAGAGCAAAACCATTGCGCTCACAATCAGACGTTGTCACCTTATGCTACGACGGCCTGAAACTTCGACCGTACTTTTATCGCTAAAGAAAAGTCTTTCAACTTTCTTTTACATTCAAAACTATATTATAGATTCAATAACTACATTGAAATCCTATAAAAAGCGGTACAGATGGCCTGACAAACAGAAAGACTGACATAGGCAATAAGAATAAATCGTTTGTTTGTTTGTTGTATCCTGGGTTCAAGTCTAAGCCAGGTTATAAAAGAGTGTATATTTTTATTATGAAAAACATTGTAAATAACTAGTCGCTTTTAACTAGGAACCTAGTGTTAGGATACTCCGTTCTTAATAAGACTTTTCCTACTTCCGTTCCCTACTTTCTGTTGAATTCTGGAGATTTTGCGTGTTGAATGTTGGAAGTCGCCGCGCTTTGCCTTGTTACTACAGCGAAAGATTGAAAATATTAAACCTTTAATTCCCCGAATGCTAATCAAATCTTGCGCCTGGGCCACGACTAGCATCCAGTTTTTTAAGATAATAGACAATAATCCATTAAAGAGTATAGTAATAATCATTAAGAGTAATAATTATTTAGATGACTTTAATTAATAATCTTAGTACCTACGTGATTGAGTCACATGCTTATGTCCACAAATATATTATTTACATAAATTTTTTATCAGCTTCCTGCAAATAGCAGGGTCGGTCAAAGGAACATGGGAACTTGGTGTAAGGACACTCCGTTCTCATTAAGACACATCCGTTCCCCACTTTCCGCCGAATTCTGGAGGGCAATGCCTTCAGAATTCGGCAGAAAGTGACGAAACTCGACCTCGATTTATGTATATATCAATTACAATATATTTTATTAGTAGCTGAAAAGAGGTTTTTTACAAAACGTAAACGAACCTATTTTAAATAACAGAACCGAAGATTTGAGCATTGAAATGCTTTACAAAAATATAACCAACATTTAGTAAATTTAATAATACAAGTATATCAACATCCGCCAGTTGCTGAATTTGTTGAGTAAGATTAATATCTACATTAGGCGCAGTTAGAGCTATTTTAAGATAAATCGCGCAACTCCAAGGCGTCTGTGCTCTGCAAACTGTCTCGGGGAAATTAATAATTAATACATTTACATGCAAAGCACATTAGATCTCGTGTTTCGCTGAAAACCACATCGTAATCAGTGCGTATGTCTGAGATTAGAGAAGCAGCCGACGTCGGCGGTGACTCTCGCAGTGTGGCCGAAATATCTCGCGGCGTCGTAGTTCAAAAATAGTCTGCGCCGACCGACGCCGGGCTGCATACAAAAGTGGTGTGCGGGGCGACCAACATATCGCCTTATCAAATTTCCCTGCCCACGCCCACCGCCCACGCGCGTCGGCCCCGCGGGCGGCGGGCGGCGGGCGGCGGGCGGCGCTCATGCATTAGTATGTTAGCACATTCCAACATATCCACTTAACCACCTCACTTCGAAGCATTAATCGATTAATAAGCGCACATCCGAACTTACACTTGGCACTGCGCGGACACCGCTACGAACACTATCGCGAGGCCGGGACGGTACGCGCTCGGCGCCAGCCGCTACCAAACTGCTTACCACGGACCCAACGCGCGGCAAGACGCTCCAAAAATACACTTCATTGTGTGTACATTCACTTATAATACCTAGGCCTTAGTATAAATCTCGTCGATCTTTATAAATAGTACAGGTTCGATACAGCAGAGGTATAAAGCAGTAGATGCAGTCGACGCTATTAACCCAAATGATTTAACCTGGATACAATTGACAAATGCGCACGCGCAGACGTATCGTGAGGTTGGAGATATCTAGATTGGCTGCGAAATTGTATTTACTAGAACTGATAACATCATTTAAATATGTCATTTTCTTGTAAAAAGTTATTTTCTTATCGCTATATGCGTCATTTACTCGCACTAAAGTATTTTACAAGTCGAGTCACAGTTGATTCTTAAGCTGATTCAAATATATTGTCGATACAAAGCTGTGTAAAATCATACACTTTTTCTGTTTGTAATTAAAATATTTCTAAACTATACATTACTGAAAATATATATCAATAAATTAGTAATTGTTCATTATGATTCTTATTCAAAGCTTCTTAGTGCAAAACAGTTCTCTGAATTAAAACAATCTCTGCCCAAATTCTTGATATTGCCTAATTCTATTTCTGAATTTTTATTACTTGGCTCCTATTTTCGTCTAACTTTATAGTGAAATTACGTTAGCAGTTTGCCAAAATCCGCACTTTTCGCATCCTGGTGTTTCGCCTGAAGTAAATATATATATTGTATTTTAAGTAGGTACACGTACTATATGAATGAATGGCTAAGGATTTTTTTATATATTTTTATTTCACCTTTTCAGATTTTAAGTAAGTAAGGAGTTGATTCATCATAGAGTTAGAATAGTGACAGTCACTCTATTTTTCTATAATTTTGTAATTTCAGAAGAAAACAATTAGATGTTAGCTGCCAATATGAAGCTGCTCCTAGGTCGTTCTTATTATGTATCAACAAAGAAAAGGAAAAATGCCTAAGATGATTTTAGCAAAAAAGCTTTCCTCTTGTACATATGACGTATAAACATTAAAACTCAACTCAACGTCGCACTTTCCCTCGTTACCAGAAGTAAGAAAGTAAAATATTTAATATTTAATTTTCCCAAGTGAGAATCGAACCAAGAACCGATGCGCTTACAGTCACACCTTTATAGCACCAGGCCACGACGTTCTAAGCCTGTGATATTGATAAATAAACAGAATACAAATTTAAGCAAAGAATGTTCAATAACAACGAAAATTTAAATTCACAGAGCTAGCATTAAATTTTTTTGTCTATTTGTCTTTTATGTCACTCAATCATGTAGAGTTAAATGTAGAACGACATTAGCTTAGAGTTTCGTGATATTCTTTCCAGTCTATTTCAAAATTACTAAGCAATAGTAATTTTGTATGTACGTTTGTTCATTGTTTTTGAAGCTATTGTACCCGAAAGAGTTTAATTTACGAGCGTTGGTTATAGGTTCTATTTACAAAAAACGAACCGTTTTTGTGGTAGTGTTTTTTTATGGAAAAGACAAGTCAAACGAGCATACGGGTTAATTGATGGCGATTACCGCCGCCGACGACCCCGTGTAACACCAGATGACCTACAGGTGCGTTTCCTGCCTTTAAGGTGGAGACAGACGTGCTTTTTGAAGGTACCCATGTCGTATCGACCTGGAAACATTGCCGCAGGTAGGCCATTCCACAGTAAACATATACGAATAACGGAAAATTAAAAGGAAAGTGGATGGAATGCTTTTACTGTATTAACAAATTCCAGGCTTAAATGCAATTATCAAATTTATTCTTAAACATTAATTTATTATGTAAATAATATTAAAATCCTATTGCTTAGCAACTTTAGGTATATTTAGTAAAAAATATTTAAAATCTTTTTTTAAATACACTACCTTATTGATTACTTTTACTCCTATATTGTATTTATTTTTTAATTAAAGTTTACTTTATTATTAAGAAAAAAATTAAGCAATTAAATAAAAACCAAAGTACCTATCTATACCAAATAAATTAATTAATACGGAATTATAAGTAAACATGGATCTAATTAAAACGGTAAAAGCCGATTGCTGAATAAAAAAAATGTTCTTATTTTAGAAATATTTTGGCGCCAACCCAAAATCGTTGATTTAGAGAATAAAAAATTCGTTTAGTTCGTATTAGTGTACATTGGATCTCTTTGTAACCAGGCTTTCAATTCTGTCTCTCATTCCACTTTTCAGTTTCTAGATATTTTTGTTGTACAGTAGAAATTTGGATCATAGCAATTTTAGATTCTTCGGTCATCGACCTTTATAATTTTCATTTTAGATTTTGAAGAAACTACAGTTTCGTGCTTTTTCCATATAGCAGGCACAATAAAATAATCCAGTCTTTTTATAAAATGGTGGAGCTCGCGCTTCTTGTTAGCGTAGAAGGTAAATACTAGAAAGAGTCGAAAATAAAACTTAAAAAGAGTATCATTTTTATAAGCATTATTGTTTGAAAATGAGAGGTAGAGATATATTACTAAAATTTCATACATTTATTACAAAGTAATAGAAATTATTAGAGCTATTTTATATGAATTCTGCCCTCATATTAAATTATTTATACAACATTATAAGATACATGGCATTGATTTAATTCAAGCTTTATAGGATAAGATCCGCTACAATTTGGATTTACGAATTACAACGAAAATATTTTGGCAAACATAACAGCAATTATATTAAGAATATATGGCCGCAAGTGCACCTTAATTATATAAACGATATTGATCCGCTCACATACAAAATTAAGTCAGAAAATTTAAAATAGAACAGTCTTATAGTTCGACTTTGTTTGCCTTATAAATCTCGTAAGAATGCAATGAGTACATATAACAATGTCACATAAACAAAAATTTTTAAAAGAGGATCAAAAAGATTCAACCTCGACATATATCTTAAAGAAGAATAAATCAAACGTCAAAGTCACTTGAGTCCCATCAAAATTTGCAAAGTGATTGTGTAAACTAAAAAACAAACTAAGCAACATGTGAGGTGAAAAGTATGATAAGTGTAGGAGGTCTCCTCTTGGTGATGTTGAGAAGTGCGTTTATTGTTGCTTTCCTCAGCATCCCACAACGGGTAGCCAATCTTACTGGCATCAAGGCGTGGTCCAAGAAGTCTCTTTACAATAAGATCGATCTATGCACGCAGTCCTGCTATAGCCAAATAATCCCAGGTCTCTACTTGAGCAATGAGAAAGCAGCCTGCGACAAACATGTACTCGAACATCTTAACATCACGCACGTCCTCACCATTGAGACGCGCAGATTGCCGAAATCAACTTTTAATGAGAGCAACATTAGTACCCTCTACATTAGGGCCAACGACTCTCCTAGCACCAATCTCCTGCCCTACTTCCCTCTTGCCAATTCCTTCATCGAGGAGGGCTTGCAGAAAGGTAACGTGCTCGTCCACTGTCACTTCGGAGTTTCCAGATCCGCCACCCTCGTCATCGCATTTATCATGGAGAAATATAAATTGACATTTGAACAGGCATATAGTTTTGTTCGACAGAGGAGAAAGTTTATAAACCCTAACCCAGGTTTTGTTAAACAGTTGAAGCAGTATCACAAAATGAACTACGATGTGAGCGGATTCCAAAGGTTCGAAGCGTACATGAACGTTAATGCAAGGAAACATAAATATAAAATAGTCTCGGTGGCCGCTGTTATAGTGGGGGTTCTTATTCCTTTGGCTGTTCTAGCTTTATGACATTTGGTTCAGATGTAACTCAGTTATTAATTCTATATAGAAATATAAAAAGGGAAAATTTAAGAAAAGAAAATTTTAAATAGAAGATATTTATATGACGTTAGTTTTATTTATCAACCTTAAATCGACAGTTAAATACTATAACATTTTTTCCTTCGATAAAACTGTGAATTATCTTAAGATCTTTGATTTTCGCGATTATTATACATTTTAAATGGTTAGTAGTGAAGGACAGAGTCTATCCGTGCAGTAGTGTTTGGTCACGGATTTACGAAGTGGTGTCTCTGTGATGTCTAGTATTTTATATATATCAAGATTGATAGGGGATGCCCTAGACACATAGGCATACACTACTCTTTTATGAATTTTAATTTTAAAAATATATATATTTTTTTATATATAAAATTTCAAATAAAACCTTAGCCTTGAAGCAATTTAAAATAAAATGTAGTACCACAAAACACTTTGTTGAAGCTAGTAGTGGTCGTATATCGCTATGGCTGGTGGTCGCGGTGACAGCCGAAACATTAACTACGAATGCATTAGACAATTTGTAAGTTTCATTTGAAATTTCATATTTTTCCTTCGAAACTACTTCACAAGTGTGCCAAGAACAATTCACCAAGTACCAACTCAATAACAGAAATACAGTTTACACGAATTTATATATTATTATTTCCGTTTAGCTTTTAAAATCCTGTGAGAAATTTTCGTTGTTATATTTGTAGCTGTGCAGCTTTGTTGTTTGTCCGCTATTAATTGTAATAGTATTTTGGTCGAGCTAAATTTGAACCAGAGGTTACTACTTGCAGGTGTCCACTCTTAGTTATGATGAGATACTGTAAACAAAGATCTCTATATATTATTATAAATGTATAAGTATGTGTTTCATATGGGAGTTTTAAATATTAGCACGAGTTTGAAATGGGCTCTATTGTTTTATCAGCTTTATGCCTTCCTGCTTCCTATACAACAGTGAGACTATATGCGGGATTTATCCCGCATATAGTCACACTGTTGTATCCCTGCACCACGACTGGCCTCAATTTTTAGGGTGCCGTACCTTTTAAGAAAAAAGGAAGCTTTTTATAATATCACTTTGTTGTCCGTCTGTCCGCCTTTATCTCAGGAACCCTTGGAGATATCGAGTGGCAATGTAAACTATATTTATTTTAAAAAAGATATGGCCGTTTATATCCAAAAATTAATAGAACCATAAAATTTTGCAGGTAGTATCTACAGGTAGTGCTAATTCAAAAATCTGAAAACTATACATTTGTGGTTAAATTCTCAAAAATAATAGTCTTAAAAGGGGGACAAAAATTGGTTTTAACACCGCTAGTTCAAGTGAGGTATCAGATAAAAGGAGTCTGGCTAAACTAAGCAGAGCATATACCTGTGTAAATATTGTTGTATCAGTAAAGGATGTTAGAGAAAAAGTATAAAATATTAATAAAACTAGAAAAAACATTACGTTTTTAATAATTATTACGATAAGAAGTTTAGTAAAAGACGAGATTTTGAATGGCGCATGGAATTAAATGGAATGTGGACCACGGACTACTCCAAAATACTAGTCAACTATTATTTCTCTATAATTTAAAACTAATTACTCTTAGAAATGTTCTGTTACATTATTATGTGAAACAATTAATTGAAGAAAATTAATTGTTTCTGGTTTTAACACATCGAATGACATACACCACCTGCCTCCATTTGCATTTTTATCGTATCCATAAATTAATGCTTTACGTGCGTTTTATAATTGGTTTTTAATGTTCTGCACTGAGGTCATGGTAAATAGTATTTGCGAATTTTATATTATTGTTCTGTCTTTACGTATTTTCCTCTTTTTATTTTTTTTTTGAGGACACGTAGGAATGTACCTATGCTTCATATAAGAATTTTTAATATTAGCACAAGGTTAAAATGGGCTCTATGTTTTACTTCCTCCATTGTATTGAAAGATTTCACTCTCTAATTCTCCATTCTCTATGCACTGCACAATTTTAGGGAGCCAACGCCGTTTCATCTTGTACTGGAGTGAGAAAAGAAAAATAATACATTCCACCAAGTGGAAATCGAATTCACAACCGGTACGCTTACAATCAAAGATTCTGGCGCTACGCCACAACGACTCTAATAACAATATGGGTAAACCCATTACTTACAAATATACTTACATAAACTCCATTGCCTACAATCTAACTTATCTCTACTGCACTAGAGAAATGTCATTGATACATCTTCACCTCACAAAATATGAGAAGTCGTCAGCACTCAGCTATAGAGTCGTCATTCGTCATATTACATTAGTTATTTATGTAGGGGAGGTATTTTTAAACGGATACTGGTGTCGTAATAGGTGCTAACAACGTTGTACGCGACACTGTTTAAAGATTTTCAATATTTTATTTTCGTAATTTCTACAATTGTCAATTTAGGCAGCGTAAGGGTTGTAGGCAAGTATGATCACCAATTATGTATGAATTTAAGGCTCTTTTTAAATCGCCAGCAAGTTATTTTTTTTGTGTAATTTAAAGCAGTATAAGGGGGATAGTATAACGGGGAACCCGTTTAGTAAGATAGAGTATTTCCGTCTGATCTTCGGAACATTGAGTGGTGGAACTCTACGCTTAATATGTTACTGGTAACATATTAAGCAAATATTGGTAACTGGCTCTGGAGCTAAAATATAAAATAATGCATGCTCTTGATTGGAAACCAAGGAATCGAAATCACACTCGTCACGTTTTATTGTCACGTGCTGTGCAGTTGTATCTACAGTGAATCATAATTAAATTAGTTATTTGGGTTTAAGATAACTTATTTTTAAAACGTTTCATTTTAATGACAGATAGTGAAATAATATCATGTTTTCCAAAATATATATTTTTAAAACACAAAAGTAAACAAAATTCATTTTCTAACATCATAATAAATTAAAAACAGGATTTCGAAAACTAATGTGAATAAGCCATCGTTCTACAATTTTGGCAACAACAACTATTTTACAGTATCCGGAAAAAATGGGGTAAGAGTAAACACTTATACTTACCTCAATATATATTTTTTTTAATGGGTCAAATATGTCGAAAAGTGAGGAGCGGAGTGTTTAGACGCTAGTCACTACCTTGCTACCCGGGATGAACCGTGAACGTAAATAAACAAAGAGCTTATATATTTAAAAAATATATTTTGTAATAAGTTAAAAGTCTGAGACCGTGGTGGCGCTGGGGATAAACGTGCGACTCTACAAGTGACGGTTGTGGGTTTCATTCCCGCTTGGGGGTGTGTAATATTTAATATTTTCATTTCATCGCTCTTGTAATAGGTTAAAGCTGTAATTTTATTGATTATCTTTTTAACACGTATTGTATAATTCTTTAAATATATTTTTTTATACAGATAAATCTCCTTCATGTTTTCTCCATACAAAGTGACATTGGCAAGGTAAATTGTACTCAACTGGTACACTCGAGATAAATGACACATTGGGTTTCAATTAAATATCTTCTGTACTTTCTATGTATTATAATCCTAAAAAATCTAATTGGTATGACAAACGCGTGTTACTTTTATATTATATTGTTGATAATAGGATTAATACTTAAATTTAAAACATTCTCCAATGCATGCAGATTTCGTTTTTCGTAAGCAGTTTTATTGATAGCGTCTGCTGGCAACATATTCCAAAATAATTGTCTATTTTTGTGGAGCGACGTAACCCCGTGGAATGTACACGACAACAGGCGTTATTTTTGTTATATAAGTTTGAAAAGCTCGTCTGTGGAAAGCCAAAAACCAAATTATCCAAATTTTAAATGAATAATTGTATTTTTTATTATATTAGCAGTATAATTAAATGCCTACTTTTTAATTTCTAGGCTAAGAATATATTATAGTATAAGTTTAACCATAATTTCAATATTAATGTTACTATTGATTAATCTAACTTATTTTAGTAAAAATTTATTTTTAATGCTTACATTTTTATTATTAAAAATGTTTTAAAAAAATTATGTTCAATCTTTTATCACTATGTCTTTGCAAAATATTGTGCAATCTTCTACTTCGTATCTCCATTATAAATATGAAACCATGTTATTTATAATTTCTTAAACCACTTTCACGCTTTTTTCCTCATGACAAGTTTGACAAAAGGAATTTAATGTTGAATACACCCTGTTTGTCATTTTTCACTTTTATTTTCAAAATATTGCGTGGCGCAAACGAAAAAAAATGATGGAACTCGCCGTGCCGCTGTCTACGAGAGCGGGGAAATTAAAATGATTTAAAATATAATCATTCGCCTTGTTGAGAATCGAACCGTCGACCATCACGTTTCTCGTTTACGAAGGCCTAATACATAACTATAGTATTTTTTTACGTTTTAAAAGTAATCGTGTCAAAATGAAGAAAATAACAAATGATCACCGTTTTCTTTTCTATACATGCCTCGGTACACCCATAGTGCTTTTAAGAACTTTACTATGTAAACTAGAAAAGAATTAGGTTTTACTTTCAACTTAAATTGGGCCATGAAATAGTAATTACCGTCTTAACTCAGTTAAAAGTAACAGAGCGCCATCTATATGTGCTTTTAGTAATGTTTTATTATATTGTTAGAAATCGGAAGCGGTTGGCGTTTTTAAAATACCACGATAGAAATACATACCGTCTATATGTCTCCAACGGTCTCGGATAGAGGTTCCACGTAATTACAATAAGTGACATGTATCACTCAATAACAACACTACACACTAGATACCTTCCAATTAGGGCTTCCGCCTACAAGCAACTGTTCCCGTTTGACACAATTCCGTTATATTTATTGTATGGTTCACCTAAATCTACCCGCTTTTACACAAGTATGCTAACAATATTATTTATGTTCATTTCCGCCGTTCAACACGCCATGCTTTAAAGTTTAAGAAATCGAAGAGAAGCGGGAAGTGAGCAACGGGGAGCCTAGGCTAAGCTAAGTAAAAGAAAAGAATAGAATCATAATAATGTGATAATTCCTATTTTGTGAAACATACATAAAAGAAGTTATGATTTTAGTAACTTATTTCCTCTTAAATTCACAACAGTAGTTATATAAGTACCTTTGTAAAGGCTTCCATTCATAACTAAATGCATATTAAAAGAAAGAAAACAACAAAATACGTCATAAGAAATTTATTCAATAATTTTATTAAAAATTAATGTTCAAAAATGTTTACAAAAGATTTTTTTTACAAACAATAATTTATTACAAAATACAGTTCCCTTTTATAAAACTTCATTTGTGCGTTCATTCTTATTTTAAATAAACAACAATACTTAGATCTAGTAATCTCATATAAAACATTAAACTAGGAGATTCGTTGTCTTCGAAACATTGTTCTTATTGCAATACTTAGTGTCTATTACTAAAACTAAAATTAAAATTAAATCGAATTTAACATTTGTAAAAATTCTAAAAAATCTACTTTGTACAGCATTAATAATCTCAGTTGAAACTTACAGTATTTATAGAAAAAATACTTAAAAATAAATTTACTCGTTAAATTCACTTAATAAAATAGGCACCAGCGAATCCTTTTCAAAAATTAAGGCACTTTTGCTAAATTCTTTTTTTCTATATACATTCATTGTAAAGGCACTGGTTTAAAATAAGCACTAATATTGTTATAAGTGGAAGACATTTGAAATGTATGTATATATTATTTACAACAACTCAAAAATGTGCGTTACTTTTGTCTTTTTTTAGGTATTAAATAGTAGATAAGAAAAATATTAGCAAATTCATAATCAAAACACATGAATAAAATAAAGCCAGAGTGTAAATATTTTGTTCAATAATTAAAACATAAAAATCAAGTACCTAGATGATTTGAAATAACATGATGAATAAAAATCCATTTTTAAAAATATTTTTCATAAGATAATTTGGAAAATATAGATAAAAATACCATAGATAAAAAAATTATTGCATATAATGATACGAGAAATTTAGAATTAATCATTAGTCAGTCTCTTGAGGCAGAGTAAAGTTATCTGCTGCTGCACCACAATTATTTACCAAACTAAAAAAAACTCATGGCCGCCCTGAAGTTAGCTTTAGATAGTTCCGCAGATTTTATTATATTTTTTTCTTACTTTTGATTATTTTCTTCCAAATGGGCAATGCGTAAAAGTACAACTAGCCTAACTTCAGGGTGACCAGGACTCGTCGACCATACTGTAAATCAACACAACCTTTTAAACTACTGTATCATTTGCAAATATTGATTCTCTTCATAAAACGAAGATAAAGATGTTTGGAGATCGTTTACAACCATGTTGTCGCCGCCTTGTAAGGGATGAGTACTGCTTGAGACCATTTCTGAACTTTTCCAATTTTCACAATTCTCCACATATTCTAAAGTCCGCTGATAAGTTTCCTGACGCATGTTGTTCTGGTTTTTCTTTCTTCCGTTCGTAGCCTCTATTTGGGATTGCGATATATCCCACACTTGAACGTCCGCTTGGTTTTGACTTCTCAAACTGTTCATACTACAATCAGTTTGCTGCTCACCACCATTTTTTATTATCTGGTTACAATTTATTGACATCCTCGCTCCATTCGGTTTTTGGCTTCCCGTGGACATGTTGACGGAATTTTGCACTGATTTCTGCATATTATGTTTATTGAATTGATTCCCTGGATAGTCCCATTGGTTGTAGGAGCGTTGCTGATTATAATATTGATTATTGTTCATCATAGCTTGGTTGTATTGATGATTGTTTTTCGGCGGTGGTGGACCCATTACGTTAGAGTTGTTTACTACAGTGTTATAAGGTGGTGGTTGAGGGTATTGCATGTTTTGATTATATTGTGCGTTTTGCGCTGGCGGTGGACACATGCTCTGTTGTTCACAGTAACTATTTAAGGCTCCTCGGCTCATGTTACCGCTATTATCAACACTCATCACTGATGATCTTGACATTTGCATCGGATGCAATTGATTTGTTTGGTTCATATAAGCCATGGGTTGAATGTAATTCATTTGATTGTTATACACCATATTCTGATGGTTTGCCGGCATCATCGCCATTTGAGGCTGATTTGGATTGAACTGCGCCATCATTTGATATGGTTGCATGTTTTGATTTCTCATGTTAAAGTTTTGGTTTTGTGCTGGATAAGGTGGGGCTTGGTTGTAGTTTTGATTTTGGAATTGATTAGGAACATTGTTAAAGTTCTTATTGGGTACCTTATTATTACAGTTCTGACGATTATTATACGGTGGTGCTGATAAAGCTGGTGCGTTCATCATCATATTTTGATTTTGATTCTGAACTGGTTGAACATTCATTGTCATGTTTGTCATGTTTTGCACCATAGGGTTTGTAACGGGACTTTGTAGTCCAGGATGCATGGGACTTGCCATGCCATGACTCATGGGACTTGCCATGTTTTGTGAAATAGGACTTCCAATATTATTATGTCGCGGACTCATCGTCATCTGGTTTGGCATTTGAGGACTCATTAAGCTTTGCATGCTTTGTGGACTCATAGCATTATGTTGCGGAGACATTACGCTCATGACACTTTGTGGACTCATAACATTGTACACACTAGGGGGGCTCATAATGCCGTGTGGCATATGTTGAGGACTCCTTACACTCTGAGGACTCATAGAACTATGGGGAAGACTTTGAGGGCTCAACATACTATGCACTAAATTAGGACTCATAATAGTTTGTGGAGTCATCACAACAGTTTTGGGACTCATGGCGGGCTTTTGAGGTAGCGGATTATTTATTCTCATTCTATTAGATTGTTCCGTTTGGTTTGCAGCCATCGTTTGTAATGATTGTAACGGATTATTTGAAGAAACATTACTTGTAGGAGGTTTTGTATATTCTTGTTCACATTTTTCAATAACTTCCGGAATAACTTGCTCTTGTATTGGAGAATTCTTTTCATTTGGAGACTTAGGGACTAAAAGAGAGCTACTGTTACCCGACATACTAACGTCTAACGACCTTAAATCGACTTGGATATCACTTATATTGAGATCACTTCCTATGGCACCTAGATTTTTGAGGAGAGAATCATCACTAGTAGCGACGTCACTGATTTTATCACTATCGTTGTTATTGTTTTGTGTTTCATTGCTTAAAATGTCTTTGGTAGGGTTGTCATCTTCGCTGCTTTTCCCTTCTGGTTTTTTATTTGTGGAGTCTGTTTTGGCTGGTGCTACCGAATCGGTTCCCAATATTGATTGGTTAAGATATTGCATCATTTCGTCTGGTATCACCAGCTTGTTTTCTACCATTTCACCTTCAGCGACCTAGAATATTCAAAAATATCAATTAAACAGATTTACAAATGCATATATACTAATGTACGTTATTTTTTTACAATTATTAACATTTATAAGAGGACTTTGTCGCCCGCCACATATTAAGAGAGCCTAAATTTATAAAATACATAGTATATTAAATATAAAAAGATTCTGCAGAAGCAAGAATCTGAAAATAATAAAAAAAATCATTCCCATAATATAATCAAAACCATATTTACCTGTTCTAGGTTAACTTCTTGGTTAGGATGGTGAACTTGGGCGGTAGTGATAACCACAGTATTGGTTGAATTTGAACGCGACTCCTTGTAGTTCACCTCGTGGTCATCTTCAGTTTTAAATGGGAATGGTGCATCACCCTTAAACAAAAAAATAATATGATATCTAAAAACTAGAAAATATTTTATTACAGTTTTTAAGAATGGTAAAAGTAAAAGTTATAAATTTCACGGTTTATCGTTAAATCACTCCATCTTCTTAAATTTAAGAAATTTGTTTCTTACATAATTGAACAAATAAGTGTAAAGAATAATAAAAAAAGTTAATGATATTCTAAACTGTAATGTAACTTACATACACATATACAGATAGACTAGACATAGATTAGATATAGATTTTATACACTGCTATTATATACATTTAACTTACCACATCATCATTATTACAAGGATAGGGCTGGTACCCCTGGGCCTGGTCGCTCAAGTTGGACTGTTCAGATAGCCGTCTAGCTTCTTCCTTGATTTGCACATTTGGATCTAGTTCTAGTGCTAGTTCCTCTGCCCTCACTTCTGAACAGGTTACACCTCGGAGGAGCACAGCCTGGAAATAATGAGACGTATATATTTTTGGTACATAAGGCTGTCAGTGTTATTAAATTAAATTAATTATTGATATTTGCTCGGTCTAGAAACAAGACTAAGAGCGGCGATGAGTTTCTGCATTCCATACGCTATTTATAGAAATATTGGGCGAAAAGTGGTTCGTTTATGGTACAAGTATATATTAGATACATTTTTTATTTCAGCTTCACGCTGTATCCCGCACACAACAGGGTAGGCAGAGGGAACCTATTGTTAAGACACTCTGTTCCCCACTTTCTGCCGAATTCTGGAGGCATTGCGTGTGATTTTTTCTTCATGGTCTTTTTACAAAAAAATTAATAAAGTAAAAAAATATAAATAATATTTTACCTGATTCCCTTGCGATGTTCTTACTGCTTGTACAGCAGCTAGTGCTGAGGAGGGTGGCGGTGCGTATCCAACACACGATACTTGACTTGATCTATGAAAAATACAATAAATTATAAATATTTATAAACATACAATACTTACAATACCTCTTGTATTGTACGCACACAAAAAATATTAACATTTGTAAGACAATTACTTTTATAATAAATAAAATGGACATATATGTACTAATAATACAAATAATATTATTTTAGCATAGTCAGCTAACTAAGAGGTATTGTCGATATACTGATCCAAATATTATTTAAATTTATATAAATAATATAGACATATCCCCATATTAATTAGATAAACTGTTTAACTTGGCTATATAAACAAGAATAACAATAAATATACATTTTAACATTTAACGGTTCAATATACAAACATATTAAGTAATTAACACGTAATATCTCACCTCCGACTGCTATCAGGCGAAAGCTGGTCATACACAGTTGCATGCGTAACTAAACGCGGCGCCGTCGTAATGGCCACTGCACCAGATACTACAGATGCTTGGCTGCTTTTACGCGATATGTCGGATGATCTGCAAAGAATGGATAGAATTAATACTTTAGATAGTTATTATTAAAAAAAATAGTTACAAGTGTTTGATTATATACTCGTACAGTGTGCTCTAATAAATGTAAGAACAAATGCAATCTCCCTAATAAATATATGAGCAAATTAAATATTTAGGTTTATTAAACTTATAAAATATTTTTGGTTGGACTAGTTAAGCTTAGTCATGTGTTAGCTATACTAGTAAACAACCATATACAAATTCGTTGAGTTTTGGCACTGAACACGCAGTGCCTCGAGCGCAGAAATGGGGAACGGAGTCCATTAACACTAGGTTCCTTCTGCCTACCCTCGTATAGAGGGATACAGCGTGAAGCTGAAAAAAGCAATTAGAACATTTAAACCTTACCTTGCACTATATAAGCTGCTTCCGGAAGAAATTCCCGAATCCCGTCTTGTGTTGGGCAAACCGGATTTCAGCTCGACTGCTACGTTGGTACCTCCTAGTTCCGTCCTGCCTGGCATTGCACCTATAAGGAAAATAAAAGTGACTAAGTTAATTACTAAAACTTATGTATTAAATTTGAATCCCATTTTTACAAAAAATATGCGATCGGAGGAGTACGAAATTTAGTACAATTAATTATATATAGAAAAGCAGTATAGAATGATTATATATATATTTTTAAATTATGCATAAAAATATATTGAATTAATGAAATAAATATAACACAGTACAAGTACTTTATACACTTTTGTATAAAGTGATACATGTTGCTAAGGCGACGTGTTTTATACATCAATCTACTCTTTAATATCTATTTATATTAATACAGCAGTACGCAGAGTATTTAGGGTAGGCGTTCGTTTTAGGTTCACGCTGTATCCTGCACATACGATTACGCACATGTACATGTATATTGTATATAGTCCAAAAATAATTCAAAGAAAGACCACTTACCACCAATATCATGTACGTGAGGCATTAACCGCCCCACACCCATCTTGTTTCCAAAGCGAGGTGCGTGGTGGTGCGCTCGAGGCTCCCCTATGGCCACCATGGCGCGTAGCATGAGAGGCAACTGTCCTACTTCACCAACTACTTCTTGTTCGACCTGAAATTTGAATATATATTAGCAATAAGCTTAAACGGGCGAAGCCGCGCGTGGGTTGCATGTTTTCTGTATCAAGTGTGATTGTTTTTAACATGAAAATTGTGTATTTAAAGGCATATTAGCAAATTGAATAAATATAAACAGATCATAATTATATCCAAATTTTAAATAATTTTTTCAACTATATTTTGAAAAATTGTATGTATATTTATTATACAATACACTTACCTCTCCATCAAGCCTAAAATAAGGTGCACCATTCTCGTCACTGAAGCCGCCAAGACCTGATCCTCCGAAATCCAATTCACCGCCACACTGCGCTGAAAGCTGTAAAAAAACATAATGATTTTACAATTATTACATTATTCTTAGTAAAAAGAATAAGAATAGAGTGTCATAACATTCTACATTCTACGTTCATTAGCAACATGACACAACTAATAAACAAAATATAAAAAGACCCACCTGATGAGCATTTGTATGAAGTCCCATAGGTAAGGGTGAAGCTGGACTCTCGCTTTTGACAGACGCTGATGAAGTATGACCTCTAACCAAGGGCACTCCTTCCTCTGACCTTGGGGATGAACCTGCTCCACCACCACCGGATTCCGCTGAATCATCACCTCGACTGCAACCTGATGATGGAATTTTGGACAAAGTTATTAAAATTTGAAGGAAAATATGAGCAAAATTATAAGCGTAAAGAGTGAATTGTTATATTATAAAGTATTAAGTTATTATTATACTTAGATAAGTTGTGTTCTCACCTTTATGTTTCTTACTGGCGTAGAATTCAGCTCCATGAACTGTTTTGACATGCTTCCTAAGTGACGACGGATCGGTATATCTTTTAGTACAACCCGGAGCTTTACAAACGTAGGGTTTCTGAAAGAAAAAGTAAGAATATTTTTTAAAAATAACACTCCCAAAGTAAAATGTATGGGGAACAATTGTTTAACATAGTATTAATGCACATTATTTTCCATTAAACCTTCAAACATCTCCCGCATTATATACAAGAACAAGGTAAAGAAAAACATTGAGGGCGAAAGCTTAATAAAGACATAAGTAAGCCGCTGTGGAATAGTGGAGCTCAACGCTGCACTTTATTTAACCAGACCAAAAAAATAAATTAACTCTCTTACCTCATTACTATGCGTTCTATTCTGATGCTTAGCTCTGTCACTGGCGTTGGAGAAGGCTTTCGCACATCCGGGATATTCACAAGTGTATGGTTTTTCCCCGGTGTGACTTCGTAAGTGTGTCTTTAGATTTTCAAGCCTTGAATACGCTTTGCAACAACCCTCAAACTGAAATAAATAAATAATTTTTAAATATTTTTTGACTTCCCTATTTTTAGTAAGATATTTTTAATTACCTATTTTTTCACTTATTCTATTTATCTAAGTAAATATTTTCTATAGAATTCAAACTAAAGTCAAATTCTTCAAAAAATGCACCACCATTTTATAATACTTACAGTACATTTATGAGGTTTTTCTCCAGTGTGTCTCCGCATATGCACAACCAGCATATACTGAGCTTTAAAAGGCTTTTCGTCTCTTGAACACCCGACCCAGCGACAAACGAACGCCTTTTTACTCGCGTGTATGTGATCTGTGTTAATGTGCTTCACTAGGTCATCTTGCGTTGGAAATTCTAGTTTACAGTCAACCTGAAATATTGTTATATAATAAATAGTGTTAATTTTGTTTTACATATCTACCACATTTTTTATGTCATTTTTTTGTATTTGTACGATCGACGAATCGTGCCCGCCCTGAAGTTAGCAGCAGATGACTGCGCAGATTTGGTTTTAGAATTTTTCTTACTATTAATTATTTTCTTCCCAGCTAACCAATGCTCAAAAGCCTCCTTCTAGCGGCCACAACTCACCGACTATACTGTACATAATTATTCAATAGTAAACTTACCCAATGACAATTAGTCTCAATAAAATCACCAGGTTCGTCCTTAGAGTCCAACCCGTCGTGCACAGTGCTCTCCGCGGCAGCTGATAGCGGCTTGTTAATGTCTCTATGCGATATCAGACCAGGCGGGGATTTCCTTTGATTAAGGATGTTTGAGGCACTGTAAGAGGGAATTAAGGATGTTTTATAGATATATTTTATTGTAGTGAATTAAATTAAGAGCATATAAGATAAAGAGTTAACTAACTAGTGCATAATAAATAGCAAGATTCATGATTAATTTAGGTTATGTTTTTGTACCTACTTCATTTTAAATATATATAATGAGTATATATTTAATAAATTAAATAAGATATACATACATACATACATACGATAAATAAGATATATTTTTAAAAACCCGGCGAAATTTCGGATAGATATAAATAAGTATTGTTGTACAAGTATAGGTAAGGGTGTGTCAAAAAAGGTAAACTAGAAAAACATATCACATTTTTCATAATTATTATGATAAAAAGTTAAGGAGTGAACGTGATTTAATGCTGTATACAATGAAAAAGACTTAAAAGAAATGTAGGTATCTCAATCCAATATGCCATTTAAATTTTGTTGTAATATAGGTTATTTTTAAATAGTATTATTATATAAAGAATAAAATAAATTTAAATAATTATTTGGTGTATAATATAGTATTTGATGAATAAAGAAATATTTTTACCTATCAGCTTCCATAACACTAGTAATTTCAGGTTGTTGCGGTGGTTGCTGCATATGTTGAGGGGGTGTTCCGTCTAAGCCGAGTCCAGGTCTTACATCTACTGGTGCTCCTATCAGTAGCTGCGTTGGTGAAGATATGTGAGATCTAAAATATACAATATAAGAATCAAATACTGAAATTAAAACTTAAATATTAACATTAACAAATAATGACTACATACTCTATAGTTACAGGATTGATTTCCCATAAGTCAATTGCTATTCAATAATTAAAATCATTTACATTTACCTGTTCGTATAAGTAGACAAAACATTATGTTTTAATTTCTAAAATGGTTCTAAAATGGCTTGAGAGTGCCCGGTGCCTACTTTATATAAGCATTCTTATTTAACTTTCTATATTATTCTACATATTCATACAAGATAGATAAAACTCACCTATGAATACCAGCAACAAGATGCGCGTGCGCAGCGTGATGCGCGGCGGCCGCCGCAGCTTGCTGATGCGCAGGATCCAGTAAGACACCCGCAGGAAGGACGCCGCTACCACCGACGACGCCACCACGAGCCAACAGTTGTTGAGCGAGAGACGCGTGTGATAGTGATAATGCGGGAGATATTGCACCTAAAAGTTATAAGATCAGCATTTAAACAACTTTTTCAACTTGGAATTAATTTTTTGAAAAATAATTTCAGTAGAAAAATATTATCAATGATGTTTTTTAAGCAAAATACTAGAAAAAAATGGAACAAAGAGAATGGAATGATTTTTCACTATATCATGACATGAAGTTCCGTGATAACAATAATGTTTTTTTGTCACAATAAAATATACCTCTCATTATATTAATTTAATATTACATACCAGCGCTAAGATGTCCATAACTGCCAGTGGAAGCTGCAGATGGTGCTCTCACTGCCAAACTGGCAGGTGACGCTCTGATCACAGCAGCCAAGTCCAAAGACTCAGCAGAGTAAGGACTCCAGGATACCGCTCGTTTCCTATTAGCAGAAGCACCTATTGCACCGCCAGATAACCTGAGGCGATTTGGGGAAGCTATTCGAGAACCTGTAACAATATATTTCATAATTATATTAAAATGATATGGATGTAGCTTTTATTTATTTTTAGCTTCACGCTGTATATCTCAGAGAAAACCTAGTGTTAAGACACTTCGTACCCTAATTTCTGTTTAAGATTTGCCAGCCGCCTCCTTTACAGTCCTACGATATGCTGCTGGACCACGCGGGTCTCAATGGCCCATCCATTGAGACCGCCGTTTTCAAATATACAATCAGTTCTTAAGAGTTTTATATTATGATATTTTACATACCATCTAAACTAAACTGGAAATCTTGACTTGCGAGCGTACTTCCCGCGTGAAGCTCTGGATGTAGACTTCTCGCTGCACTTAAATATTCTAAGCCTGAAAGTAATTAAATTATCAATTTATATATTCCAAGAAATTAAACTATGGTAGTCCATAATAATTTTGGGTAAAATCCAAACGATCGGCCGGTTATCGTAGAGAATCAATTACAATAAATCATATATTTTTTTCAGATTTCAGCCTCACACTGCAGAGTAGGTAGAGGAAAACTAGTGGTAATACACTCCGTTCCTTCCAAATTCTGGAGGCATTGCATATTGAGTGGCGAAAAGAAGAAATGAAAATATTAAATATTTAATTCCCTCGAGTGGGACTCGAACCCACAATTTGTCTCGCACAAATAAAAAAACCATATTAAATTATTAAAACTAATAATAGCATAATAAAATTCAGACGGCGGCCTTAACATTAAACGTTACCAACTTAATTCTAAATCGATAGCTTTATTAGATATGCCATAAACAATTTAGTCAATAGAATACATAGACTGTTAATAATTTATTGATCGTTTACGATACAAATGAAACTGCAATTCGATATTATTGATAGAGACGCTGTATATAATCTAGACAATTTAGTGATGGAACACGTGTCCGTCTGTAATGAGTGTTGTATTGCATATATTAGTGAATGTTTGTATTTATTAGGTAAAGCTACATAGTTATTTTTTTCAGGTTCACGGTAATAGTGGAATAGACCGAGAGAACCTCGTGGGAAGATTTTGAGAGAGATTTTTTGCTCCCAGACAGTGTTGAGTGGCGGATTTTAACGCCGCACTTTCTCTTATCGGATTGGTTAACATAATTTATTCGTCTAATAGGAGATATAACCCAAAAATTAATTTACAGTAAAGATGCCTTCAAATTGATACTCGCTTTATAAATAAGAATGAAATTACAATTATAGCAACATAAAAAAAATCAGCATGTACCATTCATGACGTAAATAAATATACATACAAAATTAAATAAAAGTATTACAATAATTATTATTGATAATTCCAAAGAAAAACATCTTGCAGTTCATAAACGTAAACTTATATTTCTTAAACTACAATGTTTCACTGTCTGACGTCAGACAGAGAATATTACCACAAAACTGCTCGAGCGTGACTAAATAATAAAAATATTACTTTAATAAACTATCTTTAGATTGAGATGTCAACATGCTTTGCATATAAATGTTCACATATTATACTCTACGTGATTAATAACCCACCGCTGGACGTTTACGAGCTCTCCGCGAGATACCATAATGCCTGCTAAATTAGGAACGTCCCAAGTATTTCCACGCTAATTGGAAACGCACGTCGATACCCTTCTCGATATTTCCCCGATTGTAAGAATTTTATGACTCATTCCAGTTCAAATAAAATTTAAAAGCAAAATTTAATTTAAACATATCAAAGTTTTTATGTGATATAAAAATTTTACCGTACTTATTATATTATGTTATAAAATGAAATGACAATTTTATTAAAACACACAAACGAAGGCAAATATTTTTATTTGAATTTTTTCCTCGCATCAACTCGTGTCGGTTTCGCGAAAATATTTAACAGGTATATATTTATTAAAGTTTTAACAACTTATTTGACGTATTTTTTGCTCGCAAGTTAAATCCATTACGCAAAAACCGTTCGCAAAAAACCCCAACCAACGTACCTCGCATATTTTATGCCGTATAATTATAGTGGTGGGCAAAAACAATCTATTACTTAACCGTGATTATTTAGTTATTAATCAAAGTTAATCAACTCGATGCTTCATCACAAGCGCGATTGCTCGCGAGACTCCATTATAATTACATGCCTTATACCTTCAAAAACAAACACGTTTCGAGGTACAAAAAGAACGAGACGACTTGATTTGTCGATCACGCTCGTACGAGACGAGGCGGGCGATTTGGACTAAAATAATAGGTTGATGCAAAAGGCGCGAGGGACCACCAATTTGGCGGACACCCAAACCAATAAGAAGACGAGCCGATTCCGAAAACCTTCCGAAATATTGCATGTGGTCCGTTTGACGCGCCGCCTGACTACCAAACATTTTTATGTCTTCATCTGTGAGAACCGCCAGAATCATCGATATTTCGACCGATAAAAAGCTACCATAGCTAGACTGGAGTTTCGTACGTTTCGAATTCCACCGCCGGTCGCGTTGGTCACCCTGACATTGCTCTAACGCGAAAAAAAACTACATCCGAAAACAGACTTTATATGTACTTTTTTCATCATATTGAAAGTTGTGGGTCGTGTCTGACCGACTGGGTCGATTTTTGTACGAAAGGACTATCGGGTCGGTGTCCATGTGATGTATTAATTTTTATCGCTCTCGATTGGGCGTAAAATTACTGGGGATTGACGACATCGAGTGTGGGTTTTGGGTCACGTGTGGCGTTAAATATGAATGTCAATAAGTTTGCCGGCGGCGGCCTCAGAGGGCATGCCTAGCGATTTTATAACATATACTAATGAGACAAACACTAAATTATAAGATTAGTTGTTCTCCAGAAGGCGGCAACATAAAGGTGTTTCGATTTAAATTTGTAATGTCATGGATATTTGTAATATTCACAGATCGATAAAAGATTACAAGCTTATTGATTCCACTGTAAAAACAGCCTTGGGTCATATACATATTAAAAATGAATTTATTTCAACTAATTTTGATTTAGTTTTAAATTAAAGTTATTTATATTATTACCATTATGTATCAAAAAACAAACATGTTAAGGTATTATGGCTTAGGTATGGTAGCTTTATTATAGTCAACGTTATTTCTTGTCTTCTCTGATGTATGAACTCAGTATTAACGAAAATACTTTTACATTTTAAAAACAGCAATATATCTGAATATTAAACAGTATTATTATAATATAAAGGCAAATAAGGCTATATTATAAAATGAAGATATACCGTATAAGTTTAAGCGTAAAAGCAATTTTCTCATTAAAACATCAGTTGTCATAAAACGATTAGTGGTCCGTCCGCAAAAAGTCCTTAACGAGGTTTTTATACCATAATCAAGGCAGGTAGTGCGATATAACACAGGTTCTTAGAATTTGACGAAAAAATATTAAATTTTGAACGGGGTTGATGGCACGCCGCCGTTTTGTTGTTTTTTGGTGCGCG
>JAEBDU010000010.1:3528338-3579963 GCA_016802625.1 Heliconius numata | reverse complement strand
GAACGGGGTTGATGGCACGCCGCCGTTTTGTTGTTTTTTGGTGCGCGCGCGCAATGCTGTCGGATGCGGCAAGTTAATTGTGGAAAATGGAGCTTTTTAATAAAATACTATTAGGTAATTCATTTTATAGTGGCATTTCAACACATTCATATAAAAATATGTAATATTTATATGAAAAAAAAATGAAGATTTTTGTGAAATTGTTTCGGTATTAAAAAATCTTTATGACAGATTGGAGGAATTTTTTTTTCAAGTCCATTTTAAAAAAATTGTTTAAAGCGCTAAAAATTTTTAAAATACAATATAAAGTTTAAAACATGCACATAAATTAGCTACCTGCATAGCAACAATACCTACTACTTAAATATCTATATATACAAAAATATCTTAGTATATCAGATTTTCCGCCTTAATGGATGAACGCATTTTTAATACATTTTGACATAAATATTATTAAGGTCTTAAACGAGGACAGCTATTCACACTAACCAAATGTAGACTGACGTGAGCAAGGTAAGTCCTGTGTTATTAGCCTATGTTGTTTCTAATGACTTCTACTTGTTCACTTTAAAGAAATTTTTTAATTCAAAATTTGTTAAATAACATTTATTTAAGAAATAGTTTTTAAAATTTATTTTTTATATTATTTATAATTTAAACATTTATTTAATTATATTATTTATAACTTATTGTTAGCTTATCCATAGTAGATATACGAATTGATTATTTTACAGTAGGTAATTAAATAAAAAAAAACAAAACTATATGACCATTATAAACTAGTCAATTAGTCATATTCGTGAAACTGACGTGAATGCAAAATAACTCAGTCGTATATAATTAACAAGAACTTTACGGTAGCCACAAAAACTTCTTTGTCTTTAGACACCGCTTAGGTATTTAAGCCACCTAACACGAGTGTGTATTTAATATTCAGGTACCTGTTTAGTATTGAAATAATATTCTAATGATTCATTTAAGAAATCATTTATTTATTTATTTTTTGATATTATTATTGATTATTAAGATATTTATGTTTATCACTCTGCCAAATAATGTAGGAATAAGAAGAAACACAATCATATATCACTTTGTTCTCAATATATCGTTGAATTGAGAACGTGGCGTAGTTATTGAATTAAACATCTTTGTCCAGAACCAAGAAGAGATTAAAAAAGTCTTGGGAAAAGTAAGTATGGGCGCAAATCTATCTATTTGAATTTCAGAAAATTGCCGAAAAAGCGTAATAATAATAAACAAAAACATAATAATTATCTACAACTTAACAAGATCCAAAATAACCTAATCAATCCCAAACAATCGACAGAGACGTATAACAAGCTCAAATATTTGGAACTACCCTAGACAGTTCTATTAGAAATCTCATAAAAAACACGAAGGGTGGCAATTATCAGAAGATATCGAATGCCAGCAAGCTGTGGCCACATGCTCTTCCGGCAACTAATTAAAGGCTGTGGTTTAATTATCCTTTGGAATAGTATTGGTTTGTTTTCGAACCCTAAGGGTGTTAACTGCGTGTGTCGAGTGTGGAGATTTACAACTACATAATTATTGAGCGTAAGGAGCTCACCCCTGTTAGAACGTAACGTGCCCTGAATGAGGACGTTTTTATGATACACTATTTTTCTATAAATTTTAGGTAGATTTAAATTTGTTTGTGAATATTTTTATATTTTTAGATATTTTATTGTAGTACGGCAATGTGTTCCTTTATGAAAATACAAATTCTTGAAAACTAAAAACGTCATAAATCATTATTTATCCTTTTCTAATATGCTAACAGTATTGTTACTACTATAAATATATTAAGTTTTGATAGGTCACCAAAAATCAGTCCAATGGAGGTCTCTTCTCTTGCCCACTCACTCTTATTCACATAAATAAAAGAACAGATAACTTGGGATGATCAAAAATTCAAAACTATTAATTTTAATATTTAATTTTAAATAATACTATATATCTTTATAATATTTGAATGATTATTCGAAACCTACCTCAATATATCAACTATATTTGTCGCCGCACTCATAAATCTCAAGATGGCACACTTATAAATCTGAGTGCGCGTCAGCGAGTGTTCATTTCTGTACAATTAATGGCCGTGACATGTCTTATTTCAGATTTTACGCCGTTGTCTTTGGAATGTTATCCAGGAATAGTAGTTTCAGCATCTACTTCTATAATATCAATAGTATGTAAGAGATATGCAATAATATTTTTAGTAGAACTTATATTTGATATCTTTTTCTGACTCACTGTTTCTGACTTTAAGGTGGTAAAAAATGTTAAAAATCCTAAACGTATCAGTAATTGTTTAAAACTAATTTAAAATATGTTTTACTCATAACTGAAATCTTAATTAAATTAAAGTTGTTCTTACATATCTTACATCTGTTTCCAAAATAGTCGAATGAGTCCAACCAAAATTGACAAACAAAGACAATAAGTCAACAGTAATTTAAGTTGGCGACATTTTGGGCGTTGTTTTTCTTAAGGATATTATTGAAACCAAAACACATCGACACCACATGTGGGAATTCGCATTTCGACAAAAACACGTGTTAACTCGATAATGAGCTTTCTTGGAAAGTGCAAGAGACTTTTGTCGTTTATACTTTATACTGGTATACTGTACTTACTGGTATCTATAATATAATCTTGACATTGTTTTAGTTGGAGATATAAAGTTATAATTATTAGCTAAAAAAAGAATAATATATTTTTAATTTAAATTTTAAATAAAATATTTTTTGAAATAGGTAAGCTACTGGAGTTAAAAATTTGGCGCACACTTTGTTTCTAAAGCACGCTACTCTCTACTACACGCTAGCGGCGTCTTTTTCGTATTATATTACTAGTCTAGTAGTTAGTTGAAACTTAAAATATAGATTAAAAGTTTGTATAATTATTTTCAAAGATAGAAACGTGTATTTTTTTAGTTAAACTCTTATTTAGCCAAAACTTATTGTGTTTTTTGACTTGTGACAATCATAGGTTCCTTTGAAAATATATCTTTAGAAAATCAAAAATTACGCTAGCAAAGTCAAAGACAGAAAGCTAATTTTGTAAAGGAAAGCTATATTAAGTATATAACTTTATTTATTTATTAATAAAAAAAATTTGAACTTGTCATTTAATATTATACAAATAGATTCAGATCATTAAACACTAATAAAAAAACACTATAGAAAGATAAACATCTCAATTCATTTAGATAAAAATATATGTAAATTATTAATAAGGATATTGAAGACCAAAATATGAATGCTAATACGAATATAAATTACTTATTACTTTAAATATTATACAATGAATATTTAGTAGTAACTAAAGTTGACGTACTAAATGATTTTCTTCCTGTCTGTTACTTGGGAGTAGATATATATTATAAAAAAATATTTTTGCTTTCATATACGAGATATAAGCTAGTTAATGTCCAGAATACATTATACAATAATTTAAATTCAGACATTTCATTTTTTCTTTTACTTAAATTTGAGACATTACGTGTTGAGTGCCGGAACTTAACGCCGTGCTTGGTCTATCTCACCCACAACCATTGTATTTACAGTCCGATGCTGTTATACACCACAATACCTTCGAAATTAATATAAATTTTAATTGACATCAATCATTCTATTCCATTAAAACTACTAAATATAATTTTGGTATATATCATCCAATCAAGGAACAAAACAAAAAGGTGGCATTAAAAATAGTCGACGGTCGATGACTGGTAATTATAAGTTTACAACATCACAAAATCATTCTTAACCACGTCTTAATAGACACCGTGGTAATTGATTTTCACACACAATAATCATGAATAGAATCTTTGTATCTATTTACCCGTATCTTATATCAGTGTGTGGCTTTGTATAGTCTAAGATTAATTAAACATAGATAATATATGGAGAATTTATCAAAGTAAGTAACTTTATTTAAAAAATTCATACTAATATTTAACTTGTTTTTAAAATAATGCTTACATTAAACAAGCCATTTCCACCGTTTTAGTTCAAAAAGCGCGGCGTTGAGTTCTGCAAGTTAGCACATAATGGATGAAAAATTATAAGGAAAGTAGAGAATGAACACCAGGTTTCTTCAGCCTGTTTTGATATCTAGTAATAATAATTAATACATAGAGAGTGATAATCGAAATCCTAATTTACTAATGCTAAATATATAGTGAGTAAGCAGCTTTAAGAGCACTATGCATCAGGATTAGATCTTCATATGTCTAACGCATGAAGTAATTACGTTTTCTATCGAGGTGGGACCCAAAAAACTGGAATCAATGTTTCTAAGAACAATTATGTGCGTGTGTCGTGGGCGTATCGATGTGGTACAAGTTGTAAGATTTGACGATTGTTGTTAATATATAGTTAATTTGACGTATTTTTAATATTTATATACATTTTATTACTATTAAGTTCTATGAACAATATTGACAAAATTTTGCTATCCATTTACGTGGTTTAATTCAGTGTAATGTGTCGATGTAAAAGCCGTAGAATTAAGCAGAAATCAAATTGGTTGATTAGAAATATTTATATTTAATTTCATTTTACAAATATTTATTTACAGTATGATTAAAAAAATATATGTAATTAACTTTAAACATCAAATTCTCAATTCGCACATATTTTTTGTAAATGTTAAACATCATCGTTTTAAAGATATATTCACGAACCAAAGTATTATTTTCCTTAAATTATTTAATTGATTAGATTTTTCCATAATACATAAAATACTTTAAACAATAAATAAATTCTATAACAAAATCGCTAGCTCTCATAACAAGCGGTATCTCCACATCAATAAGATGAAACCCGTTTCAGAGATGTCTCAATCTCGATACCGGCCGGATCAATTGTGCTGACGGGGTTTTTTCATCGGACATGAGATCGAACAGGTTTCTCAAAGAAATTGTACACTATAATTCCAAAACATTTATAGCTAAGCTATTATTTGACTATCTATTATGTGCATCGACGAAATTCATAATTGAATACTTAATTACTCCAGTGACATTAATTAAGAAATACAGCGACGTTAAAAGCTAAATATTGTAATTTTGTGATGAAAAGATAAATTCAACTGTGTAAATTACGTTTTTAGAAATTAATGTTCTGTAATGGTTTTATCTCAATAGATTTTTTTTTGGTATACATAAGACTTAGTATATTAGATATCGCCATTTAACCGGCAAGGTCTGTAAATAAAATTATAACATTTTCATCTTGCTAACGTTAAGATACTCCGTTGCCAGTTTTATGCCCAAATTCAAGATTCAGGGCATTCTTATTGGCGGCATTTCAACGTTCCTGTTTGTTTGGACATGGTAGGAAAATGAAAATAATACATTTTCCGAGTAGGAATCGAACCCACTACGTGTACCGGACAGTGGTCTCATAAAATGCAGAAGAATCGTAAAAAATTGTAACTGATATATAAAAGATTACAACAACCTTACAAACAAACCACAATACGCCTTAAAAATAAAACAAAAACAAGACCGATAACTTGAATAATGTTAATGCTAGCGCGATAAATGACGAAGAAATTATCGCTCTCAAAGCAGACAGAGGAGATATTTATTAAATTGTTTCACTTGGTCATGCGCAACAGGCTATCGGTTATGGACGTCGTCAATCACATGGCTGGGTAGACGCTGGACGCTCTCAACGGACTCATAAAAAAAGAAACAGCCCGATAAATAGATCAAGCTTTCAACAAATTTCAATAAGATAAATAGCTAGTATATGAAAAGATTGATATGTTGTGAAATATCTATTTTTGGTTCGTTATTTAATCTTCAGATATTTTTAATTAATGGTCCAAATGTACGTAAAGTTGAAATAAAGAATTTATTTTTATATAATTCCAGTTTGCTAATCCTTGTTTGTAATAATACTTTTTAGTGATCAGTTATTAAGCATTTAAAAAAAACTAACGTCTCGAATTCCACCACGTTAATAACTTACAAATAAATTATACATTCGAAGAGATTAAAAAGCGTAAGAATTCAAAACAAGCGATTTCTTGTACCCGAGAAGAGGTTCCAGAGTCCATTTCGGTGAAACGGTATAAAAAGTCATTCAATTAAAGGACCCGCGATCAAAATTAAGCCTTAGACGTTTAAAATGCATTAATCCGGTCACTTGACATGCGCGGGCGCAGTGTTTGCGTCTCTCTCTAAAACTCGTTCCGGTTTGCCTCTCGCTTTATTTGGAGAAAGATTAGGGCTCAGGAACATACCATTGACAAAGGAAATTAAAAAATTGAAAAGTGTCAGATGCCACTTGGGCATTTAAAGCCGTGGAAACCGCAACATGACCAACTTCGTGTATAGATTAAAACCTGTAATTACAATTACCCTATTTAACTACGCTACATTAGGTTGTGGGGACATTTCTGAATCTATCAACATCGATAAGTTGTTCGTTCACTTGACATCTTCTATCATTCTTTCTCTATTCACGGCTTCTATATTTTTGTTTCATTTTAATTTGGAAGTAACATGAACTCCCAATCTTACGTTCACAGTTTATACGCTCGGTTAATTCAGAGCTGGGCCTTAATTTACCATTATAGAAGGTCGAATACTCCAATATCGACTTCGTTTGTACAAATAATAATTATTCGCTATATCAAATTTTACGAGAGCAGCGCTTAACGATTTTATAATCTCACACTAGCGGCATAAACTGTTTATGGCTTTGAAATTATTACCAACGGCAACACTCGACTTGATTGCGAATATGAGTAACTTTTTATATGTTTGGAAGTAATCAACTTGATTGTGATTATTTTTGATTTAATTATTCGTAAATGGATGAGGTTCTTTTAGTATTCAAATTTCAAAGACAAAAGAAAGTCTTAGTTCTTTCGTCAAGTTTGAATGAAATTAAGCTGATAATATATAAAACATTATGAATCCTTTATATGAAAACTTATCATTTTAATAGTTTTTGTCCTTATTTCTCTATGCTATAATTTAACATTATTTACGTCCTTGTTATTGCGTCTAGTTCTTTAAACGTATTTACTGCAGCTCCGTTGTTTTATTCAACATATTATGTATGAAATGAATCAACATCTTTATTACCGGTAGCTTTAAAAGAACATTTATTTTTTGTCTTTCTTCAGATGTACCTCATAGCTACACTGCAATTTTACCTAATTTCAACTCTATTAATAATAGTTAAGGTAACAATTACATTACCATATTATATTGTAAGGCTAGTTATTTGTTTTAAAAGGACTTTATCGCGACACGTAGGTTGAATTTGAATAAAAATACAATTTATATGTGTCGGAGGGTCCGGTAAGGTAATATTGGGTTACGGAGCCGGTCGGACGACTCGGCTCCCAATTTTTGGTGCATTTTTAAGTAAGTTATTAAGTTTCTGTTAGGGCTTGTCACTTGTTGCGAAATTTGGTATTCATATTTCATATGCAGATAATATTTTAAATTACAAGGAATTTCGGAGGCCTAAGTTTGATATATCAAGTTTTAAAAAATATTTTTACTTTATTTTTGTTTTCAATTTATAATAAAAGTATGTTACTTGTTTTATTATTAAAATTTGAAATAATGAAATCTTTTATGACACGGTAATAATTGGATAATAAAATAAAAATAAAAAAAACATAGGTAGCTAATAATTTTTAATGTCTATTTCGTTTTATTAAAAAACTTAATCCAGTCTAGACAAAGGTTAAATATTCATTATAATAAGATATCGTTATCAACTATCTATATAAACCATTCGACTGTTAAAATACCTGTTATTGACGGTGGAATAGACTTGGAATAGAATTGTTAATAATATCTTTAATTTCATGTCATAATTAAATGAAACGTGAAATCAAATTTTAATTAGTCAAAAGTATGTGTGTGTCATAATTGCTTTATAAAAAACAATATATGAGGGCAGAGAGAAGGTAGTGTCGATACACTGTATTTATCGCTTTCTGCCTAAGTTCGAATATAAAAATCATGTCAGGATGTACACTTTTTAGTTGTGTGTGTTCGTTGAGATGTTTTCTTACTTTTAGTTATTTTTTCGTGAAAATGAGCACTTTTAAGGCATCACTACATTTTCAGCGTTTTATTCTGAATATTGCAAGATATAACAAGGTAGACAGAAAAAAAATATATTAAGACACTCCGTTCTTGCTTTCAATCCGTTTTCAGGACAAATATCAATCTATGTAGGTATGTATAAGCATATTTAGTTTGCCAAAAATCTCAGCAAAAAGAAGTAATGGAAAAACAAAAGGTTTTAACACGAAAGTAACTTAAGACTTCACGGCCAAGTTTCTGCATCAAAACGAAACTGTTTACGGTTAAAAGGAAAAATTGCAGTCTGTATCGGATTACTACGGCTGCCGAGGTCCCCTTACAACTCTTTAGATAACGCTCAATTAGGTGCCTTTTTTCATTTTGGATGGCTTTATGCGACCTACGAATATGTGTATAGACTGATATGGTAATAATGTATTCATTAGAATTTGGATGTAAAAGGAATGAAAGGAAATGTAGGCTTTTGAATTTGGGTGTATGTTATATTTTTATAAATTTTATTATTATTTTTTTATTTTATATTTCATAACAATTTTGGGTTCGGTTTCAATTTGAGTTGGTTTTGGTATTCAACAAGCACTCTCTCGAAAATTTATCCTGCCTGCTTATCCTGCGATATGAAATCTGTCCAGAAATACATTTTTTATTACTGTCAGTGAGAAAAACAATCTGAATGACATGTAACGCACTGCCTCAATTACCTTTTTGGAGAAAGAAAATACAGGAGCTAAAAATAATTAACCCTTAACCACTTTAGACTTCAAAATCGTTACTACATCCTCTTTTTATCTGCTTAGAGTTGTGGTATTTTCAACTAAACTAAACATCTTCTTCTCAAGCACGTCAAGAATTTCAGCAGCTGCACATTTTGCCTCAAATATCTCGTCTTAATGACTTCATTGTAAGTTGCAGTCAACTTTTTTTATGTTTGAGCAATGACTGGAATCAACATTGCTTTGTAATTGGTTACAATAAATACACTTTCGAATTTCTAATGAACTAAAATAATATTTATATAAGAAAGATAAAATTAAAAATATATAATTTATACAGAAATCGAATAAATAAAAAAACTCAGAAAAAAACACCCTAAAAATTGCTTTAATTATAACTAACTAAAATAAAAATAACTTTCACAAAGGCGCTAGCGCATAAGGTATGCTATAATGCATTGTTTACACATAGCTCATGTGGACGATTATTTTTAATCGGTGCGTCTGGTTTCTTGTCCATTGGACGGAATGCCCTATAAACTAGAGACCTACTGAACTACCCAAGCGTTGCGTGGGAAGTCTATACCCTTATAAGGTCATTTGTAAGGGCTACATGTCAGTCGTCTTATAAATGTTTACTTGAAGGACACTGAAGTTGTAGGTTGAAGTTACTATACGATGATTTTCTTATATAAGATATTATTAATTTATGCTATACATACTTATCGTTTGTACAAATTTGTATTTGACCATGAAAAATTACATACGAAGTAGGACTTAGAATACTATTATGGCGGGCAGTAAGGAGTATGAAAAACAGGACAGAACATATTAAAAGGATAAATCTATAGCATTTATATATCCTCGATTTCAATATAATAATTTAAAATCTAGCATTATTATCATTATCACGTATATATATTTTTTATATGAGATAAACTTCTTTACTCAAACAAACTATGTCGAATTTATGTCTTATTATAAAATTTTCGATAAAATTTTCAAAATATCTTAATTGCAAGGTCAAAGTCCAGCCATTCGTTTCTAAATGCATGCCAATTTTAACCCGTAACTTCAGCTGGCTGTCCTCTAATAACATTTATTGTATCAGACATCATTTATAAAAAATGTATTTTAAACTTTATTTTTGAGCACATTAAAGTTGTTTTTTCTTTGAATAGTAAAGAAATAAATGGTAGCAGTCGTGAGTTCAAATCCTAATTAACACCTCGGTGTATAGATAAATTGCGCCGATAGTGTACGGATGTGGCGTTTGCCGGGTTTTTGTACGGTCCTTATGGCATTTAAAGAGTTCAGCATGCATAGATTGGACTTAAAACTTTTTAGTTTGGAGTTTAATAAATAACCACATTGATATTGATAACATTTTAAATCAGACATAAACAACATTTAAATATAACAACAACAAACAACACCTAAACGTGTTAAATTAGATTAGAGTTCAACTATCAATAATATTATAAGTTCTTAATTAAAATTGGCGTAATATATTTGTACTTATACATTAGTAGTTCTAGTTATATAAAAAGGATACGCAAGTGTAAATTATTATAGTTCTTTATGTACCTTTAGAACGACTCTTAAGATTTACATAGAACTAGGCTGAAATATATGTATTATTTAGATACCTCTTAAAGTATTAGCCCCATACAACGGATGGTCGTATGGCACCGGGCGGTAGGCGGGGTGGAGCGCGGCGAGGTAGCTCAGCTCACTGGTAGCACCAGCCGCCGCCGCAGCCGCTGCAGCCAATCTGTAACAATTATAAAATATTTTGTTAATAATTGCAAACATAATTTACAACTGACCCCCTAAAAACAATAATATTTATTCTATGTTTGGAGAATTTTAACTATGAAAGTCGAATATAAATCGAAGATCCATAATTAATTTTAAGTACCCAAATGAATAAGACATTCGATTGCCCATAAAAACCTGGATATACAGCAGCTGTCTGTGGAATCGGTTAATTAGTACCAAAATCTGGTATTTTATCTTTGAAATTGACCGTTATACTATAAGACTGTTTTAATTAATTCTATTATCCTCATGCATAATCATGAATTGGTATCCAATGATAATCATCTGGGATTCTTTCCTTTAAGCACCTAACCTGGCTACGAGGAACAATTTGACAAGTCATAAAACTTCTGCAACACAAAAGATACCAACCAAAAAAGCACCTGCCTGTTCAAAGCATTCCCTCAAGGTCTAACCGTGGGGTTCCGAAAAAACTGGTGAAGCACGACTTTGGCATCGATTCGTTTTTCAAAGACATGCACTGTTTGGGATATTTTAAATAAAATATATTATAAATTCCTTTCTTTTTCGTTTCGTATGTTTGTTGCTCTTCATTATCACTTTAGTTTTGCTTGGTATGTACATTCTGAATGTCGAAAGTACAGTAGTGAGACGGCGAGAAGTACACGCCTTGGCGAATAATTTCTGAAATAAATTAATATACCTTAATAAGTAAAAAAAAACCATTATATTCATTCAGACATGTCCTAACCGTAACATAATAGACAAATGAAAAAATAGTGATTTGTCACCAAGTTTTCCCTTTCTATCCCTGAACATGCTGAACTGATATACTATGTTAATCTGTATATGAAATATAACACCATAATCGCACATGCAATTTACTACTGCATTGAATGCTATTGAATATATACATTACTGTATTACGTTTACAATAAGATACAACCAACTGATTGCTGAACGCAAATCATAATAAAAATAAACAAACAATATGAAAACCCACCTTTCCCACGTTTACATAAAAAACTAAATCAAATAAAGCTGCTATAGCGAATAGCGAAAGGCGAATAAAAGTACAATAGTCAGTGCTCAGTAATAAAATTATTAAACAAATCAACCTCATAACATAATAATGCGGCAAGAAAATTGTCGGGTGGGCTCGGAATAAAGAAATTATCCAACTTGCTGCCCAGACGATTGCGCTCCCAGAACAAAGACGTAGCATTGAGAAAGGAAAAAAAAGTATGTGGCTAACAAAATAAAATAAAATAAGTGCAAGAACACGCGCGCCTGCGCACGTCGTGACGTCTTCATGTAGCCTGTCCCCTTCTCCCGCGGGATTGGTCCCCTGTTTTCAATAGGTGTGAGAGAGACGACACTAAGTGAACACCTCCACTTAATAGGAAGAAAGTTTAAAAACAGTGCTGGACGTGAAACAAGTTTTACAGATTTCGCGCAGACGACCTCTTTTGGATTTTGATGTTTTATTTAGGGTCATTCGCAAAGTATAAGTTACTGGACGTAATTGAACGCTGACAAGACATTGGAAAATAAAAAAGATTTATTAAGATATTATTATAAAGAGATTAGGGGTACTATTGTCGATACAACCTAGGCAGGTAGATCAGATATTTAGCACTCAGACTCAAAGTGCTCTTGTGTGGGAAACGAACCCACAACCGTCATGTTTTGACTTTATGTCGACAGCCTCATTCCATATATAATCAAATAAACAATTTCTAAGATATTGCATCATATTTGAATCGTGCAATTTACATTTACAACGAAATTTGCCCTTTTATAGCTTTTATAACTAAAATTATAAGCAATAAAATCGGATTAATGCTTCAGAAATTGGCTATTTACTTTATTGTTACACTAATTTTAATTGTAGACACCAGGTATTACTAAATGTAAATTTATATAAACATTATTATAGTCTTTTGTTTATATGAAATAACTAGAAAACGGTAAAGACAATTATTTTGATTTCTTTACATATGGATATGAAAACCATATTAACCATATATAATAAATTTTATATTTAATGAACTGGAGGAAGGTCACGTAAATAGCATGAGGACCCGCTGGAGAGCATATATGAAGAGGTTGATGACAGTGGACGAGGCGAAAGAGGTATGCAGAAACAACGTTTCTCACTTTGCTCTCACTACCTACCCAGCTAAGGATAGAGCGTGTACCTAATATTTTATTATATAGTTAGAAATCGACCTAATAAATTAGTAATAATAAAAAATATATGTACTCGTTGTACTATATTTAAGTATATTTTATAAAGAAAATAATCTTATATTCATATAAAAATCTATTTATAATAAATAACCAATTTATTTTAACCAACTTAACTCTTTCCGTCAGGCCGTCATGCATCGCGCCGTGACAAACTCATACTGTCGCTATCTACATCAGGTTATTGATGACACCCTGCCATCAGATAATCGCCGCACGCGATTTTACATGCGTCTACATGTTAAAATAGAGATATAGAGATCAAATCTCCATGACATTGTATTTTATATGTAATACTAGTAATAATTGATTTGGATTATATAATATTACTAGGAAAAAAAGTGTTTTTTTTAATTATAAGAAAGTAGTTAAGATTCGAACACATGTTTCAAAATTAGGCAAAAAGTAGAGAGTAGAGTGTGATAACACTCTATGTAATTCTCTCTACTAAACTAGGTACAAGCATAAAAATATATTTTTAATTAAATCAATGTAAAAAATAGATATAGCGTCAGTCAGTCAGTCAATAGTATATTTACACAAAAATTTTTAGCGACTTATGAAAACATATGATTACTTTATTCATAACAATTGCCATATTAGGTTTTTCCAAGCCATATTGCCATTTCCAAGATTTTCAATATCAAACTGACACGCAAATAAAACTGATATGTCACAGACAGATGTACCAACAAAAAAAAGCATAATTTTCATACAAAATTCCAAGTTAAAAAATGCAAAGAAATATAAATTTCCACGTGTTAACGTAAAAACTTTATGTCTCCATAATATTCACACCGTTTGAATACAAGAATACTCCCGTTTATAAAGATTTTCTTGACAAATAATGGCGAAGCTTAATTCTCAGGTCCTTAACACAGGCGGTCGGAGATTTATGAGGGTTTAAAAAATATCAAATACCCTTTCTCGTTCCTTCGAAGGCTTAAAGTTAAGTCTTTGGGTAGCTTCGCGTTGTTCGTTTTGAGATTTCGGTTTCGTCTACTTTACGTGATTAATTGTATAAAAATTTGTTATTTTACTATTAAATATGAAAAGCCGTTTAACTAGAATATATTTGTTTTTATTTTAGTTTAGATTGTGAAGAACTGCTATACTCTGATCTGTTAAAAAATTTAAACTTTATACTAGTAATAGTACCTATAAAAATATAACACTTTTTCCCGAATAGCAGGGTAGGTAAGGTAGGTAACCTAGTGTTAAGACACTCCTTTCTCCAGGTAACGAATCCAATTATCGAGACGTGGCGTGTTGAGTAACGGAACTCAACGTTGCTCTTTTAAGATTTCTAAAAGCAAATATGAAGACTCAAAGTATATATCATGATAAGATGAAAGAAAGATTACTAAAATTCATATATTGTGTAGATTTATTTTTAGTTCTTTAATAACTAAACGTGTCCAAAATTATTTTTAATTGCCTTCAATTCATCATCAAAATGTGTTGTTTCAAAATCAAAATGAATTCTATTTAATAGACGCCCAAAATAATAAATTAAACCTTTTATAATATCACTTTTAATATTCTTATATGAGTATATATGTAATATTTTAAAATAACTAAAATTAACATAAATGAAAAAAAATAAACGCAAACGTCATGAACAAGTACTTGTTCGTAATGTAAGATTTCTAGATTTAGCTATAATTTTCCATACTACTAGAGTCGACTTCACAAAATATTAGGCATAATAAAAAACGAAAAAGTTGTACTAATAACTATAAAACAAATAAGTTATTAACGATATAAAGACACAAACGACGAAGCCGATAATCATCATATAATCGTTAAATCATTCAATTATTTAAATACGTACAAAAATAACCGTGACCTCAGTCCACCTCGGTGCTACGAACATTAACTAATGGACGATTTCGGTCCCCCGTAGTGTACAAACGGACGGACGAACATTTTATTTTTTACAAAAGCGACAGCTCAATTAAAATAAATGAAACGAAATATGAATCACCCCGTGGTGTGAAGGTGCTTTTCCATGAAACCAGCGGGAGTGGACGTTGTCAGCAATAATTCATGATATTTCTTTAGTTTTACTTGAAATGAAGTGTTATGCAGGATCCCAATGAAACGATCGGTTGCAAAAGCAAATATTGTGAAAGTATGGTATCGATAAAACTCCTGTTGTTTGACAAATGTTCCTTTAAATGTTTAAAATGGTATTTTTTTAATGTTTTAAGTACTTGGTAAAAGAAAGTTACTTTTTTAAAGCTTTTTTAATCTGTGCTTATTTAAAAAAAGATCTCACACATAAAATAAGAGTTCTAGGTAAAAATAAAATATTTTTTTTATTAAATCAGCTTCACGCTGTATGCCGCACACAGCAGTGTAGGCAGAGGGAATTAAGTGTTAAGACATTCCGTTCCCCAATTTACGCCGAATTAGCATTTCTATTTGCTGTAAGCCCACGAATTTATAATAATAAAATACATACTTATAATAATAATAATCCTAATTTATTTACATCTTTTAAATATTTATAATAAAATAAGTATATTTAACAATATTTTGATCTACATATTATATTAATGGTTCTATGATCTATTTTTAACAATTTAACCTTAATAAGATGTAATAGAATATTATGTAGATTTCATATTCGAACAGACGGTAGCTTGTCTTGAATTGAAATATACTTGAGAATTAGGTTGCTTAAATGATATTACTCGTATTCTTAGTGTGTAATATAATATTGAGGTCGTTAAAATCATATATTTAATCTATAATTTATAAAATAAATAATCGTGATTCAAGCGGGCGAAGCCGCTAGCTGGTCGCGAGCTTAAGTATTAATTACAACGTAATAGAGCTGCGTTGTAATTGGTTGAATCATTAATATTACATTTCCATATAGTTAAGATATAATGACATATTGTTTTCCTAATATAACCACCTACTTTTGTACGTAGCTTATGTAACTGATATTAATAGTCAATGGGTAATAATGAAATGAAACAATATGAAATATATTATTTAATTATTTTTTTTATATATTATAAAATTTATTTTTTCAGCAATGCACAAGTAATAAATATCCCTAGACTGACAAATCATGAGTTCATCAACTCTCAGAAAAAACTGGACAGACAAATCTGGCTATTGTCTACGTTCAGGCTTCAACATAAGCGTTAAAAGTGGTTTGAAAAATGTAATCGACACCAAAGAAAGAATTGAAGTCTAGTCTAATAATAAGACAACACCAAATTATATTATTATTTTTTTCACTTCATGCTGTATCCAACGCATTGCAGAATAAACAAAGAGAACCCTGGAGAAAGGAACCTTGTGTTAAAACACTTCGCTTCCCATTAAGATACTTTTGGGGCATTGCATAATGAAGGGCAAATCTAAACGCCGCGCTTTGCGTCTTTACCAGGCCTTAAAATGAAAATATTAAATATTTCACCGCCCCGAGTAGGATTCAGCCCCCCCAACCATCGCATTTACATCCGCGCACTTGTTTTCCTGCGCCATGACATCCTCAATAATTGGAATATTCCCAGTAGTCTACAGCCGCTAATAAATTGACAAAACTTTTATGCAATTATCAATTGACCTAAATTATTACAAGTAATTAAGATAAATGAAGTGCTAGAGATCATCGCTCGTTAATATTAATGGCCAAAATGCTTGACATTCGTGTATCGCATACATATTAAAAGAACGAAACTAAATTCAATGCACTGTTTGATTTTTATCGAGTTTCTACAGAAATACGAATAAATCAGTGAATGTTTTAGATACCCATAACCGACATATGGATTCCAACCCATAACTTCTAGCATTCGTTTTTAAATAACTTCCATTTACTATCATGTAATAACATCAATTATAGAAAAACCGCATACGAAGTCTCTTCTAAAGAGATATTAAATAAAATTATGTATGCATATCTCTAGGCACTATTTTAGGACCGACACTTTACCTTATATACATCAAAGACTAAATTTATTTGGCATCTTGTTCGACATCACTAATGGCCTGCAGAATGAGTTTAATTGGTCCATAAATCAGATAGTACTATATTTATATGGGCAAAGCTTTCCAATAAATATGATATGATAATAATGCCTCTTCTAATGCTACCAACATTATCAAATGTTTACTTGCTGGCGCCGCGCTTCCTGGTACAATTACTTATAGACATTGACAGGCTTTACGCGTGGTATTGTTTGATCATTAACTATTGTAAAGTTCACGTCGATATATATAAATTAGCGTAATAAAGCTCTATGTCAGTTAACATTATATTTGTCTGAATAGTTTTTTTTAGCTTCCACTGTATCCTGCACATGGCAGTGAATGAAGATGGTACCTGACAACTTAGTGTGTCTCTAATAATAGCGTGTTCCTTCAGCTTTCCACATAGTCAAATAGAAATAGCTAAAAGTTGTGTTCCTCGGGCAGTTTAAACATATTACACATTTAAAGCCTGAGATAGTCTCCCTCGATAAATGAACTATTATTTAAAAGTATTTTTTCAATTTGAACCAATATTTTCTAGCATTAGCACATTCAACAAAACAAACTTCCATATTTATAAAATTAGTATATATTCCTCCACAATAATCCATAACGAACTTTATAAAGTATTAGACATCTTTCTATTTGTTTGTTGACTTTTAGACGAGTTCTAATGAAGAAAAAAAATACAATAATCATGAATAGTTTCATAGTTTAACTTGCAGCCATAAACTCGTATCAATTAAAGCCCACCATAAAGTGCATCTTGTAAAACACCTAACGGTTATTTCAATATAAGAATTTTATTTGTACTATTTTATAACTACTGGATATTTCGAAAATTTCTATTGACTTTATGTGTGATGATGATCTTTTTGTTATATTAAGGCAATGATATAATATTTTAATTTATTGGGTGGTGTGTGAAAACGGAGTGTCTTGGCACAAGTTTCCCTTTGTCTATAGCAGGATGCTATATGAGGGACAGTTTAAAGCTAAATAAGATAAAAAATATTTAGAATAGACTTATGAACGTAGCTATATGTATATACGATAATAATAGTAGCGTATCTCTTGTTTGTTTCTTGTTTGTACCTATATGCACTTACATAGTAATATTTTATTTATCTTTTGCGATCTCCCAACCATAATCACCTACAAGTAGACGAATTGACATATTAACATTCAAATTTTCAAATTCTAATAACTATAAATTTAACATCTCCAAGCAAAGACTCCGAAAACAAAATACCACAATGCCTAATAACGAACAAATAAATATAAATTTAAGAAGCCCAATGCTAAGTTTGATGGTGTCAGTTTCACCATACACTTCCTAGTAATCAAAATTTTATGACATAAACAAACGTACGAATGAAAATTGCCCATAAAATATAAGGTGGCTTGGAGAGAAATAAAAGAATTTATAGATCTGTTCGAGCACATGTTGAAATTGTTTTATGGAGGTGTTATATATTAGTGTATTAAGATTTTTCGCACTTCATTTTTTATGTTACTACATATATAAGAACATGCGAACGAATATCGGCATCGTCATAGTGCAGTTTTGACGTCTTACTCTAAAGAGATTTTTTCATCTTCATTATAGCTTACAATTTGTTAATAACTGTAAAGACTGACTGACTACTCTCTGATCACCAACTCCAGATAAAAGAGGAAAAATGATAATGCCATTGAAAAACATATAACAAAACATTTAAATGAATGAAAAATATGTTAATCGATAATCGTCAATATCTTATACGTAGTTTCCTAAGCTTATAGTTTACAATACAGATATTTTTGACTGGTTTGGATAGGCAAAGTACAGCAATAGGTCAGCTTGCAATGTGTAAATGATTGAAAGTGAGTAATAAACTATATGATCACTGCTCTCTGTTTACCAGCTCCAGAGAGATGAGGAGAACTAATTTAAATAAAATGACAAACTAATATTGTTACTAAATATATAACAAAATATTTAAATAAATGAAAATTGCATTAAAAAGTATCGTTTAAGTAAATATTTGACACGTAGTTTCCTAAGCTTACAGTCTACCTTACATAAAACATAACTCACGTGTAGAGTCCGATGACCCCACCGGAAGCAGCCGCAATCATATAGCCAGATGATTTATTTGTAAACAGACGTACGTCAACGCGGGACCAATATTATGCGCGTGCGCAGGACAATGTTTGTTTTTTGATGTATGTACTTGCTTGAATTATTTAGAACTACTGTAGGGGAAGGTAAGGAATTGTTTTATTATATTTTACAGTTGCTTCGGTTGTGGGTTCGATTTTTTCTTGGGGAGGAAATATATTTATTTTCTCGCTCCGACACTAGGCCCAGTGCAGCATTGAGGTTCGCCACTCAATACGCAATATCTCGAAAAGTTGACCGGAAAGTGTTTTTAACTAAGGTAAGAAAGTGGGATACAGCATGAAGCTTCACTTATTTGCTGTGAGAATGTATAAAAGAAAAAATAATTAAAATTAATTATTTCAATGTGATTTATGTAAATTTGTGAAAGCTCGTGTATATTTTAATATTTTGCTAAGTGTTTTAAGTGTCAATATTAAAAAAATATATATATATGGTGTAAAGCTTTAAGTAAGCTCATAATTGATATGGAAAAAAATATTAGACAAAAGTTAGTACATTCTAGAATTAAATTTTCTATATATTTGACAAAAGTAAAGAAATATACATATACTATCTCTGCTACGAAATTTTAATTTAGATCTAAGATTTCTATGAAAATAATATTCATTCAAACACCTCCTGCGCGTGTAATACACATAGTTTGTTTACGTAACAACGTATGTTTATTTTTGTTTCATATGGATTAAAAAGCTCCCAACTCCATTTTAGGCGTTCATTAGACTTTTTATTCTAAACATTGCGCCTTTATTGCTTAAAGAATTTTTGACTTATAGTAATATTTACCTTAAGCACGATTTTAGTTCATAATTATAATATTCTCAAAACCAATTTTTCTTTTTGGATAGCTAAATTAAGCTCTCCGCTCTCCAAATTTAGTTATTAATAAACAATTTTAATATAATAATTAAAAACTCTGTAACCTTTTAATACAAACAATGTAAATAAGATACAATTTTCTGAGTATTTTATACGTAAAATAAATTATTGAAAAAAATATGTTTTTTAAAACCATTTACTATAAGAAACAAGTGCCATAGAATGTGCTCGGAACTATTAATTGTATAAGACTAATCTCGAGTGGTATACTGAAGTGTTTAGTAGAATTCAGGTCTTGGGTCAATTATCAGACCAGCTCGATGATACCTACCATATTATTATTTATTATTATCGGGTCGATCTAATAAGAAAGCTACAAAAAGCAGAACAACAGTGTTATTTGCACTTACATTCTACAAGTGCAATTATCTCAGTACATTGATAAATAACTTAACTTGATGCACCGAAGAAATTACCATTTAATAATGTTAAACAACGAAACTACTGTAAGGATGATTATTTAGTAATCAATATTAATATAAGGGCTATCGCCACGTGACCCGCGATACACACGAACATTCCATCTCTCAAAGAAGTATTATGTTTTAAAATATTCTGCAAGATTACATTTTCTATGTAAACATTAAATATAATGTTTTTAAATATAGAGATATATTAGTTAATACATTTATGTTACTGGCTGTCTGCACTTCGCAGTAGTCACTTATATGATATCAGGCACTACTGCAAAGTGTTCGAAATGTCTTGTTTCCAAAAATGTATTTTTTTTTCAGCTGCATTCCGCATGTAGCAGAGTAGGTAGAGGGAGATTAGTGTTAAGACACTCCGCTTCCCTTTTTCTGCCGAATTCTGGAGACATTGCTTGTTGAATGGCGGAATTCAACGCCGCGCTTTGCCTCGACACTCGGGCGAAAAGATTAAAATGTTAAATATTTCACTTCCTCAAGTGGGAATCAAACCCACAACCTGTCAGCACGACTGGCCTCCAAATCTCCCTCGATTGATCCTAAAGGGGTTAATTTAGAATGCATTAATATTGTTGTATTACATATAATACATATTAACCTTTTGTATCAAATGCAAGTGAAATGAAATGGAAGTAATATTCCCCACTTTCTACCATGACGTAATCGTATGACACGCACAGTGTTTTATTGATATGATATACTGTTGTTTGTTTATTAATAGATTTATATGGTAACTCATTGCGGACGAGTTCAATGGTTCAAATGAGTTCAGCCAACAGACGTTGAATAATATCATAATTTTATTTAATAAAATAAAAAAGAGAGAGAGTTTTACGATTTCCAGCATGGCAGATAGGTTGGTAGTATGAAAGGAGTATGAGATTTTACCTGTACTTATTCAAGATTGCGTGTTACGTGGGGATATTCAACGCTGCTCTTTGTATTTAGAGAACGTGGAAATGCAAAAAAAAATTCTGTACCCCCTGCACTGTACCCCTGCACTGTACCCCTGCACTGCACTAAGACACTACGGTGTCCCACAATAGCCTCTAGTAAAATAAGTAGAGTCAATGTAGTCACTGGTATGTTACTTATTATGATGCATGGAAATAGAATGTAATCGTCAATCTATCGAATATTAAATCTAATTTTGTTATAATCAAGCTAAACTAATATTTATGATTTATATAGGCACATACATAAATACCATAAGCGATTGTTAGCGGTAGTATTCATTATGAGTTTATAGTAAAAATGTGAATATATAGGATGCCCAGACTAACATCTGTCCGATATTGGTTTGTGGGCATACGGGTACGCGACCCCGGATCCTCGAGCCGCCACTCTTACATCCTCATCCAGTCCGTAAGAATGGTGTCCCCCCCCCTCTCCTCCTTCCTTAGCTCCCTCCTTCACTTTCCTATCCTACCCATCTATTTTCCTCTCCCTTTGGTTTTCCCCACAAAGGGGTTTTGGAGGTCAGACGGCAGTCGCTCCACGAAACCGCAAACCGCCAGTACATGAAACGGAATAAGAAAAGACTGGGTACGGCTAGGGCGTCGCCGCAAAACGACGCGCAGGCACATCGCCCTACACCTGCGACAAGTGGGCAAGGGCTACCGTGTCAAGTACGGGCACGGTTAAAGACGCAAGTACCCAGACGGAAACTCCGCTTTGCAACGTGGAATATTGGCTCTCTAACCGGACGATGCAGGGAACTCGCAGATGTACTCATGAGACGTCGGGTCCAGTGTGCTTTCCTCCAGGAAACTCGCTGGAAGGGCAATAAGTCCCGTAACATCGGACAGGGTTACCGGCTTATATACACTGGGTCACCTTCGGGTAGAAACGGTGTAGCGGTAGTGCTTTCTGAAGAGCTTCAGAATGGGCTCCTTGAAGTTGACCGTCGCTCCGACCGCTTGATGCGGGTGAGGGTACTGATTGAGGGCGTTATCACAAACTTAATCAGTGCCTATGCTCCCCAGGCGGGATGTAGCGCGGCCGAAAAGGAGACATTCTGGGAGCAGTATGAAGGGGTGCTACTTGCTGTGCCGTCTACCGAAGTGGTCTTAGTTGGGGGGGACTTGAACGGGCACGTCGGTAGGGCTGCTGAGCCGTATGAACGTGTTCACGGAGGTTTTGGGCACGGTCTTCGCAATGCAGAGGGAGAAAACATTCTGAGAACCTGTATTGCGTCTGATCTGGCCGTCGTGAATACGTTCTTCCAAAAGAATTCTCAGCACCTTATCACGTATAAGTGCGGGTCCCACTCAACTCAAATAGACTACTTATTGACCAGACGGTGTCATATGGGCAGGGTAACTAACTGTAAGGTCATTCCAGGCGAAAGCCTAACGGCCCAACATCGTCTTCTTGTCATGGACCTTAACGTCACTCCGAAGAAGAAAGTAGCCGAGAAACGTAGGCCTCGGATCAAGTGGTGGTTGCTGAATGGACCGATGCAGAACGACTTCCTGGCAGAGGTGAAAAGTCATAATCTTTCGACTAACACCGAGACTGCTCAGGATGTTTGGGATCGGGCTCAGTCGGCAATCATTGCGGCAGGCAGGCGAGTTCTTGGCGTTTCTAGGGGAGGACGTGTCATCGACAAGGAGACATGGTGGTGGAATGACGAGGTTCAGGAGGTGACTCGTGAAAAGAAGGCTGCCTTTAAGAAGTGGCAGGAATCCAACTCTCCTGAAGACAGACTGGAGTACACAGTAGCTAAACGTGCCAGTAAAAGAGCTGTAGCCAGAGCCCGCAGTGAGAGTTTGTCACCATTGTATGATAAACTTGAAACTGTGGAGGGGCAGAAGCTCATTTACAAACTGGCACGTTCCCGGGATAAAGTGACGCAAGATATCGCAAAATGTCTTTGCGTCAGAGATTCCCAGGGCACGCTGCTCTGTAATCATGACTCTGTGAAGGAGAGGTGGAGAAGCTACTTCCAGGAGTTGCTGAATACTCAGCACCCATGCAGTCTTCATCACGACCCACCGCCTAACCTCGGACTTATTGCCCCAATAACCCTTGACGAAACACGTAATTGCCTTCGACGCATGAAGAACGGAAAAGCGGTGGGACCTGACGACATCCCGATCGAAGCGTGGAAATCGTTGGGCTCTCTTGGTGTGCTCATGCTTACTGACCTTTTTAACCATATCTTGAACACTGGTAAGATGCCGCATCAGTGGCGGCTTAGCTTTATTACCCCTATTTACAAGGGAAGGGGCAGTGTTCAAGATTGTGGTAGTTATAGGGGCATTAAGCTTATGAGTCATACCATGAAGCTCTTCGAGCGCATGATCGACCTCAGGCTCCGCCAAGAGTGTACTATCTCTGAGTCTCAATATGGATTTCAGCCAGGATCGGGCACCATGGACGCCATTTTTGCCCTCAGAACTTTGATGGAGGCATACAGGGAAAAAAGGAGAGCTCTGCATGTGGCCTTTTTAGATCTGCAGAAGGCCTTTGACTGTGTGCCTCGTCAGTGTATCTGGTGGGCATTGCGATCCAAAGGGATCCCTGAGGCCTATATTGAGATTATCAGAGACATGTACCACGATTCCGCTTCTATGGTTAGGACTGCTGTTGGCGACACTAGACCCTTCCCGATTACAGTGGGGGTTCACCAGGGCTCGGCTCTTAGTCCGTTCTTATTCAATGTAGTGCTCGATACTGTCTCGGCTCACATCAAGGACCAGCCTCCATGGCTGATGATGTATGCCGACGACATAGCACTCATTGCCGAGAACCGACTGACGCTGGAGCGTAAAGTGAACCTCTGGAAGGGTACGCTTGAGAACGGCGGTCTTAAACTAAATGTGTCGAAGACAGAGTACATGGCCTGCGGGAGCCGCGACTCGAGCACGATCCTTATAGGTCCTGAGCCAGCCGTTAAGTCGGAGAAGTTCAGGTACCTTGGATCCGTTATGCACGAGTCTGGAGGCATCGATCACGATGTCCAGGGCCGGATAAGCGCTGCCTGGGCCAAATGGCGGGAGGTCACTGGTGTGGTCTGCGACCGCAGAATACCGCCCAAGCTCAAGGGGCTGATATACAAGAGCATCGTCCGACCGGTTCTTTTATACGGCAGCGAATGTTGGCCAGCACTATCTCGGCACACTCGGGAGCTTCACGTCACGGAAATGAAGATGCTGAGGTGGATGTGCGGCGTAACGCGGTCTGACCGCATACGCAACACATTCATTCGAGGTAGTCTTGGGGTCCGTGACGTAGCGGATAAGCTCCAAGAGCGTCGCTTGAGATGGTTTGGCCACGTTACGCGCCGGCCTAAGAACTATGTCGGACGCAAGTGCCTTGCTATACCAGTTCCTGGGGTGCGACCTCCCGGACGCCCAAGGAAGCGCTGGTTGGATGTCGTGATGCAGGACATGAGAGCCAATGGTCTAACCACCGAGGACGCAAAAGATCGTGCAAAGTGGAGTAGGTTGAGTAGGAAGGCAGACCCTGGCAATAGCCGGGATTAATGCCAGGAGGAAGGAGTAAAAATGTGAATATGATTAATTAGAATGAAACGAAATGTGTAAGTTGAGTATTTAAATAAAGAGAAGTTGTTATGATGTTATTATGACTGAAGATAAAAATATAAATGAAGTACTTTTATTAATATATAATTTTAAAATAAATATTGTCAATATGATTTAGTAATTTGACTTCAATTAAATATTTTTTGATAGTGATTGTACATTATATTGTCAAAACTGTAGGAAGTTACTATGATATTGTCATAAGATTATAAATTAAATGAAATACTTTTACTAATAAAAATCAAGATTGTTATTTAAAAATAAGTATTGCTAATAAGATTAATTTAACGACAAGTAAATATTTTTAATATGAAATATGTTATAAATGTTGGCAGCACTGAAACTATCTTTATTGTGAATTATGAATATGAGATACATCCGGTAAGTTTAGTTTTTGAGGGAAATTGTACCTATAAAAACACCCTCAAAACAGTATTGAACACAGTCTTCCCGACATTGTTATACTGCCAGTAAGCTCTAAGCAAACGTTATTAAGTGATAGTTTAAGTGCTAAGTGTTTAAGTGTCAGTGCTAAGTTGAAAGTGTTCATAATAAAGCGATTTAAAGAGTGAAGGTTTATAATTGATCTACCTGGTCCAATTTAACCCCCTGAAGACACAGGTTTGCGCGTTAACCACTAAAAAAACCCCATTTATCGTATCGCCAGTCTTTCAGAACACTCCCCTTTCAGCCGCGCCCAGTATCAGTATATTGGGCCTTAATGTTTCGAGTGAGTGCCAGTATCGCGATCATCTGGAAAGCAAGGCCAAGTTGGCCTCGAAGAAACTGGGGGTCATCAATAGAGCGAGACGGTACTTCACGCCAAAACACCGATTGGACCTGTATAGGGCCCAGGTTCGGCCACACATGGAGTACTGTTCTCATCTCTGGGCTGGTGCACCCCAGTATCAGCTTGACCCATTTGATCGCATACAACGTAGAGCTGTTCGAATCATTAAGGACCCAGTAAGCTGTGAAAGGCTTGACACTTTGGCTCTGCGTAGAGACGTCTCCTCGCTGTGCGTTCTCTATCGCATTTATCATGGTGAGTGTTCTGAAGAACTGTTTGACCTGTTACCTGCCGCCGAATTTTCTAACCGCACAGCACGTCACAAACTTAAATATCATCCACACCATCTGGATACGTGGCACTCCACTACTGTGCGGTTTCGTAGAAATTTCCTTCCACGCGCCACCGAACTGTGGAACGGTCTACCCGCGGCAGTGTTTCCAGGTTGGTACGATATGGGTACCTTTAAAAAGCGCGTCTATCTCCACCTCAAAGGCCGGCAACGCACCTGTAGCTCCTCTGGTGCTGCACGGGGTCGTGGGCGGCGGTGATCACCATCAGGTGACCCTAACGCTCGTTTGCCTTGTCCTTTTACCATAAAAAAAAACTCTGTGAGTAGAAGTCTCTTTCACGATATTCGTATCTCCGACCTCTTGACAGGAACAATATAACACGAGCAAATGTTCCATTTTTGTAATCAATTAATCTTGAGATATTTTTTAACTATCTCAAGTAATGTATACATACATGGAGAAAAATATAATTAAAAAGTACAATAACTATTATTCTATCAATAATTACCTATATATAAATAATCGTACGCCAGATAACTATCCAAGTAAATAAACGTCGTTTAATTAAGAAAGCATAAACAGATGCACCAGCCCCAGCGTGTTCCAAGCTGGTATATAGGTGTCCAAACACTGTTTACTATAAATAATTTATTATATGAGATGGTACTGCGCCGTAGGTGTGTAAGTTAAATTTTTAAATTTTTAGTTTAGGGGTACATGAGATTTTTTGCTTATATTTGAATTAGATTGTTGTTTATATTATAATTATAAATAAGGATAATAATAAATATAACTACTTGATTTGGATTATAGAGTTAATATATGAGAAAAAAAGTATTAAAACTGTAGATATAAAAAGATTGAACATTTTAATTTCTAAGCTCATATGCATAGAAATAGACGGTTCCCAGGATGATCCTTGCCCACTCAAGAAATTTAAATTAAAAATAATTTATCCCAGAAAATATATCTGGATAGGCCCATGTTGTAGTAATATCCAACAAAATCCAAGTTTCGTAGATACCTTTATTTACATAGGGACGTAGTACGTATACATAGACGTTATAAAAATCGGAATGAGTCGTAAAAAGCCGCTTGGTGCGCCAGGGTATTTTTATTGAGATGCTGGGTTTAATGGCCGCCAGCCAGCCCTTGGAAGGCTTTCGACCTTTAATTGTAACAAAGGGTGAACATGTGATAAGGACCCTTATTTTTTGTTCATTCTGAATTTGAAGTCGCAACACTCACAAAAATATTAGCTAACTTCTCAAAGCCCATATATAAGCTTTATATAAGCTTTCACTTACTACAAATAAAACAACATTCATTTTCCTTTTTACGATAATTGAAGTACTTCCCTCGTACATATATATTCTTGATTAAAAATAGACACATGATATTATAAAGTCGTTTAAAATTTTAATAGTTTAAGTAAACATAAGATCACCTTTTAGTAATACAAAAACTATAAAAATAAGGACTTCATAAATGTTAAATTGCTTAAATTATGGCAAATTTTACTGCGACTCATAAATGGAATGGAAAAAAAAACTACTTTAATAAAACTTAATTGAATGAATGGAATTATGTTATTTTTTATACGTTTAACGTTCTTGATATCTTTAATAGCAAATATAAAAATGGTTATTTTATGTATTCTTATTTTTCTGTTTATACAACCCAACGTTTTAAACCAACTAATAATTACTATTAATAAGTAATAGTTTAATTATGAAGTTCATAAATTATTTTACATACGTCAGTATCCAGCTCTACAAGTCAAGTAAAGTAAGTTTACGCTACTCTACACACAATGCTTCTAGAATTTAGCGGAAAGTGGGTAACGTATGTATCATGGTGACTTTAGGTTCCCAAGTTCCCTCTTGCTATGCACGGGATACAGCGTGAAGTCATTATTAATATAATTAACTGAAATTATTAATATACTCAATTAAATTTCTAAATATACTCAATAAAAGGTGAAATAAAAGTTAATGTTTTCAATGTTAAACATATTGTCACTGTAAACACCAGCAGGTGCTGCGTTTCCGTATGTGCTTTGATAGTGTATAGAGTTACACAGCTTATATTTCTTAGTAAGGATGGCATGTTCTATTTTGGTTTTACTAACTTCTTTTTCTATTCTGAATCTTAAGTTCTAAATTTTTAATTTTATTTATATTGTATGTAAAATATGTATAAATTTAAGAAAAAAGGTAATTTTAATTATTTGTCAGTATAGTAAAATTAAGTAAGAAAAACTTCATTAACTTCATTAACAGTTATGAGAAGTATATCTAGTGTTATATGTCTTATTTATTAAGAAAACGAATCCGGAATAAAGTGTTTTTATTTTCTCTCAGACTTTTTTATCTGCATTAAGAATACTTAAACCTTTTTGAATTACGAATTTTAAAAGGCACACCCATTAAAGAGTAAAAACCCATTATTCCATTAACCGCGAGTATGAATCGCAGTTTCCATTTACATTATTGTTCTTTACCAGCTCTGAATCACATTAAAACTGGAATATTGTGAAAAACTTCAGTATTTTTGTATTACAGCAGCAAATATGAGGAGGCTTGGTACTAATTAATCTTTGGTACTATAAAATTTATGTACTTACTTACGTATGGACCGTATGGTTGAAGATTTATTACAAATTTTGTTTTTTTGAGGTGAGTTTTAGTGCCTAGTATTATGCTCAATTTTTTAAAGTTTGACCAATATTTTTTTTATAAAAGCAAATAAATGCTCAGGCAGTATGATAAATTTGGCATAGTTTCCGAAGTTCTCAAATTGTTTCAAATTTTGCTTGATAATTTTCAATCAATAGTAATTGAACTTGGTATATTTCAGACTATAAATAGAAAATGTACTTAAAATCTGCTTAAATTTACAAATAGTTCCTGTTCCTATCATCCATTCAAACACTATATTTATATTTGAAAGTACTATTAACACGTATTTAACATCTATTCAATCAACTTCTATTTTCATAAAATAATAACTTTATTTACAAACATTTGGAATAATTATTATATATGAATAAATATCTCAATAAATCCTCCGTTGGAACCATTAACTGATGTGAGCACGCACCTCCATAATGAGAACAGGTCTGGTACGGCGCTGCTACTGTGCACACGCAAACTTGCATGATACGCTTTTTGTTACTCTGCTTTTTAATGCCGATATCTTATTTCGTTTTATTTGGTTCGAGATTATTAGCTTTAAAAATGAGCTCGTATTGAATTTCAACTAATATGACCTTAATTTTGTTGCGAAATTGTTGTTTTTTCTTCTTTTTTGCTTCTTTTTGCAGAAGCGTGTTCTCTAAAGCATGATGGATGTGGTTTTACACGTTCTTGGATTGATGTAAGTCTTTGAGAGTTAAATTAGTATGCAAAATAAGTAATAACTGTACATCATTATTATATCAAAAGTTAAGAAGTCCTAGGATTAATCCTAGGATAAAAATAAATGAATATTTTTATATTAATTTATTAATTTAATTATATTCATATAATAAATGAATATAAAAATATTCATTTATTTTTAACTTTAGCGTCATGTCAATGCGGGTGGTGATGATTTAATAGTAATTAACCTAAATATTATTTTGGCGTCCTCTCAATATGTTATAAATAAAGTGTATTGAATAAAAATATTTACATATTTTTAACTTCGTCAGTCATTCTTTCATTAATATTTAAATGTTCAGTTCTTTAGAAAATATAGGTTTTTTCAACCAATATTATTACTAATATTTTTAGCACACTTATAAAAGAGCTACCTCTATCTACGTGACTGCAGATCCTTTATAATTAACTTTTTTTAGTATAGGTAATTTAGAAAATTTTACTATATAAGATATAATATGAGAGTTCACCAAAGTTAAAGTAGTTCAAGTGGAGAAAAGAGCACAAACTCGTATGTACCAACAAGTTGGAACTAGAATAAAGCAACATTGTAGAGCCAGCAATCTGGTACAGTCACTCGCTCTCCGCCATCTATTTATAAACGATTATGACAATAGTGTACTGTAGCAGGATGCATGGAATGACCAATTTATGACCGGAACTGTTTTATGGGACGATTGACCGATCAGACCTTTTTCGAGGATATGAGGGTAGGTGTATATTTATATTGAGATTTCGTTGTGTTAATAAAGACCTAAAATATTATATACCGTTCTTATTTTTATTATATTTACTTAGTCGTTTTCTTAATTTTTACGATAAATAATACTTAAACCATTCTTGTGATGAATGTTTGACAATAGTTAAATGAGTCACACAGCGTGCATGCATATACTCGTTGAATCAATATTTACAATAAATATCATAAATATTAAAGTAAATATGATTTTCCTGTTTCCAAGACTAAAAAGAATGCCTCGTCAAGCATCAAAAAACAAAATTTATCTTTTACACTTCTATCTTTTGCACAACACATAATTAGTTTTTTGACGTTTACATTTATTTGTGTTGTTGTACAGAGCAAGGCGGACGCTCCTTTAAGGCAAACATATAAATCACTTGCGATACGTGCCAAGTTCCATTCGGACATTTTTGCATTTCCGAGAACAATAATTGGACACCAATGGGAAATGTTGTAAACTATTCATAGCGGGATGTGAAACGGTTACGCCAAGTTGTAGGTACTCATGCCACTTGGACGATCCTACAGTCGGAGTCGGTTGATGATGGATGATTGGTAATATTGTACCTTTGGTGGTACCCATATTGTAGTAGAATATGTCTAGAACTAGAGTCCAGACACCTTGTTCCCCACTCTATAAAAGGTTCTACTATGTCAGAAATATTTGCTAATGTATATAAACCTTATTTCTTAATTGACTATATTTTAATAGCCGAATCTTGACTGCTACTGCATATGTAAGACTGTAATTATTTCAATCAAATTTCAAACAGCTTTCTTATTAATAAAAGAATCAAGTTTTATATTAGCTAAACACTTAAAGGACTAGCCTTACATTCACAACAATACACAACTTCTTTCTTACCAAGAAAAAATAGGGGCAGACACAAAAGAAAAAACGACCATATCATATAATTTGACCTCATTTAAGTACCATATTACATAATATAAAAATAAAACTTGAGCTTTATAATATAAACACATGTCCCCATACTATACAATACACCATTCTTTCGCCCGCATCCCATCCTCATTGTAGTCACAAATCATCGAGGATATAAAATAGAATGAAACAAAAGCACCACGATATTGTTCTACGTGTGTGGCAATGGGAACATGTGCGCAATTAGATACTACAGCTTTATCACTTATATGAAAGCTAGTAGGTTAAGCTCTTCAATAGTATTTCATAATATAATAATTTTATTCGATAAGAAATAATAGGTCGATAACTGTTTGTAAATAATAAGAAATACATAGATCGTGGTGAACGCGAGGTTTGTAGGCTCTATCAAATCTGGTAGCTGTTCTAGACTAATCTTGAAAAGCTGAAAGTGGAGAGCTTAGGATCTTAATATTAGCTCCGGAGGGAGAGAGACTTCTCTTTTGTGTTCAAATTGCTGTTTATTGCCTATTAATAATTCATATTAAATATATCTAAATAAATATAATCAGTAAAGTGCTACAACACAGGAAAACTATAACATTTTTTAAATACTATGTATGATGATCTATGATGTACCTACAATTCAAAGAGACAATATTTTCATTTTTCTCAATATCCATAACAATTTTTAAATAAATGTACGTTATTATTCTATACAGCTGTACAATTATACAACTACATGCACATATATTTGAGATTTTTGCATAAAACAGAATGTTATAATTGTCATGTAGAGTCTTGTCATGTTAAATCGAACTGTTAAACGTTCCGTTTGAATATCGATAAAATACCGGTTCTGGTACAAGGCGATATCTATAGTTGTTAAGCCTGAGGGACTTTAGACAGAACCTAAGTCTACATATATGTAAATAAAAAGATGTTTTATATGCAATATGTAGTCTTTAAGATGCAAGCAAGTCATAAATATATTTTGGTTTCATATATATTAATAAGATAAAAAATATTTATACTAGCGTTTTGTAAGTTAATAACTTCATAGTTTTGTAAGTTAGTAATTTAATAAATTGTTGAAATAAATGCACTTTTGTAAGTTTGCAAATATATTATTTTACCCATTTTTTATAATACATTTTTTGTTTCTTTAGTCTCAAAGAATAACTTTCACATAACTCCATTCAACTATTGCCTTTATACGCCAAGTAATTTATTAGTGCCAAACAAAAAGCCGTTTTCTCTTTAAAATATTCCAACTCAATGAAAATACGGTAGTAGACAACCGAAGAGACATTAAAATACCAAAAGACAAAGCGACAATGGTTACAAAACGACAAAAACTATCAAAGAATTAGTAGGCGAGAGAACACGAGACGTCGATACATCAGTTCAAAGCGGTACTAATGAATCGACCGAGGCGCGACACCTCCTTGCCCAAGAGAAGTGACTTTGACGAAGCAAACGAAGCAAAAATAACTCATCGTGTCCAACCCATTGTGCGTGATAAAATTAGAACGCTTGGAATAACCACGTGGTGGCAATTATCGCGGCAGCGGGTTAAATGAGGCACCGTGCGCCGTTAATGGGCACACACGGCCGCGCTTCCGGCGTCGGCTTCCCGAACTGAAGAGTGGAGATGCTGGACCTAACATGGATTCAGGGAAAGATGATTTATTGAGTTGTGACTAATAGCTCGCTAAATACGATAACTTAGATTTAGATATGTATGGAATTATGAAAATTATTTGGCATCATTATAAATTGATTAAATAATCTGAGACGTCGATCATATCTAAAAAAGTAAGTAGAATATACCTGTCTAAGTATATTTTTTTAACATAATTGCTTACAATTTATAACTTTAAAAAATCTATTTCAGAAAATACCTATGCTAATTCAACATCAATCAAGTTTGTATTCACAAAACGTTTCTGCTAAGTAATTTCAAAAGTCTTATTCCTCAAAGCACTCCGCAGACAGAGTATTCAGGAGTACTAACATTAATCATACCAGTCGACCGACGGAGCTCCGGTCTCTTTATACGCCGTAGTCTTTGAGAGCGGCGAGTTCCTCATTTGTTGAAATGCGTGCTGCTTTTATTAATGTCCGCCCCAATATTGTAAACGTCTCAATCCCTTTGATGACTTCCTGTTCCTTTGCTGGGGGCTCATTGATTGTTAGACTCTTTTTTACTGTCCGGTTAGCTTAGGTCAATGTAGCCAATTGGATCTCGCAAGTCCGTTGTGGTAATATATCACCATTAAGTAACACATTGCTTGCCCATTTTACGATGGTCTCGTAAAATACGGCTATAACCTCGGTGATCTAATATAAAGCGTCTACCTGCTCCTTTTCAGCTTTTGTACGACGGAAAGTGCAATAACGTTGAACGGATGTAGTTGTATTACAAGAATTTTAATCAACTAGTTTGTTTATAGCACACGTATCTTTAGATAGGCACTAAATATCTTCAAACGTATGTATTTTGTAATAACAGAGCTTGCCCTACATGAAACCTTTAATGGATATTTTTTTTAAACTAAAACTTAAATGTAAGTTTTTATTCGCAAGTATTTTTTTAGCTTCACGCTGTATTCCGTATATAGCAGAGTAGACAAAAGGATCCAGTGTTAGGACACTCCGTTCTCCACTTTTCGCTGAATTTTGTCAATACGTGGCGGAAGTCGACGCCACGCTTTACCTTATTACCAAAACAAGGAAATGAAGTTATTAATAAATAATATTTTCATTTGGAATCAAATCCACGTATATCGCACACTTGCCACGGCACTACGACGGCCTCCAGTAAGTACTTCATTTTCTTCTTAATTTTTAAAATTCTTAATGCTAAACCTATAAAATCTATCAATGGGTCGTAAATTACTTGTACTCACACAGAAAGCACGAGAGGCAGAAATATAATTAGCGCGAAAATACAAGTTATGCAATGAAACTACCTCACGGCCTGCACAAGGACAAAAGCTTAATGAACCACTCTATTTTATGGACTAGTCCAATAAACGAGGCTGGCTGTTCGGAACGAGCCCTGTTCGAAACGATCGTAACACTGAAAGGACACTTGACTCTAAAACGTGTACGAGCATGTGAATATAATAAATAATTACTGCAAATTGCGATAACGCTGTAATTTTCCAATAAAGTAAAGAACTACATATATAAATATTACTATAATATACCTGTCGAAAGCGAATGAAAAGACTTGTATGAATAACAAATGCAACAGGCAGGTGCTTCATGTCATTAAGAAAATAAAAAGCTGCATGTAGATAGGAAAATATATTTTAAACTATAATTGAAATCTAAAATAGATTTATATTATTTATTTTTACGGATTCCGAGTCTTCTTCTCCATTCTCCATCCACATTTCGGTTTAATGAGTATATCGCGTTTAGAACTAGCAGAATTAAACGACATATATTTATTGTTAACTTATTAAATAAAAACACTTACTGTGCATGATGGTGGTAATGCGTCGCGTGATGCATCGCGGCGGCCGGTCCAGGGGGGGTCGTGGCGTGGAACGCCGCAAACGCCGAAGGAAACTGTAATGGCAGGAAACCACCGCTGCCCGCTGTCCCAGGACCTCCGACCGACTCGCGATCAGGCATTATTCAATATCCAATAGCATCGTCTATATTTGTCACTTTAATAATTTTAACAGTTTTATTACTAACATCACTAGTCTTTACGTTTAGCACCAATTACACTTTTTAGGTTAAATCAAATCTCAATTTTATTCTCTTTTTCATTGTCATTAATATGTTATAGTTGGGTATATTTTTGTTCATCGTTGACTACGTTTGTCTTCATACGTAAGTCTTCCCATATCATTTTTACCTGGAACAAAAATGAAACATAAGTAAATATACAATAGCGATCGTAAATTCTGGGTAAAGTGGGAAACGGAGTGTCCTAGCACTAAATTCCCTAATACGCGAGATACAAAAAAATAATCAATATTTATTCAGTTCACTAAAATACAAGTAATTTATTTACTTGAAAATAAAATTGCATCGGAATCAGTGTTAATTACTGTTAAAATTTAACAAGTGAATGGAATGGCAAAAAATCAGGCGAGTAATTGAGCGAGCAGTCAGCCGAATCGTCATTATCACATACAAAGAAACTGTTTCTGTATCAGATGATTTTATAAGATTTATTCGAGAACAATAAATAAACCAAATAAAGATCTTTATTTTCGTATAATAATTGAAATATGCAATTACGACGATATAAATAAACGAGACATAAATTTTTGCGTCGTACATCAATTTTTTGCTTCACTCGCAACCGTACCCCGAATTTACTTATATTTTTATTTATATAATTCAAACATGTTGTTCGCATTCCGTTCCTTGAAACAAATGTACGAAAAAGCGTCGTTTGCACGAAACTTACTCCGAAAGCCCAATAAGGCTCTGTTATGAAATCATATCAAGATTACCAAGTACCCAGCTTCTGTAAATGGTGGACATATAAATTCGACAAGTTTTTGTCACTACGAGTTCGCTTTTCTCTCTTAAGTACGGTACTGTATTATAGTACGATTTTGAGGAAAGCCATCAATGTGAAATTCCTGACGTAATTAATGAAGATGTGATTGTTTTAAACGTGCCCCAAACGTTGTCTTCTTAATAAACCTTTATGTAGTCATGTAACCAAATTTTGCAATATATCGATAAATATGTTTTTACACGAAAGATTTACGATGTTTTGGAAAGCAAAATTGGAAGGTTCGAATATCGATTTTTATAGACCATTCAACAATCACATTCAATGGTGTGAGGGTTTTTTAATCAAAACGGTGTCAAGTATTTTAAAGTATATATTACATATGCACGTATTATTGCTAAACATATTTACTATTAACATACATTGAAGATAACATTTTAACATATTTTCTATACTTTGCATTACGTGACATTTGACTACATTTCAATAATATTGTACTTAAATATGTCGATTTGTTAAAAGGAATGTGTGAGGCACACGAAAGAATTAATATTGCAGGTGTTGCTTACAGACAAAGGTCGTAACAAACAGACTCACATATCCAATCAATTTTTATGTTTACAAAAAACTATTTCCATCATTATATAAGTACATCACTAGCCCCTAAATTAGTGGTGCAATGTTGGCGCGCATGCCGTCTCTCTCAATACGGTCCTTAATTACGATTTAATTGTTTTTTAGCCGTCAGATTGTTTCGGCTCTTCCAAGAAGCATTCGGTCTTATGGTGTTACTGCCCGACTCGATTCGTTAGTCTAGATTGCATCGATTTTACTTTTCGATTTTTTACAGTTCAATAAACTCGATATAACAGTACCCTAAAATTGTAATCGGCGGAGAACATCCCTGCTATTCAGGTTAAACATTCAATTATGATATATGACATTATTTTAAGCGGAATAATATGTTATTAAGTCTTTATAAAAGGAATTGCATAAAAATGTTGTACTAATTGACCTGTTTCGACTTAAATAATAATACAATTTTCAGTTATTTCTTAAATAATTACTTGTCTTTTTATTTTGATCATTTGCTCGTTAATGGTGGGAGGTAAAGTCTCGAATGATATCATCAGATCCTTATAGCGTGACTTCTTTTAAAAGTTTTAAAACATGTATGACATGTTTGATATATTCACGTCATAATGGATACGTGTATTTCCTCCTCATTAAACTTACTTGGTATTGTCAAGAAATTTATTATTATATAAATATGATGGCCAGTTGCACTGGTGGTCTCTGATGGGCAAGTGAACGTAATTAGCTTAAATACGAAATTAATTTACTTCAGTCTCTATTCGAGTGGAAGGTGGAGAGCGGAGGAATTTTATCAACATGTGTATTAGAATTTCATAAGTTTTACCAGATTGACTATCAAACATTTCGTATAACTATATTAGTCGAATACTATAATTATAGGTACACCTAAAAATCAACCCCCTATAAGATATCCGCTAGAAATAAAAATAGAAGACCAAATCATTTGCCTATCCACACAATTTTAATATCATAATATAACAAATGATTGCCAATTATTCGTGGTTCCATATAAGTTTTGGTATAATCAACCATTAGAACCCTCGATCACGAAGCTATTCGTTAACACTACATATAAGTCAGTGGACAATAGTGACACTTATACCCTCATCATTAGATATGGCCTCTGCTAGCAACGGTGTGTCTTGAACACGAATCGTCTCATTAAAATGTCGTTTGTTTTAGTATTGTGGTCTTAGACACGTGTTAGATTTTGCAGTATATTTATATGGTTTTGTTTTATTTAAATTATTTTATTTTTTTAGCGTCACGCTGTGATCGTATATAACAGAGTAGGCAGAAAGAGTTTAGTGTTAAGGCACGCTGTTCTCCATTTTTCGCCGATTCTGTAATATTGTGTGTTGAGTGGCGGAATTTAATGCCGCGCTTTGCCTCGACACCAGAGCGAAGCAAATGGAATGGTCATAATAGTACTTTTGTCACACTTTGTTATAATAAATATATTTTATTATTGTGATTATTAAATAACAGTTTACTTAAAGGATGTAAGTTACAAATGAGGCATTATTCTTAACAAGTTAATAATGAATTATGATTATCAAAAATTTGGTTATCATTTTCCAATCTATTAAATAGATTAATTCTATAGTAGGTATACATAAAAGGTATAAATACAATCTTCCCGAATGCCTTATCTTTTAGAGAAGTCACAAAGAACATAACTTTAAAGACGTGATATTTACACACTATTCGTAATTATGGTTCCCAAAATCCATATTTTAAACAAAACATAACCAACTAAAACAAGGTTAAACCAACACAAATCAAAGAGACAATAGGCACAACCCAGTTACGTAGAATATATCAACGGGTGCCAGCGACCGCGGTTAATCCTTTCAACTGGTATTAACATTCGCGTTGTGGAGTGTGGACATCCATAAATTACAATGAGTTTCAACGCTACTTACGTCGTATATGGGTCTTGGACCAAAAGAAGCGCATACGTGCGCGTCCGGCTGCTTCGGTCTTGTGATATACTGGTGGATAGCTTGAAAGCGAAGAATTTAAATATTGCTCAAACAAATTGAACTACTTGGAAGAATATTAGTCTGTACAGATATTGTGGGCTGGACGCAAAATAGAAAGAAATATTTTGGTTCCTAGGATTTGGTAAAATGTGTAACGTAAGGTTCTTAACTCTTTTTCTAGCTTGACGATGTATCACACACACAGCAGTGTAGACAGAGGGAACCTAATGTACAGACACTTCGTTCTCCGTATTGAGTGGCGAAACTCAACGCCGCGCTTTGCCTCAACACCATAGCAAAGAAATGAAAATACTATTATAATGGGAATGAAACCCACAACCTGTCGAGTGCACTGTCACGCTTGTGCCCCTGCGGCTTCAACTAACTCCTTATTACTTCTCGTAAATATATGTAAGTATCAAACATTCGACAATCGTTATAAAACACGTAAAATAAGTAAATACAATGAATGCTAATCAATAATAGCTTAACATCTCAAGTGGAATACAATCCTACAAAGATATTTGTACGATTTGTCAAGCTATCGTCCATTCATCGTTTGCGTTCCGGACTATTTCTAACATTCCTGCGTAACATTGTTTTGAAGTACCCATATATTAATATTTATTGAAATAATTGTTTGAGTATAGTATAGCACCGTATAGCAAGGGATATCTTATATCCTATTCAAAATGAATGGCTATCTTATTATTTACTTGTCAGAACCGATGACAGAACTTAAGTGTCTACTCATTTATCACTCGCTTGTATTCTTTCTTCTTCAAAAAGCAGAGCAGAGTGGGCACGGGGAACCTGGGAATCTGGCGTTAAAACACTTCCGTTTCCTACTTTTCGTCGAATTCTGGAGGATATCAGAGCGAGGAAATTTATTATATTTCCTCCAGTGGAAATCGAACCTGTTACGTTTACACTCAAACTGTTGTGCCTCTGAGCCACTAGCATGACACTACACTGACCTATCATTATTAATTCACATCTCATTATAAAGCCATTAAAACTAGACGCGTCAATGAATAAAACAAGGATAATAAAAAAGGGCCCAATAAACCCAGTGATCCGCTAATAAATCAGACGCGTTACCAAGTATTACCGAAGTGGTGACCCTAATAAATAAATTTCACCTCCAAACTTTATGGCCTACCTTTGAACACTAGCCTGACAGTTTATACTTCCTCCAACCGTGTCGAGAATGACAAAACAAATAAAATATGCCTTTTTAGAAGCCGAATTATACAATAATAGACCCTATTACCTATAAAATATAGATTTTGAATTAATTCTCTAATCATGTTTAGTTTAAAAGCGTGAACTTATTAAGTAGTCGACACTGACGTGTCATAAAATAAGAAACAGCTAGCTCAAAGGTGCTTCAGTGAATCATCATATTTAATATTCTTTTGTTTGCAGCGTTGAGTTCCATAACATACAATGTCTTGAAATTTGGGCAACGGAGTGTCTTAACTCTAAGTTCTATCTGGCTGTCCTGATATGCCGAAAAAGGATGAACCCGTTTTTTTGTTTTATAATATCGTTTCGTTGTTATAGCATATCTATGACTTCTTATATAAAAATACGATAATTTCAGGGGTAAACCCACAAAACTAAACTAGTGTTGAATACATCGAAATTTCAATAAACATAACTATTATTTTTTTCTCGATGATCTTAAATATTTATTGGCTCATGTTGGTAGCGTTGAAATGTTAACATCGTTTATATTTATTAGGTTTTAAAATAAAAAGCTCTTCATTTCAGAAGAAATAAATTTATCAACACCTGGAATGCTATAAATATATTTTGTTCTGCGAATTAAAAGTTATTTTATTTGATAAAATTAAAAATAGTAAGTTAAGCCTATATTCAATTCAGTATAAAATATTCCACTGGACCGTTTAAACATATAGCAGTAATTTCGATAAATTGATTTTAATATAAAATATAGTCGTTTTAAGTAAAATTTGTATCTTGTAAATGAAAAATCATTCATATTAAATATATCGACGTGAAATATATTACTAAACTTATACAGGGTGAGTCATATTGAACTTTCCGGTTTTGGAAGGACGTTGCACGAAGAAGGGAAGGAGTAGAAGGGTGGGGATGGTGTCATTAGACGCGCCATGACATGCAGTTTTAGTGTGAGCAATGGCTTGGTCGGGACAACATCGTGCGTTCGTAGTTGAAGAGTTTATTAAAAATGGCGGCTCCGTGATCACAACACAGCGTGCGTTCCGTTTACATTTTGCTATTGGTCGACGTGATCCCATTCCCACTGGACCAACAATCAGAAATTGGGTATCAAATTTTAGAGCAACATCATCAGCATTAAAAACAAGACCACAAGGCCGAATTAGGACGTCAACGTCAGCGGAAAACGTGGATAGAGTGCGGGCTTCAATTCAACAATCCCCTCGGCGTTCTGTTCGGAAACATGCCGCTTCACTAGGATTATCTTTCAGTAGTGTCCGCAGAATACTGCATAGAGACCTTAAATTTCACCCATACAAGATTCAGGTAGTGCAAGAATTAACAGTTAGAGACTTAGACACACGAACAAATTTATGCCGCGACATTCAGCAGATCCCCCGCACTGCTGTTTTGATCTTCAGTGATGAGGCACATTTTCACCTCGCCGGAACTGTCAACAAACAGAATTTTCGATACTGGGCTGAGAATAACCCACGAAACCTACACGAACGACCACTTCACAGCCCTCGAGTGACAGTGTGGTGCGCTATTGCAGAGTTTGGTGTGTGGGGTCCCTATTTTTTTGAAGAAGATGGTCAAGTCGTCACAGTTACCTCTGCTCGGTATTGCGACATGCTTGAAACTTTTCTGAAACCGAAATTGGAGGAATTAACGCAGAATCATGACAACGATAACATCTGGTTCCAACAAGATGGTGCTACAGCCCATACATCCAGGCGTTCAATGGAAATCCTGCGACAAATGTTTCCCGGTCATCTCATTTCTTTGCGAGGTGACGTTGGGTGGCCGCCGAGATCACCTGATTTAACCCCCTGCGATTTCTTTCTCTGGGGTTACCTGAAGGAAAAGGTGTACACGCATCGTCCCCGAACCATCGATGAACTGAAGGCTGCAATCACGGAAGAAATCAATGCTATTCCGCTGAATATGACTCGACGAGTAATGGACAACTTCCGGGAAAGGCTTCAGCAGTGTGTGGTCAATGGAGGTAGACATTTACAGGATATCATTTTTAAAACCAACTAAATTAAAACTGCATGTTATGTGCTTTCAAACAATAAAATAATTTTTACTGCATGTCGCTTTGTTTTTAATACACACCTTATTGAAATCGGAAAGTTCAATATGACTCACCCTGTAGTACAAGCACTAGTATCGACACATGGACGAAAGGTCTATAAATCAATTCAATGCGACTTATAATACTGATATAAGATATTGAGTAAATGCTCGCAGATTAATCTTTTAAAATGTCAAGTTAACAGTCAGCTGTTAAAGTGTCAATTCTAAATAGGATAAGCACATCAGTTATCATATAAATTATACTATAGAGAAAATGTGTTATCAATTTAGCTTTATATATTAAAGAGACCTTAATGACGTAGTGGCGTCAGACTGTGAGCACTGTCTGTCTGAGTGAGTGAGTTGTAGGTTACATTCCTATTCGAGGAAATGAATTATTTTCAGTCTCACTATTTTAAACACCCAAAAGCGTTTAAGTCCGCTACGTAACTAGCAAAATTGAGCAAAAAGTAGGAAATGCAGAGTCTAAAGTGTTCCTGCTAGGTTTTTTTCCTACCCTTTTACCTACCCTGCTAAGTATATGCGGGATATAGAGTAAAGCTAAAAACCAAAAATTGCTCTTTAAACTTAGTGTGAGTGTAGCAATGTTAATAATAGGCAAAAATCGTTATATGTATGTCAAACTTGTCAGCCTGTTGTTTTCCGCATTTTAATCATAGTTCCATACATTATATATGTAGTACAAAATAATCAATATTCGCAACCATTTCACGCCTACTTTCTACCAAGAATACGATTTCAAAGAAACCATCTTTCGTCTACAAATCTACCGACAGCGCAGCTAGAATACAACGTGATATAATGAACTTATTGGTATTACAAATGAGTAAATTTGACAGTATTTAAAGAGGGAGGTGTAAATTACTAGTACAGGATGAGAATTATAATTTAGCTTAAAAGTTTTGACGCCGTCTAGCCGCTATTTAGGATATTACTCAGTACGTGCGACGAGTTTAAATTCGAATTTTGGACATAAAAGTCGTTTAATTTCACCTATTTTCATAGATTGTAAAATATTTTAAAATAGGTGAATAACATGAAACAGTAATATTTTAAGAGGTTTTTTCTACCTTTCTTCCAAGACTTGGAAAATTGTTTATGAAAAAAATATGATAACATTATAAGGAAAAGTATACCAAATAAAAATTGTTTCACGTTCATACAAAACCCACAATTTTACACGAATAGTCAATCGTCGGACAAACCGCGTAATACAATTATCTGACGCGCGCTTAACATTGTGGTTAAAAACAAGTTTTTTACGTTAAACTTAAACCAAACGTTCAAGTGTTAACCGCACAGGCAATATGCGGGGGACCAAAATTAACTGACTAGTTAAAATTTAACTATATTTCTTGGAAACAGTTAGTGGTACCGGATAGTTTAACTAGACTTAGGTTTTAATAAGAGCTGAGCACTTTATCATCCGTTCCGTTACGTCGTTAGCTGAGATTTATGATGCGCTAGATAGAGCTTGGATCGATTTGTTTTGGATAAATAGATCTAAAAATAATTTCATATATCGTTTTTCTCACTAACAATACCCAACTTAACTATACCAAATTTCAATTTTCAAAGTCCATTAATTTCTGTTGTGTCTTGTTTGTAAATCATCAATAGAAGATTTTCATAGTCATATAGCCTCATATAGCCTTAACTAAAATCTAAATTATAGATGAAATACTTAAATTTTATTTCTATTAATAACTGTATAACGTCTATATAATATTAAAATAACTATAGGACGGATATTATAAGGCGGTGCCAGCGGAAGTCTCAGAATTGCTATACCTCTGTTAATAAACCATTTTTCAATTCAAACGGTAGTAATGTAGATTAGATAATGTTTTGAATCACATTTATTATATTGTTTCATATTAATTTGAAGTCATATTTAAGCTATTATTTGTTGAAATAATTGCGTAGTATTATATTTATGTATTTATATAGATACTAGCGGCCCGCTCGCGGTTACACCCGCGTGAACTATGTTATTATTAATTTCTGTCTCCATGACTACGTCCTAGTGACGTCTATGCAAAATTTGAGACTCCTAGCATTTGTAGTAACGAAGTTTCATACAAACTTTCGATCCCAAAAACAACCCCTTAGAAGTCGAATATTGCAAATTCCCGTCTTAGCGAGCACCTACGTCCTATAAGTAACTTCTATGCAAAATTTGAAATTCCTAGCACATATAGTTTCTGAGATTTCGTGATGAGTGAGTGACCTTTCGATTTTATATATACTCGTATAAGCAAAATAATATTATTATAATTAACAAATTCACTTTAATAACTTTTTTCCTTTATTCCAACGTAGAAGCACGAAGGAACGAAAAAGAAAAACGAAGATATTAATATATTTAAATATGACACTCATACCACTTTATAAATTGAAATAATAATATTCAACAAGTAAATATATACCGAAGAGACATCCCCAATCCCGCTACGAATCCCGTACTATCACGATCATGATGAATAATAAATAACAATATTCATAACTAAAGGACGGTACATCCTTGTCTACTTTAAAATAATCCAATAACATACGGTTCACGCCAGCGGGACGACACCGCATTTTATATTACTTTCATTGTTATACTCGTGAGATGTTAAGGGGCAGTTCGCGTGCGTTTAAATATCTAATATAATTTAAATTAAAAAAAATACAGTCGAATTGATAACCTCCTTTTCTTACAGAAGTCGGTTAAAAATATCATAATATTGAATTGAAATAGGAAATGTCAACTATTTCATATAAATTTTTAATAACTGCTTTATTATAACCTGAAAAATAACAGAAGACTATAATTATATAGAGATTATAGAATATCTCACACTAGATCTGCACAAAAAAAATCATAATATGTATATGGTATTATTAAGTTTGTTATGTTTATATCTATATCAATTATGTATTATTGCTATAGGAAGAGAGTACTTAGTGTTAAAACACTTTGGATTCAGCTTCTCGCCTGAATTTGGAGGTCTACATGTAATGTGGCGAACTCTGCGACAACGGACTCATCTATATTTAATAAAATGTATAATTATCGATTATATAATTATTTATTAATGTCATAACATTTAAATCACATTAAACCTCATTGATTTATAACTTGTAATAAACATTGATTACGTTCAATTTGTTAATAAATGTAGAGATATTCGTTTCAATTGCTATCGTGAATTTTATGTAATAATATTATTGTACTTAAAATGTAACAGTACAATTAATGATAAAATTTAAGTAACAATGCCTGCCTTGTTTTCGTCTAGTTCAAACGACTTGTTGTATTTTCTACTATCAACTGAAGTATGATAAAAATTAATTATATTTTCTATAACTCATAAACCTAAAAACCCAAAAAAATGAGAAATTTATTATAAAGTAATATATTATTCAGTTAGACGTGATATTCGCCTTAATTAGGTTGCGTACAAATCGATATGCGCAGGCGCAGCAGTTTCTTAGAAACGAGATAAAAACCGCCGGCGACACTACATTTGTTGTACCTGAGAATAATTTCCACCTTTTTTTACACTCCCCTATGAATACAGATACTATTATGACTCAGTGCTCAAATTACATTTCTTTTCTGTGGTCCGGTACGAAGAACATCTTGATATCATTGAAGTTTGATTACTTGTTTCGGACACGAATTACGTATTTAATGTCAAATTAGTATTTTATCGTTATTTTTGTAAGAATGTGGGAGATCCAAGGATCCTTTCGTAAACAAAAATATTTGGAGTCTCAAATTCACGTAGAACACGGAGAACGGAGAGTCTTTACCTGGTTCCTCTCTGTCTTAATAAGTATGCACAAAAGAATGAGGTTAAAAAATAAAATCTATAAATAAGTACTACTTACTAAAATTACTTTCGAGACCATCGCAACTTGTCGTAGAAGTATAGTATTAAGTAATATTTATGCTACGCTTATTTTGCATATTACTAAGTTACACTGGACTTGTTTGCTTTTAAATTTGTTTTAATTTTGTGATTAATATGAACTTGTTTAAAATATATTACAGCTATAGTACGTTTTTTGTACAATTATAAAAACATCATTTAAGAAATAAAGACTCTTTTTTAATGGCCATAATTTTTTTGTCAAAATTCTAAATTATAATCCAAATAAAACAATACGTACGATATATACTGTAAAATAAATGTACCAATTTTTATAATTATAAATTTAATTTAGCATTTTTTTTTTAATATTAAATTAAACATATTGAATGAATGAAACCTTGAACATGAATGAACTATTTCATTAAAAAAAATAACAAACAACTTAGATTTATATTTTTATTACGAGTGATGCGATTGTATCAAGTCACGTCTCGTGATATGCTACTGAACAATACAAAGAAAAGCTCTAAAGATTTTATTTACGCTTGAATTTAATGAAACATTATATGAATGAACTACATTTATTAATTAAATGATGACTTTTGTTCTAAATTATGATCTGAATTTCTTTATTGCAAGATATACTGCAAAAGTAAGAGAAGTTATAAGTGTTGATACATTTACAGAAATTAAAACGGACGACTCTACCAATTAAACAACATCAAGATATCATATAAATATAAAACATATGCATACAAAATTACAATTTCAACGTACAAAAATGGAGAAGCCAAAGAACTTTATTTACGAAAACGTCAATAAAAACCAACGTGCGTGACTAACTGAGCTTAAAACTTCTTACTTTTAACAAAGTACCTACTTCGCGATGTGAAGTCACAATAATACAAAAATACGAATACGCGTGCACGTCGAGAGTTGGATAAACAAACTTACATTGTTAGCTCTACAATGGAATAATAAAATATTTTACCGTTTAATAAACTTAAATACAGAAGTTGGGATGCTGATATTTTTAGAAAGCCGTTAACTACGAGTAAGAAGCAAACTGCAATATTATATTAGGCTAAAATAATAATATATTTTTATTTTAATAAAATACCTACAATTTTTTTTTGTGTTTTACTCCGTACATAGCAGGGTAGGCAGAGAGAACCTAAGAAACTTAGTGTTAAGACACTGTTTTCTAATCAGACTCTCCGTTCTCCATTTTCCGCCGGATTCTTGAGTACCACTTCTAAAGTTGTGATAAGGTAAAAATAATAAATTGCAAATGCATTGAGAATATACAAAGTAAGCTTATGAAACCCTTTAAACACGAGCATTTAAAAACCTACGAACTTCTAGTTAAAATAAAAAAAAGCGTTAATTATATAAGTCCATTACATTTCTTATACGATCACTTACTCAATGACAGGTATGCGTTAATCGGCATCAAACAATTGAAAATAACCTACTATTATAGCAGATGATGGTGTGAATAATAGCACACAATTACGTAGAAAATATTTATTAATGCAATGGAAATGTAAGGGACGACACCTTTTAAAATAATGGAGCAACATTAGTGGTATGTGGAGGAATTTTTCGTATTTTATTATTTGGAGATACTTAGTTTATTCTGGAATTTTAAGTTTGTTTTTTAAGGAGAGTTATGATAAGGAAAAGAGATATGCTCTACTTTTTGTTTGCTTGGTAAAACTTGGCCTTACTTGTATAAAAATTACATGAAAGCTCATTATCATATTTGGTTTGACAATTACAGAGTGATAATTGTTAAGTTGTTACTTAAAGCTCTACATGACAATCTGCATAATCTATTAAAAAAATATTAAAATACAGCAATTAAAAAATTTAATATATTCACATACGATTTTCTTTATCAAAGGTAAGCTAAATATTTGTTTACATATTACACATAACCGATTGGCATCACAATGTATCCCGTGTATTTCTGGGTAGGCAGGGGAAACCTAGTGGTAAAACACTCTATTCCCTCCTTCAAGTCCAATTTCTTGGAACTCAACGCCTCGCTTTCTGTTGTTACTAGAAAATAATTTATTTTCCCTTGTGGGAATTGAATCCACAACCATCGCGCTTATAGTCAAAAGTTGCGCCGTGCATATGGCCGTTTATAATTATGTTTAATGAGTACAATGTGTACGTCAGAACGCTTATTTACTTTAATGAAGACGAAAAAAAAGAGAAATATACGGAACCCATGAAAAAATCGATTCACATTTTGCTTAATGCTAAGTTAGCTTGATTGGCAGGTGCTACCTTATTACCTTTTTTATTTATTACCGTTCATTAACCGTAGTCCTGAGAAGGTGAACAGTTTCATATATAAATGACGTAATTGCAGGACTATAGCTAATTGGTGATTAGTATGAAATATTAGTTAAATTATTTTATTATGCTAATGTTTGTGTTGTTGAATGAGGTGGATTTATTATTATTATTGTGTTTTTTTTATTATTATTAAATTATATGAATTTAGCTTCGTAACTTTAAGCAAGCTGGTACAAATTTATTTAATGCCCATATAATTTTTGTCTTCTGTTATTATTTTAACGCTTCCTTTACAACTCTTTAAGTATTGATATCTCTTCGAGTGGGGATCGAACCCACAACCAGTCGATATTACTGGCCTCATATTCTAGTAATTTCTCTATAATGTAGAGAATTAACTAGAATAAGTTTAGTAGTATACTTGTATAAAATATAAATCACGATATTTTTCCCTTATATTAACATGTCACTCGTTGATTGAAAACTGATGGCGACTCAAATTAAAATGTCAGAAGGTGACAAAAAACATCAAATTGAACTTACCGAAATCGCCTTTAACAGTATCTGTGAACAAAATAATGTATTAATAATTAATGTTCATTTTTATATAGACAGGTATACCTATTCGGGAAGTAATTAAGTACTGTGTCACATGAGTAGCTTTGCTATATGTATTTTTTGCCCTGTATTCCGCATATTGCAGGGTAAGCAGAGAGAACCTATTGTGAAGGCTGTGTTATCCGCTTTTTACCAGAATCGGTTCATTGCAAGCTGTGTGGCGAAACTTAACGCCGCTATGTCACTTTGTATTATCAAAGAATAAAATCCTTTTTTGAAATATCTACATATTCTGGCTCTGCAGTGTTTGCGCATTCGATTTATACCTATATAAGAGTTTATAATTAAAATATTTCCATTTCCTTTGCAGTTTAACTTACAGATTTCTTTTTAAGCAAAAAAGGCGACACCAAAACGGACGAGCATCATCCAATAAAAATAACATAGGTAATTTCCTCATCGACATACATACAATGTAAGAAACAAGTAACCAAAAAAAAAAAAACAACAATGTATTAACAATTTTTAAAAGCCATCATGGCTTAAAGCCTCACCTCGATAGCCTTAACAGTGAAGTCAACATCACCATAGATGGTGTTTTTAATAAGTCATTTGCATCGATTCTTCAATCGGTACACGAGGAGCCGCTATGTCATTTATTTTTTACCCATTTAGATTACTGTATTAATATATCTGGGCGTTCGTTATACAGTAGGATGTAGATTGAAATGGAAATTGAATGGAAAAAAATATTAATGGATTTTGGATAAAAGAGTCATCACTTTATGACGAATGCTTCAACATCTGCAAGGTAATTGCTCTGGTGTTAATAATTATAGAGATGGATGAACTAGTTATATTTCTTTTAATGATATCGTACCGCAAGAGTAGGATCTGATTTTAAGTACAATTGGAACTATTTTTCATTACAGTCAAGTTAAAATGTCTGATGTAAACTGATGACCTGAAAAATCCTTAAAATAGTTTTATGGTAGATGATCGAAAAAAAATCAAAGCATAATGATATTGAAAAACTAATCGAATGTGACGATAAACAGTTTTACAATTTGCCCTCATTCTTTACAATCCCATTAATCAACACGACGACATCAAAGTGCTCTATCATTTGTAAAATAAGTATACAGCCCTACAAAACTCTCAAATCTACGTAAATTTTATTTAAAAATGAACCATGCTAAGTATAATACAAGCCTCAGTTTCCTCTACGTTAATAATATCAATTTGAAGCTTTTAGGAAAGCTCTGCTTAATATTGCATAGATCTTATTATGTAGAGATAACTAACGACTGAGGTCATTGGCGCAGGGGCACAAGAGTGTGACTCTAACGCGACTGTTGTGGATTCGATCCCGTTTCGTGGAACTCAACTATTATTTATTAGTATTTTTAATTCTTTGCAACGACCAATTTCAATTCTTTGGCCCGACGTTGAGTTTTGCCTGAAAAAAAAATACTGAAAATTTGGCGAAAAGTAGGGAACATAGTGTCTTAACACTAGGTTCCCTCTGGCTACTCTAATATGTGCAGGATACAGCGTGAAGCTGATTTAAAGACTGTAAGCTTTGCAAGTGATCTAATATGTCGTAAAGGTCTCGTGTTGACCGTGGTCACGACAAAAAAGCTCTCACGCTTGCCTTCTCATCAAGTTGGACTTTTCGATTATTCATGCGCTACGGTGTCGCGGGATGCTCAGAGATTGTATAAAGTTGTTACTAAATATTGTGAAGAAATAGTTTTTTTTAGCTGTGGTAACTTTTGTATTCGTATTTTTAGTTAAATAATTTAGTGTTTTTGTAGTAATAGTTATTACTGAAAAAAATCCTATTTTATTTAAATATGATAGATAAGTTGTTTTAATGAACATATTGCGCATAATTGGATTATTAATACACACTCTTAGACTTGACATTTTAAATATTTTCAAGTAATCTATGCTCACACATATCCAAAATTAGTTTTATCGTAAAAATCAAAGAAACCATGAAACATTATATATAACATATAATAATTCATAATCAACATAAATATAAAAAAAGTTTTAATAATTAATATTTAAGTTTAAACCTGCGCTTGCGCACAACCAACAGCTCTAGACAATTCCCCCGCGCAATCAAGTGACGGCTGATAGAGTCGGCCGAGATAATGACATCTGCGGTAAAAACACCGACAGTTCGTTATTTATCATCCAAGTCTCTTTAATTATCGTCTCGTGTATGAAGCGCCTTGGTGGAGGTGGAGGTGGAAGTGGAAGGATAAGTGTAGTGCCACTGTCTTCATCATTTATGAAGGTGGCATTTTGGTGACGTGATGAATAATATTTTATCTATACTAAGTATAATGAAGCTTAAGGGTTTATCTTTTTTTAAACTTATAGATTACTATAAGTAATCTATAAGTATAAGCTTTATATTATTAAATCTTATGAGTTTATTTGGCTGAAAGCACTGATCTCAAGAACTGCTGATTTAAATTGTTTTTTTTTCGTATGGAATAGTCCATTTATTGAGGAAAGAATAACAAATCCCGGAAATCGTTGACTTGGGTACATAGAATGTGTCTTGTGTCATATGGGAGCGACGCTGCAGGAAAAAGCTAGTATAAATAATATGACTCACTGAAGCCGAGGGTTGTAGGTTCATATATCACTGGAAAATTTATGTTAAAAACTTTGTGCCCTGGAATTTTTTAACATCGTTCCGCTCAACACGCAATTATATTTTAGGGGAAAATGGTTTCACTTAAAAGTGTTTTTAAAAGACGATTATACAATCTTATATTATATTATATAAATTATTTAATCTTGTAAAAAAAATTATAGTTATTAATGTGAGCAAGTTATATTATTATAAAAATATTTATAACCACATTCTACCATCTAGTAGTCATATCGGCAGTTGTTTTTATAAAAACAATTAAAAATTTTTATGAAATTATTTTATAATTATTTTCAATTAATATTACAAAACAACTGACAGTTATAATTGCAGAGTTAATTGGTATTATGAATACAGGGCAATTATTTTTATAAACACAAATTAGACTTTTGAACTTTAAAATTAATTTCTTCAGTAATTTAAAAGAATAACTAAATAAATTACTTTTTTCCACATAAATATGTATTTTTTTATTTTAATGTGGAAGGAATAACTCTTAACAAAATTTTTAAAAAGGGCACTTTTAAAATAACAATTGTATTAATTTATAGTGTACACACACTATTATTAAGCGATAAACCATACAAAGACATCGAATCGAATACAACATGACCTGAGTTACGCAAATGCAATCCAAAAATCGATTATTCTGTATATCGAATGTTAATCACCTATATTTCAATTAACCTCGATATTAAATCGATTTTCGATAACGCCAGTATATCAGGACTTTGTGGGCGCAATAAATCTGAGAGGGTTAATTAACTGCCAGCACAATGCTTTATTAGTGCTTAAGATGGTGTATGGAATTTTTGTGGTTCATGCCATA
>JAEBDU010000010.1:3442577-3513338 GCA_016802625.1 Heliconius numata | reverse complement strand
TATTTACGTGGGTGTTTTAATGATCTACACCTAAGGGTGGTCGTAAAACAATGATTTTAATTAATGCTTTGGGCGATTACTGGTACTGTTATTATCTTAGCTCGGGTACGTAATAAACTTGTTTGTAACTTTTATTTCTTGAATATTATGAATTGAACATCATCCCATAACTCATTGTTTGAAAATCGAAATATTTATTTCCGTTGTTACAGGTACGTTTACAAATATATTGATAATTTAACTTTGTTTTTATGCAATATACGAAATATATAAGAAAGGAAATATCAATATTGAAAAAGTCACTATAGTTAAGTTACTAATTCAACACTTATCTACTTCTCTAGAGTTGAGAGAAAGACTACGTTGAAAATATATATTACATAAAATACAATAACAATTTTAGAAGGAAACCCATAATAGATAAATAAAGAGTTTCTTTGAAAGCCACACCAGCTATGATGCGCATAACAACTTAATTCAAGTATCAAGATATGCCTCCAATAGCGCTGTTGCATCATTGGGTCGAAACGTTTCTTGTACAAACAGTGGGGATCCAAGCTCGCCCACTCGCATTCCTACTGAAACTGGTTCTATGGAACTAACTAGTGCTTTATACTACGACCTAGGGTCGTACAGTCAATCAGTCGATGTAAACTACGATACATTTAAGGAAGCCTTAAATTGTAACCTGACACGTTACAGCGGGACAAGACTCTATTTGTAAGGAGATAAAGAGATAAGACACGCTCGTTTGTTGCAGAGCAAATATGTATGGACAAGACAATACTATTAGTGGATATAGTTAATAATAATAATGATTTATTGAAAAAAAACAGCAATAATATTAAAGTTGGAATAAATTAGACTTCAAGAATAAGAAAAAGCGATGATGAAATATATATAGAAAAAGAATCAAAAAATGAACCCTTTCCCACTAAAGCTTTAAGCACATACACGTAGAACCAAACCAAACACATTACCCTAAGCTGTAGGTGATAATAACAGTTTGCCCAGTCACTTAGCACACCGATGCGAGCTACTGAGGATCTCGAATATTTGGACATTATTATCTCGACGTTGATTTAGGTGTTCCTTAGGATTTTGGGGTCCAAACTTGTCTCTTGCTACGTTGGATGTGTTTTAAAAAAAATGTAGCAAGGGAAGGAAATGTGAGTAATAATTAAAATTGAGTAACACTCATTTGCTATTTATTTTATTATTTTTTTTAAAATGTTTAATTTATTAATTATTTTTCAAGGTATGAAATTTCAACTTAGTTTTAAGTATTCTACTAGCGTTGAGCGTACGATGAATAAATACGTTAATAATAATTCTCGTTTACGCTTTCCATTATTAATATATAATTATCTTGAGCGTTGAAATTATAATTTGATAGCATATGATCTGTTGTACACATGACCTGTATAAAATTCAAAACATTAAGCAATCATTTCAAGTAACGGTCGAGTTTACTCCGGGATCTGCCCGTCAGTCAGCCAACACGGGCTTCCTCTCCGTCTGTCTGTCTGAGATAAGGTTATACACTTGATTGTTTAATACTTACGCTTACGCTGTTTCCGGTTATATTTGAACAGTGAACACATTTTAATGCTGGAGCTTTCCTTGTGATACAATGTAAGCTTTCATTTATTTTAAATGAAATAATAAAATAAATGTAAAAATATCCTTTTATGTAAATAATTTAAATTGATGCCCAGTTATTACTAAATAAGGTTTCAATCCCAACCGCCCAAACAAGGTGTAGCCCCAAAAATATTAATTGTCTAGTTAGACGATACTAAAGACACCTCACATCTGATCTATCAACAGCCACTATAAATTACACCCCATTTGACAGCTAAATGCACCTTTCATATTGTTTCTTGTAACAGGTACGCGAATGCCAGGGGATTCGCAGAATGGCCGACAAAATCGCCAAATTGTGACGAAAAAATCATTAAGGCGTTCCAACAAAGGAAATTGTTTTGTGTTCTCGAAACTAGTTTCACAGATATATACCGACAAAAAAGTGTATTTTGATGTCTAAATAGACTTGTCAAGTCAGGTAGAAGGGACCGTAACGGACACACCGACGGTGAAAGAACGGTCATTAATTTAACAAACCGAGCCTTCGCGATTTGTACTGAACATTTATTTAATAATTTATAAATTCGATATCAGATTGGAGTTTTTTGATTGTATGAATACGCTTTTTATTGGAATTGGTTTTTTGGGATGTTTTTTTATTGTTATAACCATTCTGAGGTATGAGTTACTAGAATTCTGTTGAGATGGTTATTGATTGAAAGATGAAATGTTCTTTCTTTAGATGAGATTTAATTTTGTAATTTCTTAGTTTAATTAAGTTGTTAAGAAATGACTCTCGAATGCGCCAATAAAGCATAAATTACTTCACCAACCTCACATTGTATAAAATACTATATTATTTATAAAGTAAGGTAGATAGAGCAAGTTTACTCTGTTAGATATAATTATAATAATTGGTATTTTAGGTAATCCATGTACTTCTTTTTAAAAATACTCATATATCTAGGAGCCAGAATTGTAATATACATAAAAATATATTTTATTTTATATATTTTAAAAATATTTTACCTCATTATTTCCACTAAACTAAATTAAACATTCACACAATATCATCTTCATGTTAAAGTCCTCACATAATTTTTTGTGGAATTACGCACAAACCTCGTGGATTCATTGAATTTATTACATCGAAATCCCAAAGCATTACATACTAATGGCAGCTAACAATAGAGAATTTATTTTACCTGAATGTCTGTTCTGTGGCCCATTGTTCGGAAACAAATTCGGGCACTCTTGGACTTTTTTCCAAGCCCTTGTTAGCAACTCCACGGATAGATCTCTTTTGTGAGGACAATGGCGGGTTACATATTTATAAGTGGGTAGGTAGGCACAGGTGTTTTATCTACGCGTGTACACCAAATCTTGACCTGTTGCATTATAATGCTTATGTCCTAAAATTGTTTGTCTGGTAATAAGATAAAACGTAAATAGAGACGGAAATTAGGGAATGGACTCTCCTTTTTCCACTTTCCGCCCAAATTTCAACACTGGGTTCCCTCAACTTAAATTGCGATATACGAAATACTGCGTGAGACTACAAAAAATCTACTTCCTTTAATACCATTCATTCAGTTCGCGGCGATTATACACAATTATTCACTCTAGGGACTATCAGCTTCGATATTTTGCTTTCAATTCGCCACGCGTTAGAATAATGCTTATCGAGTTCCTGCAAGTGTAATGCAATGCCGCTTCTTATTTTATCAATAGGGGATAAGCTACTGTAACATTTTAATTCATCGTTTGAGTTTCATTTTGTTTGTTGGATGTTTATTTTTTATCTTTTATGGTATAAATTATATATGTATTAAAATGTATATAACAGACTCTCGATTCTACGTCTTCACGACTTTTATCTGTTCCTAAACCTAGATCTGGCAGTGACACGTGAGTTTCTGGCACAATGGTTTATAGATGATAACAATTCTGTAAATATTAATAGGCAAAACTTCGCAACAGATTTTTTTTTTTTTAATTAAGACCAACTTCTAAAATCTTCCAAACGGAGAACTACCAGTACCTATAACACAACTCTGTTAAAACACTCCCAATATTGGCATCTCCATAATAGATAACAATGATGAAGCAGATAGAACCCAGTTCAGTTATAACGCGGCGTGACTATTTATTTGAAGTAAAAGCAAATGCTCGAGCGGTCAAGATTTTTTGCCTGTTGCCTCACGTTCCCGCTTCGGTGGGTCTATCAACAGCGTAGGTGAACAACAAATAAGTTTTTTAACTATAACCGACCGACACCAATTAGTTCTACCCCAGAAAGATGACTCTGTCGACAGTTTTTTTTCTTTTCTTATTTTATTTGGAAAGGTTCAAATTTGAATCGCTCCTGTGTGTTTATTACTACGCTGACTGTACAAATATTTTGTGCTCGTATTTTCTGGTAATGTCACGCTCGGCGCAATTTCATCATGTGAAAGTTGTTGATATTTCATAATTATTTTAGATATAAATACTTTGAGTTTTTTGTGTAAACAACTATTGAAAATTAAAATAGATTTTTATTATTGTAATATATGATTACGTTATAAAATACGTTAATTACCTCATTTTTTACATTCTTGTATGCGGGCCTGATATTTTGCAAAAATATCTCTTCTGAAATTTAATCTAAATCTACAGTTGCATATTTTCCAAGTAACTCAATTTTTTAAATAATTTGGTTTACTTTAATCATTGGTATTACAAATTCTAACATAATATTACACCAAAGGTTCTATCACTCTATCATTCCCACAGCCTACATAAAGAATTCTAATTAAATTTCTCCAAAGCTCACAAGCATAAGCTTCATCAAATTAACATGTGCTTTGTATGAAGCTTATGATTAAGCTCAGGAAAGTTATCACATACTTGTTAATTTAGCTTTTGTATACCATTGAATCTATGGGAATTATATAATAAAATTTCTATTGCTATAATTAGCTGTATGTGGAAGACTGAGAATATTTTATTACTAGACTGCCTTTGTCATTTGTTCCATTATGCTTACCTTTTATGAATATTATACTTCAACGATACAGTAATTGTAAGTATTTATTTAGAAGTTAAATGAATCTCTTCATTCCTCATGCACCACAAAATTAATACATTGCATGTTGAGTGGCGGAACTTAACTCCGCGTTTTGTCTTGGTACCAGAACGAGGAATTAAAAATAATACATTCCACCTAGTGGAAATAGAACCCACAACAAATTCTATGCCATTGTGCCACAACGGCTTCTTCTCTATATTTTTAGTATTAAATTATAATTGTCACAAGTTTTATTCTATGAGAGTATTTGTTAAGAAGATTTATTATTATAGCAACACGACATGCCATAAAATGATCTTACAAAATCATCTACCTACTATTAAAATGGTACAACCAAAAGTTATTTTAGTGCGGGGAAACAAACATTTATGTAAATTTTGAATGTCTTTAATACTTTTAATATAATATAGCTAACATTAACTAAGATTTTTATTACAGCAAGCTTCCTTAATAGAGCCATCTTGCGGCAGATTTAGTATTGTGATAATTATACAAAAAAAAATGATATTTTTCCTATAAATAGACACAAAAATAGAATTAAAAACTATATCTTAACTAAAACTTGCAACTTTTATTATTTATATTTTATAACTCTAACCTAAAGCTACTTTCTCTCTTCAAATAAAATTAATATTACAAGCACACATCCCATATTAAAATTTCACTATACATATAATTTAAAACTGTATAAACCAACGATATTATCTACATCCGTATCCGTGGGTACATCACTAGCCGCCGCGCCGGTCGTCGACATCGCTATTGATGATCAATCCAGTTGATTAAGCAATTATCGAAACCAAACGATTCTATATCATTTTGTTCTTTCGGTTACAATTATTGGGAATGAGCTACGAAAGGTTGTTTTGATTAATTGAAGTTGGGATGTGTAATTATTTTTCTTTTTTCTTGTATAGAATGGTGGGCGACCTAGTGTTAAGACACTCCGTTCAACAGTTTCCATTCCACGATATTCCTTATTAAGTAGCACATCTCAATGAAGTTGGAGTACTCTAGTAATAGAGCGAGGAGTTTAAACGTAAATGTACAAAAATGCTCCCTTGGGTGGCTATTAAACCCAAAACCATAGCGTTCAGTTAGATGCTATCATAGCCTTTTTATAGATTTGTTGTAAATCACAATAGTATGGAACACGGAGAGTTGTATCATTAAGTATTTTTGTTCGTTACTGTCTAACTATTTCTCTGTCTAATAAATTTAACGATGAATATTTTTTCTTGGCTCTTACATTACTAAATTAATCAAAGGCCAAAATCAAGGACATATATATGCTTTAATAAAAAAATATGTATATCTATGTTTAATAATATTTAATCACTAAATAATTATCCACAAAAAAACTCCCAAAATCCCAGTTAAAATGATATATTAATAGAAACAAAAGCTCAATACTCAAAGCTTTTCGACAACGTCACGCTGCGGGAAACAGCATGATTCGTATCCGCTACTCAAGTCAAAGTAATAAAGTTTATTATTAGTGTCTACCACCACATACGTATGCATTAAAATAAGATTTTTATCGGTTCTTTAAGCAGTCTCGCTGATTATTGTACAAGTATTTAATAAGTCTATTTTTAGGTGTACCGACATTATAATTAACAGCTTAGTAAAGGTCGGGTATAATGTGTTTATTGCCCAGAAAGGATTATCATATTTTAAATATTATCATGTATATGTAGAATTTTTCATTTTCATTGTTAAGTGACCGGGAACTTCTTAATAATACGTAATTATAACGGCAGGCGTCGATTTTCTTATGAAATTAAACATTTAAATCGTTCGTTATCGTTAATGTACTTAATTTCGTTTAAATCCCAACGCAAACTGTTTCTGTCTGTGGTATCGTAGTTCCTAAATGGATGAACCGATTTTGATCTAGTGTTTTTATTTGCAAAGTGACTTAATTGAGAGTGTTCTTAGCGATGATATGAGAAAATAGGTTCAATTGTCTGAAGATCATTGACTCTTTTCTAGTTGTATGTTTTCTAGAGCTTTTTATATCGGGATTTGTTTTTTTTTATATATTAAACAATTACATTTTTTATAAAAACACCTATTTAATTAACCTATTTCCGTTTAAATCACTATGAATCGACATAATATTTCCATTAGCAATACCTTAAAATATCTAATCTAACAATGACCATTCAATTCACCCAACAGTATAACGCAATAAGCTTTCATATAAGCTTTTTACGTTCTCTAAATAAATGTATCGATGCAAATAAATCTGTGTATATTCGTGATCTTGGGTCGGATCGAGTCGTGATATGAGATTGTGCCTTGTCGTTCTTGTTCCGGGTATTTTCTACAGATTATTACACAGATATTATTATATATATATACCTCTAAGTATCGAACCGCCCTCGTTTTGATTTAATGTTAGCTTTAGATGTTAAAGTTAAGTAGGAAATAGATTTTTTTTAAAAATTCAGTATGTTAAGTATGATTGGTTTTCAAGTTGTGGGTTCGATTCTTAACTAGAGCAGATTTTGTTAATGAAGAGAACACAATTGTTTTTTTTGTCTGTATGTTAATTTACATAGTTATATAATTACTCAAATACATGTAAGTATATTATTATTACTTTATATTGTTTAGAAATTAAACATCATCAATAATATTTGAATTAAATACAAGACTTTCATATGATATTGGAGGTACCTTTCCGGCGGCCTAACAGATCTAAAACCTTTCTTGTCAGTTGTTCTATCAAAACTACTTATAACAGCCTGACTGTATGGAAATTATTATAAAATTTCAATATCTTTTATATTATACATAAATGTATTTCCACTCCGAAAAAAATTGTTGCTTTGGTAGAAAAAGCCCGGGCGGGGTTCGGGCAGAAAGCGGAGAGTGCAGAATTTTGAATGATATAGATAAATTTGCTCCGCCTACTCTGCAATACACAGAATTGAAAATATTAAATATTTCAATCCCCCGAGTGGGATATATACGCCCGCTAAAAGCCAATTGCGTTAATTTCTTGTTAAAAATATCAGTAACTAATATTTATTTAAATATATAAATATTAGACGATGAAATTTCTTACAATGTATAATAAATAGTACGTTTATCGCAATAAATAGAAGGCATTTTAGACAACGTTCCTAACAATGACACTCTAGCTAGCTCAATACTGAACTACTTAAGAACAGTTCCAGTAAATACCAGTTATTTACTTTAATAATAATATAAGTAAATATACTTTGTACATCATATACTTAATTAACATTAAATATTATGCCATAATATGATTGCTTCACAATTAACTTCAACACGATAAATATTTGCGGAGCTTGAGCTTTATTTCCTACATATCTGAGTAAGATATTAATAATAAATTAATTTTCTAGAATTTTCTGTATTATATGATAGACAGAGGGAGAAAACTTATTTTGCTCTCTTATTCTCTATTCTTTATTTAGTGTTATATGTAGAAAATCTCAACGCCGTGTGTTATTTATGTAGACTGAACAAATACTGGTGTTACAAATAATAATAGCCCCTAAAACCGATTTGAATCGGTTCCTAAACAAATCATTATATCACCATTAGTTTTAGTTCGAAACAGCACCCATATTGATAAATTTTATATATATAATATTCTTATATTAAGAGATAACATTGGAGGACATTCGCCAAGTGGATACGTCTGCTTAATGTCACTGATATCTTTGTGATGTACAATATAATATGGAAGACATTTTAAATACAAAGCTATTGCCAAATTACTTAATTCATGTAAAGGAGTGATTATATTTCATATTCGGGCAGAGAGTGGAGAACAGAGTCCCTTGACATTAGAATCTTTCTGCGTACCTTGCTATTCGTGGGCTAAAACGTGAAACTGAGTAATTAAATACCAGTACTATATAAGTTTATTGTGAAGCAATCCTAAAAATAAAATATTATGTGTGATAAAAAAAATATTATTAATATTATTGTTTACAATTTTCTGTATATGTGTAGAGAAATTGAACATACCTACTCATAAAATAAAAAAAAATGTGCTTATTGTTTAATTTGCCGTTTTGTAAAAGATTGCAAATGATGACTGTAGTTTTAACTCAAATAACAACAATATATAGGTATACCTAATTGAAATTATGATAGATTTTTTTTCGACTATTAAAAAGATAGATAGAGAAAGATAAAGAAAGATATCTCCACACTTGACGCAATGGTCTGATGAACATGACGCAAAAAGATGAAACTAAAGATTTTCTTTGTTTATATAAAGTAAAAGCGTTAATTTCCCGTTTTTTTTTTTAATTTCGTAAGTATTTAGAGAAATCCTCTGCTTCCTACACTCCCAAAGCAATGCATATAATATACATTAAGTAAAAGGCGACATGAGTTTTAAAAATATGATTTTGAGGGATGCAAACTACCTATTTTTACTATAGATTATTTGGATATTATTCTCAAAAAAACTAAAATAATAAATATTTCGAAAATAACAACATTTTCAAACACTATTCCAAAGCTACTTACAGACGGATATCGTTACTAATAAAAATGCAAAGTCGACAACGTTAGGTGATAAATAAAAAAAAATCCCGGCAATTCTTGGGAAAGACTTAAAAACGTGACCGAACTGCAACACTGGCCTCCCCGCTTGGATTTCTTTGTTTTTAGCCTTTATAAAAACGGAGCCCTCGGCCGAGGCAGGTACAAATGCTCTGGACCACATGTAGTCCTTTCGCTAAAACGAAAACTTGTCACTTGAGTCGATACGACCACTTGTAGGGACCGGCGGGTGGGATTCCGAAGTTACCGCTGTTACCTTATAACTTCTAAGTTTAAGTTTTCAATAATATATTTAATTATTATTTATATATTATCTTTTTTATTTGTAATATTTCGAGAACAGATTTTTATGATAACTTAATTATGTTATCAAAAGTTATGGTTAAGTTGTAAAAAGTTTAAATTAAGATAAGAATGAAACAACTCACTGTTCTGATATGCAGATATGTCAGGTCATCTCGTGTCAAACTATATTGTGGCGGCAGCAATCCATTCGCATAATAAATAAATACATCACAAAACACACGCGCACTTGACAAATTAATTCAATTAACTCAATCGCACATAATTATTAGAACAAACATCCAGTCACAGAGGGTCGCACGGTTGTCCAAAAAGTTACTTTTTATTGATAAATAAAAAGAAAAAGCGTTTGTTTATAAAATATGTTGGTTAGGGCGCAGTGACGACGTCCGTCGCCGGCGCGGCGCATACCGATATAGCAATAGGAGGACCGGGAACACCGCCGCCGGATCTCATCTCAATCTCGCCCGTCGAAACGAGACAGTAACATGACAATAAACAATTGTAAAACGTCAGGAGGGAGCGGGACGGACGATTTCTCATTATGCGCTCGCCGCCGCTGACATTTCGATGTCGCCGTCTCGCTCGCACGCCAAGTTATTTCCGTACAAATTATATGTGGTGTATTTGTGCTGCGTCCCGCTCCCGCACGGATAGTGGTAACCAGATAATGTCTTAATCGCATTTTCTTAGCGCTATGCTGACTGATGCACTAACATAAACAATGATAATTCATGGATTTGCATGAGAGATTAAATGTCTTAATGAGTCAACTTCGATGGATAAATATATACTTGATGGGTGGGCGGAGTAATAAATTAGTATTCATGGGCACAGACGGCTCTTACATTGGTTCCTCTAGTAACTCTAGTTGGTCGCGTCTAATAACCGAGGTGTAGTTAGTCTAGAATTTTATATAATTTATGACACTCTTGAAAGTCAGATATTAGTTTATTTTTGTTGTATAATTATACATTAAAAGCTCGTGTTATCGTCGCGATAAAGCTTTGACATGTTAAGATTAAGTTCTTTAATTTACAATTTTAACGAACTATAGTTATCTTTTATATTAAAAATTAGATGGCCCTAATGTTGGGCCTGACAACATCATTAGATTAAATTATACTCGCTCATTATTAAATCCAAATGGATTTAATAATGCCTAAATAGGCATATTTTTTTTATATTTCGTCCTATTTTCAAGAGTCTTCGTATTTGTATTTTCATTTCTTCGCTCTGGTGCCGAGGCAAAGCGCGCCGTTGAATTCCGGATTTCGGCGAAAAATGGAGAACGGAGTGTCTTAACACTAGGTTCCCTCTGCTTATCCTGCTGTGTGCGAGATACAGCGTGAAGCAAAAAACAGATATTTTTTTAATGAATAATCAACTTATCGGAGGAACTATAGTCTATATTACATCTCTTTAATCATTTCATAATCCACAGAACCTGTGGTCAAAGTTACTTCTGGCGCTTATTGTGTCATGTGTCATGGTAATATTCTTTTGACCCAGAGGACGAGGCCGCAGGTAGAAACCATTAGCAAAAGAAAATGGGGCGACAAACGCTACGTCTCTGCATACGTCTTTAGACTGGTTCACTGTCATGAACCTCTTCATACAGGCCCCCCAGAGGGTCTAACTCTAGGGAAGTAACTCTCTTATTGCTCTCTTTTCCTTCATTATCTTTTTTTGTCATTCTTTCATCACCCATTCGTTAGATGTGCTTAAACCACCTGAGCAAATTGCATTCGTCCTCACCGTGACATCCTCGCTAGTACTTGCCATTTTGTGTATCTCGGCATTGTGGATTCGATCAGCTAAGATAAGAACTAGTAACTTACCTAATTACAAATTTAATGTCATACATTGCGGTAAAAGAGTAAGGTTGAGTCATGTATAAGTATGTATATGTACCTATTATATGTATTAAACAAGTATAAAAATAGGTATCAAGCAAAATATATGTTACTTGGAATTTATACTTGCAAATTTAACTTACAATAAATTAGTAGCTTTTTCCTTATAGTTTGTTCTGCATCATGAATATTCTGATTTTTAATACATTTTGTATGAAATTCACACAAAATTAATTTTAATTGCGTTGACTTCGAAACTTGATTTATTCTGTGCTCCTAGGGACTATAGGCCTAAATATTAAATATTATTATACGAACCCTAAAAAAACCTAAAATCTTTCAATTTAAATCCAATTTCCCATTTGAATCACAAACATTTTCAAAATTATTCCACTTTTAAGGCTTATTCAAATGATATCCCACACCCCTAATCTCGATATGCAGCATCAAAAATGCACTAAGTAAATCGTGGACATGATAATTATCTATTTGTTAAGCTCTGCTCTGAGTAAATACTCAACGGAGCGTGTACGGCTGAGTAGGTAGGCACTATTAACATATTCCAAAATATGACAGATCTGACAACTTAAGCAATATTTCTAGGCTTTGGGAGGAATTACGTAGAATTGTCTTAATTATAGTGATAAAAGTTCATACTACTTTTGTTGAAGTTGTTTTTTCTAGGAATTAATGGTATGTAAAATATGTATTTAAAATTAGTTTTAGAGATTATTTATATTTTAGGTCTGCCGATGCTGGTTCGACAGTGGTGGGTTCGATTTCCACTTAGTGGAATGTAAAGCATTAAGTCCAGAGCCATCCAACGGGTGATGTCTCGAAGAATCGGGAACGGAATGACATAAGAAGTTCATACTATTATACGTATTGTATGCATCATTCTGTTTGAATGTATCTAACGCCATACTTAAGAAACATTTTTTTAATAGGATTTGAACCAACTATCGCTAACCACTGAGAGTCAATACCAATAGTGAGATAATCACTATTTCTTATATTAGACTGTATGTTATTTTTAAAATCTCAAAAATAGACATTCATTATACGACTATTCCAAACTTTGAAATTCAAACTACAAAAGTACATATATTAGAATAACAAACTAGATAGCCAAGTTACGAGTTCACATGTTCCATTGCATACTGCAGTTGACATACAGTCAACTGAAACGTCTCGCGTAAAACCACATCATTCGCGAGAGCTGCACTCGTATGAATCATGCATGATCCATCCAAACCTAACCCACGGAGCAATGTTAGTATGTCTTAATGCACTCACAATAAAAACAGAGAACCTGCATCTCGCATCGATAGAACGTGACAATAACATCTTAACGAAAATATTTCCTATCACATATGTTCTTTATCACATCAAATACAATTTTATCTTATATTTCTATAGTAATAAAGCTTATATTTCTTTAAAATGTGGTGGCGTTAAGCGGATTTCAATACAGGACTGGTTTTCGTTACGAATGAAATTCTCCAAGAAAAGGGACGGGGCTACAAAAAGCAATCGCGGTAAAGCAACTAAACTCGAAAGCTCAAAGGACTTGTGCTGTATTTTGTTTTGTCTGAGCGAGATAACTTGATCATCCTTTCTTTTAATCAAAAGATCTTATGTCACAAATCGTATATTTCAATTTAAACCTTATAATATATACAAAAAAGTATATTTTTTATTACGTTTCATGCTCTTAAGCTATTAAATCACGGTTGAACAGTAAAAAGAACAATTTACAAGTTCGTCTGGTGCAAATAAGGACGGATGCTGTGAACGTATTACGCAAGAGAAGGACAAAAAACAGCCTGTGACCGGGGCTGAGGCAGTGTATTTTTTCTGAATTATTATGCCCGTTTCGATGTTAATTAAGACATTTGTGCATATATAATCAAATAATCGTATGAGTCGACGTTGCGAACACCTATGGTTGAGAAGTATGGAACTTGGAGTTAATTATGGGAGTCCTTGGAAACGTTTGCGGGGTTTTTAACGTCTTGGTGGCGCAGTTGAAGCGTGACTGATTGAATGGTGTGGTAGTAAATTCAAATCTCATTTGGGTCCACTTATATAATTCATTTTCGTTAATTATTTAATTATTCTGGTGTGGAAAAACAAAGTGCCGTCTAAGGTCTGCTAAAAACGGGCATTTATGATCTCAGTAGTTTTTCAAAAGTATAGCTTTAGTAAATTAATTATGGTATAAAAACAATTAAAATATTATATGTTTCTCGAGTGAGAATCGAACCCTCAACCTGTCACGTTTATTGTCGCATGCTTGTTCCACTGCGCTACGATTGGCCTCCATTTCAACTTTATTTTGCTTATTATTGCAATTCTTTTGAAATTTAACTGCTTCCACCACACAAACGATATTTATATACACGTGTAAAGTAGATTTTGATAATTCATTTTAATAAATTGTTCTTGTATTTTTCCGTAACAACGCAAAAGTTATTATGAAGCATTCACACGGTTCTCATAGCACCATTTAGTAGAGCTCAGCGTGTTTGCAGGTGCACTGATAATATTACATGACTAAATGCAAATACTAAAGGTATTATATTATTTTGTAGAGATAATTATTGCTACTTAAGTATATGGATTGTTTCATAGAAGAAAAATATTTAAGTACCTTTATAAAATAATAAATATGGTTAGAAAATATAATATTAATAAAAATAAAACAAACAAATAAAGAAAATTCTTTAATATTTGACTTTTAAATTATGTACCTTTACCTCAAAACTTATAATTGGTGGGTTGACTCTCTTCACCACCAAAACCAAGATAGTAATGACTATTCCACAATACTCAGCATGCCTGTATTTGGCAGACACCAGCATGGAGCACGATAGCGACAGGGTAAGCTGTAAGTCACCTGGATTGTCCACAAGAACAGTTTCATAGTAATTCATTTATAAGACTTGCATAGCTAGTCTTTTACCTACACATAGTAAGGCAGTAAGAATGCTAAGAACTTTCTTCTCTAATTTGCCAGTAACTTTCTGATAAAGTGGAATTATGATTTATCTTAATATTTTGTTAGGTTTGCAGACATGGGCCTATCTACAGATATTTGCCACGGGGCCGAGGGCTGGATGTGTAATGGTTTTTTTTTTTAATTTTCAGGATTGTTTTTTGTTAATAAAATTTCTGGAGTGGGCACAAGCCACCCGTTCATAATTGAAATGTAATAACATCCACTTATCATAGATTATTTTAAAAGACGATGAAAGTTGTTGTAGTTATAAAATTAATTTAATAGTAACATACAGATATTACAATTATAACATTTCACACTTTATTTGTACATTGAGGAACTTTTTAATTAAGTCAATAGATAGAAAGCGACAAGATTTTTATACGTTCCTCACAATAATGCAGGAGATGCGTGAAAATTTAAAAGAAAAAAATCAAAGCTTTTATTTTGTAAGCCAATAAACAAAAAAGGCCGTCATAGCGCAAGGATACAAGGGTATAACTGTAACGCGACGGTTGCGGGTTCGATATTTTCATTTCTGCGCTCTGACAACAAATCAAAAGCCCGTCGTTAAGTTCTGCCACTCAACCCACAATGCCTCGAAAAATTCGGCGGAAAGTCGGAAATAATTAACACTAGGTTCCCTCTCCCTCTGCCTACTCTCCTCTACACACGTTGCGGGATACAGCGTGAACCTGATTTATTTATTTATTTATAAAGAAAAAGTTATAAATTTACTTATCACGGCCGCATAGTCGCCGGCACAGAGGCACAGGTGCTGCGACCTCTCCATTATACGATAACTGATCTATTTCATATTTTGAACGTCATTAACATAAATTCTTTGGTCACTTAAAAACGACTCTAAGGTGGCATACTAATATGTAGTCGTGAGTTTACACGAATATATTACTTTATTTTTTAAAAATTAAATTAGACTAGACTTTTAAGTTATAAGCTGTAGTAAAAACCTACTTAATAAGCAATTTGCCTAGATATTTAGAAATTATGGAAAATTGTCCCCTGAGAGATGTTTTTTTTAGCTTTGCACTATATAGAACCCCGGGAACCTAGTGTTAAGACACTCTGTTCTCCACTTTCCACCGAATTTTTGAGACATAACATGTTAAGTAGCAGAACTCGACGCTGCGCTTTTGCATAAAAAGATGTTTTCCTGTATTCTATATTGAATTGAGAATTACATATACATATATCCATCTATCTACAAACATACGGCACAATTTCATTATCATATATGTATATTTATAAAATTTACGTTTAACGCCGTCTTAATAAGGTTCCAAGGAGATGGGACCGGTTCCAACTTCCAAGAGATAGTTGTAGATAAACACATTATTGTACGGGATACGATAGGACATTAATTGAAGGGTTTTTTCATGTTTGTTTTTATGGGATTGGATCGTGGCGTGGGCCCAATCTGAAGAATACAGATTGTGTTACGAAGTTGAAATAGTTATTGATTTTTATGTAACAGCGTTTAATGGTAACGTATAGGTTTAATATGGATAGGCAGTGTTTTTAAATATTACATAGGCACTTTAATAGGAAAAAACGGAAACTTTATAAATCTGAAAAGTGAGCAGTTATAGGAATAAAACTTCAGTAATTTATATTTATAGTTATTGAATACAAAATGAACGTGGGTGAATACATTTTTATACGCAAATTTAATTTTGTCAACTATCACAAATTGTACTTCCCGTTGACTTACAATCCTGAAATTGGTACGGAACCCTCAGTTGGTGAATCCCACTCGCACTTGACATACTCGTATAGTGGTTACCAGAGGACCTAGAGTCCAGACACTCCGTTCTCCGCTTTCCGTCCGAATTCCAGACAGTGAGTGTCGTGTGCGAAAAGGAAAATAATTGATCCTTCTCAGTGGGAATCGAACCCACAACTATCGTTTACAGACAGATACGCCCAATGCACTAATTACACATTATTAACCACTATCCATTATTAACAATGCACATTTCGCATTACTGCATGCACATCTCTATGCTAATACAAATTGATTCGCGATACAAATTATTTTTAAAGCCCGCTATTATTCCTGGTACGCCACCTGTGTTCATATCGTTTTACTAAGTAGTTTGCACATATTATGTTACTATATTTCCATGATATTTACTCGTTATTTATGACTATAATTATTTTGTAGTCATTAAATGTAATTTTTATATATAATTATTATCAATAGGTTTTTAAAATGTACTTAAATAACGGTATTTTTGTAAATGTCAACCTACTAAATTGCTAGCAAATAGATAATCTATCTTATGTACCAATGTATGAATGTATGGTTTTAAAAAGTTTCATCAGTTTGCTTGTGTATTTGTCTGTTTATCTTTGAAACTACTGGGAGAATATAAATGAAACATTTTTGTATTATATCTATTAGGCCTGGGTATGACAATATAATTCCGCCTTAGAACATTGCCGTTATTCAGCACGATAGAACTTTTCTATTGACTTATGAAATTTGTAGATCAGGAACACCTGAATGAAGTTGAGTTGAGTTCCAATACTCAACATGCAATACCTCGAAAATTCAGCGGATAGTGGGGAACGGAAGAGTCTTAATGGGAACAGAATGTCTTAGCATTAGGTTACCAGGTTCTCTCTGTCTATCCTGGTATGTGCGAGATACGGCGTGAAGCTAAAAAATCTGTACATAAAAAAATATTGATTAAATTATAGGCAGTTTCACAGATAAAATTAATTAAAATTTCAGATTAAGTATCTTGGCGTAGCGGTTCACTGTCATTGCGATGATTGTAAGTTCTATCTCCACTAATTGAATAAATGTCGAATTAGTAGAATATGTGTGGAAGTATTGATGTTAACATGGCTGTTTTATATAGGTATATAAAAACATATAAATTCGACTTTATGTAGAACTGCCAACTTCAATTAAAGTTATTTTAGTTCATAATAAAAATATAAATAGTAAAAAAGCTAATATTAAGCTTTATTTAAAAGAGTTTATTAAATTAAATAAACACTTTCAACTATTTTAAAAAGCACACAATTATTATAATTTATATCTAAATTATAACCCTTCGTTATAGAAGTTGACAAATTCTAATTCTATTCAATATATTTTAAGAGTAAACCGTAGCGTATAAAAATTTAAAATCTCATGACAATTCTTGGGAAATAAAATCTATAGGTGAAAAAGAGACGGATGGATGAAAACTGTAAAGTGTGAAGGAGATGACACGATATAAAGTCATAAATATCGCACAGCTGGAATCTTCTTACCCGATACTTTTTTCTTCAAAAACGAACATCCCACAATCGTTTACGGGTAAAGGGAGTTAGGCACGAAAGTGATTTAAGAAAATATTATATATGGATGATATGGATGGATTGTTTTCTGCTTCATAAATATAGAACTTTAATCGCGACAGGTTGTGAGTTCGATACCCCCTCAAGGAAATAAAATATTTAATTTTGAGTTTTACTACACTTGAATTTTTCAACACGTAATGCGAGTTGAGTAGCGGAATTCAACTGCCTCCCGAATTCGACGGAAAATGGGAAACGGGGTGTCTTAACACGAGGTTCCTTCTGCCTACCCTTCTGTGTGCGGGATACAGGGTGAAGCTAATTTTAGTTATATTGTTTAAAAGAAAAACGACAAAAATACAAATTATAACTTTTTTATCTTTTATTATATTTAGAATAATTCTTAATCAGTAAAAATATAAAAAATACATTGATTTATTAATCCGATTATTTTTAATTTATAACCCAAATTAGTTTTGGCCACGACAGTATACAAAGAGTTAGCTAATAAATTCAAATAGGCTCTATTGGAAACCCTACAGCGGCATCCGACACCGGCCGTATCAATATAGTGTGTTTTATTAATTCAACCCTCCGTAACTATTATTCATGATATCACATCTTATATGAGTTCTTTTTATTGAGAAAATATCTAAATATTATAAAATATCTAAATATATTTGAAGGTATGTACCGATCAGATTTATTTTGTTAAATGCATTTGAAAAGGGATATGTGGTTAACCATTTTGTTCAACACTTTTGTTATAGGTACTGAAACTTTTTATAATAAGTAAAATATGAGAAAAATCACAACTAATAAAATGCAAATTATCATCCATCCATCCATCCATCAGCCTTTTAAGGTCCACTGCTGGACATAGGCCTCCCCCAATGCTCGCCACTCCGTCCGCTCCTGCGCCCTTTGAATCCAGCGGGTTCCTGCTGTCTCCTTGAGGTCGTCGGTCCACCTGGTTGGAGGGCAGCCTGTACTCCTTTTGCCGAGACGTGGTCGCCATTCGAAGAACTTTCTTTCCCATCGGTTGTCATGCAAATTATATCATATTAATATTAAGAAATTATTAACATTTTTCAGCATACTTTTTATACATATATAAATTACGTACGCATTTATGTATGTACATATAATTTTTCTTAGGTAGGTTGTATAAAATAATAATCTGTTGATAATCCGGATAATCGCGAATCCGTATAACTCAGGGCCGGATAATCGAGTTTCTATTGTAGTTACAAAAGAACTAGTAGGCTATAGTAATATAAAACTTAAAGGAAATACTTATATACATAATGAAGGTATGTCGAACGTTAATGTCATATGATATAAAGTAATAACAATTAAGATAAACCTACGACTTACGGTTACGATTTCTGTCTACGATTATTTTACTTTGAGGATTTTGTAGAGTTCGATATCAACTCATTATAGCTCTTCATGGATTTAAATAACACTATATAATCTTTCATATGAAAAATACTTGAAACTTTGCTTTCCAATAACTTGTGGAAAATTTGATTTTAATCAAATTTATTACCATTTTTCTACAGCTTTTTTTTATTCCGTATGTAGCAGGGTAGGCAGAGAAAACCTAATATTATGGTAGGTAATCCTTTTTTGAAATGGGAACGGAATATCCTAACATTACTGCTTGAAACAAAAAACATATTCCTACCTATTTAGTGTACCTATTTTTTTTACTTAAGTAAGTTTTTACAAGTCTACTTGTGTGTTTAATAAATAGTTTTATATACTACTTATGTATAACATCAAAAACAAATAAGTTATATGTTATTTCTCGAAAAGTTGACGGTCTTATAATACAATATTCCTATTTATTTAAAAAATACGTCTAAATTATAAAAAGTACCAAATATTATATAAGTAGTTTCAACAAACACAAAGATAACATGCATTTCTCTGAATGGTAGTGTTTTAATATCGGTATAAGAATGCGCCCAGTGACGCTGCACGGTCTGGTGCATCTCCATATCCACTAATTATCACGTCTAACCCGATAGATAGAGATTTTGTTTTTTCCTCCACTCACCCACTTAATAACATTCTTCACACCGCGACTAAAGGTTCATGGAGAAGAATTGGTGAGAAAACTTTATATTTTGGTTTTATGGTATTTTTTTTAATATCTGTTTTTATATTATATTGTTAGGGGGAAGCAAGAGAGGTAGAATAATGTTTTTTGTGTATATCTTTTTCTGCACATATCTTATTTTTGAAGCATAACTTTTAATTAATAATTTTAGATTTAACCTAGGTACTTGTAAGTTTAACAGTTTAATTCATACATAGTTGGAATCTTGTACCTACTAAGATGTATGTAAAAAGTTATTTTCCAATTTGTAAAATAAAAATACCAAAATTTTACCATATTAATATAACTTTTTTTGTTCAATTTTAAAGCTTAGTAAGCAAGGTAGTACTGATGATAGTATAAAGTTGTTATTTTTTTAATTAAAATAAATATGCATTGTACATGTGCGCACGCGCAGGTCTATATATTTCTTTGTTCAATATGCGTCCTAATGCTCCCGTCGCCAGCGGTCAATCCTAGCGGAAGTGAACGAAACCGTTCATTTCCAAGTCAAGGTTTTTTTAAACTTTAAACTTAAAGAAAAAACAAAAAAGCTCACTTTTTTTCTTCTATGGGAACCGACAGATAACCAAAGGTTACGGCCCAATAGATTTATTAGCACTTTACTGTGACAAAATTTTGAACAAGTATTGGGCAGTTTTTTATTATTTGTGTCACCTTGCAAATTGTATTTTACGATTTAATTTACGCTTACCTTTATCTTAAACATAGAAATCTCATCAAAGACCAGAGGTAGGACGCAGATAAGAAAGAATTGCTATATTTAAAAAAAAAGCTCTCAGGTATTTGAAAGAAAGACGGGTCGAGAGGGGGTCTTAAAGATAATGCAGTTATTTTCTTATTGTAATTATTTGTATAATATTAACTTACATGTAGGTAAATTCATTTCGTGTAAAAATGTTTTCTGTTATTTAGATACCTAATGTCCAATTTCAACAATTTCAATATATATCATCAGATCATTGTATATTTTATTACAAATAGAAAAATATATGAAATATTTTTTGAAAAATACCACCTATTTTTTGTTTTCATAACTACAATGAATTTGTTACCAGCGTACTTCTTGCCAACAGATGTCTGTACTAACAGGTCAGTTATTTAGTAGTTAGTTATATCTATCATACATAGATGGCGCTGTTGGAAAGCGAGCGATTCTTTAGTATAGTGTAATACGTTAATAACCAAGTAATACCATTACTTGCCCATAGATGGCGCTGTCATTATACGACTATTTTAAATATACTCAATATCAGAAGACTTTCGTGATACTCAAGACTATTTTAATTTAGTCGGTTATACCCAAGCAGTATAGTCAATACAAAGTATGAACAAACGAGTCTATGGACATTCGAGCGATTTGTTCATTGAATTCTGACAGTCTGTTACCGCTTGCATTAGTAGTGGCTTGTGTCGTTACTTTCAATACGTTTATCGTACAAATTACAGTGTTTTTTCCAATATTGTGACAGAAATACAGTAAAAAACGGAGTTTTACTCAACGCCAGTTAAAGTGCTGTGATTTTAGTGGTATTAGTTAACAATAATGTGTTAAAAACATGGTGCAGTAGCCGAAAAACGTTTGGTCGTAAGCCGGCTGTCTTGTTGTGGTGAGTACAATCGATATTTACCCCCTTTTATCCTGTTTCGTGTTCCTTTTTCCTATTAAATATGTCTCTGACAATATAATACTTACAAAGTTGCGGCCTAAATAATATAGGTAAACTACTTGAAGCATGATTATAAGAAAGTAATGATGAAGTAAAAACAAACTTTAATATATTTTCTTCAATAAATCATCAGTTCTGGCCAATTAGATATCTAGAAGCTGTAGATTGGATCAATGGTAACGAGAATTCACATTTTTTATATATTTTTCCAGTTAGATGCTTATAGTGGCTAAGTTAAAATTACTTTCTCATACATAACTGTATGTCTTAATATGGTATGAGTTTATGGTAGATTGTTTTATATGATTACGTTTTAATTGCTCTTTTGTATGTAAAGTGAATTTTTACTTTACTTTAACATGTTAAAAACAAGTAGGTTTTGATATTTAAATTATAAGATTTAATATTATAACTTTATGAAATAGCTTTAGGTTAATTGTCTTCATATTATCAAGACTTGACCTCTCCATAATCAATAAAATTTTTATTTTTAATTAAAATACCAACTATCAGTTCATCTAAAACATTTCTGTAGAAATAAAAAGTGCTCATATTACTGTTTTTAAAATTATTATGAAACTTCAAGGATTAGTTGCATATAAAATGATTATTACAATTTCAACATAAAATAAAAAAAATAAACTATTTAGCTTACTGCAATCAAATGCAGTAATGAGTTGTAATGTTATTTTTCTTTTATATTTTACTTTTAAAACATAATCTTCATAGTAAAACCTAAATTTATGTATTAGAATTACAATAAGTATGTTAAATAATAATATTTATGAGTGCCATATTATCACTAAATTTCAATTGCAATGATGTCATGCTTTTATCTTTTTTTACCTAAAACATAAAAAACTACATACTGTTAAAACCTTTTAAGGAAAGAAAATATGTGATAAATATATAAAAACATTGCATAAAGTTGTCGATGAATTCTAATATCTTTATATGTATATGCACATTATGTCATATATACATTAATAAATTGACTTATTGACCTTTAGTACACAAGTCACTATTATCTATCTAGGTAAAGGTGAGTGTTTATCCTCTATTATGTTATTAAATAGGATCAATATGAATATTAAACAACTGTCAATTATTCACGCATAGTGACTAAACACTTCTTTTCCTCTTTGATTAATATTGGAAACTAAATGCAGATAGTAATACACTATAAGTTGAACGTTCTAATAACATTGGTTTAAAATAACATATTACTTCTAAGATTCAAAAGAAAATAATGATTCATTCTTTCGTTAGTCAGTTTTCACTAAATTTAGTTCATGAGTAAGACTTTGCTTTGGTATAATTTCTTTTCTACTTATTTATTTCATTTTGCTTAAATAATTTATTTTTTAAATACTTATCCACTATTTGATAGTGTATCTACTATCATATACATAATTTCGTGTTTATTTCCAAGAAAAGTTAAAAGAAAACCAAGTGGAATAGTTTAAACGGCCCTCAACTGATTTACGACTGAGATATAGAACAGATAAGTCATTGTATCGCGACTCGCGAGTGTCCACTGAGGCATAACAAATGAATGCTTGTGTAGAATACCCGACGACGCTACATAAAATTGTTTAAATCGTGTTTATACTATAAAGAGGTGTAGGAGGATTGATGTTTATCTTACAGAACGCGCGATTATAGCCGATTGAAATCCGCCTTGGGGTTTATATTTACAATATATTTGATAGTAAATGCGACAGATTGTGGGCTTGATTCCATCCTTGATTTGAGGAAATGAAATAGGTATTTAATATTTTCATTTTTTCGCTTTGGTGTCGTGGCAAAGGACGGCGTTGAGCGCCGCCACTCAACACGCAATGCCTCCAGAATTTTGCCGTAAATAGGGAACGGAGTGTCTTAACACTAGATTCCTTCTGATTACCCTAATGTATGCGGGATACAGCGTGACATTAAAAAAAGTGAAGATTCTCTGCTCCGGTTTAATAAACCTTTGCATTGAGTTTTCTCGTTTAGCATGCAATTGATTAACATTTTAAATAAGCGGAGACAACATAATTATTGGCTTCACGATTTATATGCAACAGATGTGATTACTTAACTAAAGCAGTTAAAATGTTTACGTAACAAGTTTTTGAGTGAGAGATGAATTAATAAGTTGAAAAATACTAAAAATATAAGTATCCTAATAGACTAAAAATATATCCTAATATCCACTTCAGTAGTAAATAGGCTCTCGTGGCGCAGCAGCGCAAGTGTGCGACTGTCAACTGTTCGATTCCCACTTGAGAAAATGAAATATATAATATTTTAATTTCCTCGCTCTTATAACGAAGAGAAACGCTGCGTTGAGTCCCGCCAATTAACACGGAACAAAAAGTTTTTAAATTATTTCTTATTTTATTTTATTTATACATAATATTATCTTTATTTCAACGATACGTGTGATGTTACCAAGTAGTCCTTCACGTGTTACGGTCAGGCCACTTTCTAATGGATATTATGAAAAAGCTTTTACGCTTTCAAAGTAACCGCGCGTCGTTATTTCATTCTTGACTCTTTTATTGCGCTTGTCCTATTTTAAAGACAATGGAAAATTCATTATAGGTCATATGCAATATTATACTGAAAATTTATTATTTTAATTAATATGTTGGTTAAATATTTAAAGAACATGTCGTTATTATGTGAGGGAACCTGAAAGAGGAAGACAGTCCCCTCCCTGAGGGGCGAAACTCAACGCCGTTCTTTGTCTTGTTATCATAGCACGGAAATAAAAATGATTCATTCTCCCGAGTGGGAACCGACCCTACAACCGCCGTGACATTAGACACCATGCCGTAGTGGCATCTGTAATCCATGTATTATTCATAATATTATAAATAAATATATAATTATCATATTTTATATTAAAGTAAAGCCAATAGCCAATCTTGAATATATTATTATTTTCGATTATATAAAAACATCTTTCGGCATTATATTACTTATATACTCTTTGCATAAACCCGCCTATCCTAAGGGAATGAACCCACGCGCTTCTCAAATTGTTATCATAGTATTTATTGAAAAGGTTGCCGCTGTGTCAATATCAAATTGTTTTGAAGTTAGAGAATTTCCGAGAACTTCAGAATTCAGGTATGCTAATACACTTTGTTTTGCACTAGCTTGTACTCGTGGCTTCGTGTGCCTCAAGTAACTCCGACATATACAAGTAATTCCTGAGATTAGCTCGCTCAACCTAATAAACTCTTTAATTTTATAATATTAGTACCTAATAAATACTATAGATTTTTCTTAAAAATCATGGTAATCTAATTAGAATCGATTTGATATATTAAGTAAACAAGAAATGTCTCGATATTTTTTATATCGATATCATAGCATAAGTGCTTATTGCTCTAATAACTACAATAAGTATAAGGTTAGTAGTCGTCGATGCTAACATGACACAGTTAGAAGCACGTTACTGTACAATGTACATATGATGGTTGTGAGTTCGATTTTCGAATTCCAATTTGAATAATGATTATCTTAATTAGAAATATTTACGTTTTATTTATTTAATCTGTTGAAAGCTTGGTTAGGTTCTGATTATGAAATCCGGTTGAAATTAAAGAATTTGGTTTTCTTTTGTTAAGAATTTTAATATAAAATAACAACCTCTGAAAGTAAATCAAATATGTTTTTTAGAAAATATTGCCAACATTGTTATTCAAAATCTCAAAACCCTAATTTACCCTAAAGCGACCTAAAGCGATTTCACGAGTCAGTCTGGATGCTATTGTAGATAATCTCTTAGAGACACCGAGATGAGACAGATTCTATTTAGGACTAAGGAACTTTCAGTGTTGACTGTTTGGCTAAACGACTTGGCTAAGGGGGGAAATATGTAGCTAGCTGGTTTAACTAGATGTTTTGAAGTAAAAGATGATAGGTAAAGTTTTGATTTGTCTGATATAGCAATATACCGAAGTGATCCGTACCAATTTTCGGATTGTAGGTTTACGGGGTTTACGACTTACAGTAAATAATAGTTAAAAAAACAAAAAAATCACGCTTTTATAAAAAATAAATTAAAAAACTAATTATTATTGATTTATTACTTTAAAAACACAAATTATTTTCATAAAATCGTGTTTTATTATTATTATTTAATTTATTTTGGACTTCATTATTCATTTAATTAGGTACACGTGACTCCATATATGGGAACCATCGTAGCGTTGCGGAACAGCATCTAACTGTAAATGCAATGGTTGTGGGATCGATCGCTACTCGGGGGAATGAATTACCTACTTATTTTAATTTCCTCGCTTGGTTAAGATTTTTTTTAGCATCACGATTTATCGGATACATAGGCAAACATTCCGTTCCTCACTTTCCACCGAATTCTCCAGACATTGCATGTTAAGTGGCGGAACTCAACACCGCGCTTTGCCTCGTCACCAAAGCGAGAAAATGAAAATAATACTTATTTCATCCCCCCCAAGTGGGAATCGTACACACAACCGTCGCACGCTTGTATTTCTACACCACGACGGCAAAAGACATAGAGCGACTAAGTGTTTCAACTCTAGATACAAAACGTGAAAAAATATAAGTTCCTATCTCAAGGAGATAAATGTTGGTGTTGACCATAATCGTGCTTGTCATGGTCTGGTTAAAATGAAAGCGCATAATATCAAGGCGCGATATACCGTAAAACTGCTTATATGTATATAGAAGTTGGAAAAAAACAAACCGTTTTATATTAACATCTAAATGATTGATAGGATGTCGTTTTTCACTCCAGAGATTTCGTGTTCAAAAATGAAATATTTGTAGTAATTAGAATTAGTAGGAAAGGCCTTAAAATTTTCGATGTAAAACTTAGAATCTGTTATTATGAATCGCCACAGTTAAAGTTAAGCGATACATATGTTCAATATAAATCAGCCTCACGCTGTACCCCGCACACAGCAGGGTAGGCAGAGATAACCTAGTGTTAAGACACTCCGTTTCATAATCTGCCGAATTTTGGAGGCATTGCGTGTTCAGTGGGTGTAACGCCGCGGTTTGCCTCGACACCAGAGCAAAGAAAATGAAAAATATAAATTTAGATAAATATTTTATTTCCTCTGCGCCACGACTGGCCTCCATAATATCGACTTATATTATCTGCAAGATCTCTCAAAATAGGAAAAAAAAAGATACTCTAAATTTATCTTTGTATAATTAAAGTAACTAATTACTGTTAGTAAATAAGAGAGCGCTACTCCCAGATAAGTTAATAGATAATCTAAAATTAGTATTCCTGTAGCGCTCAGAGCAACGTCCGAAGATCGTTCTTTATTTTTTATACTGCACATGCTACCAAAGTGTGTTTATTTTACTGTCTACATGTGGGTTAATGACGTCACAGGTTTATAGTCATTCATTGTAATTTTAATAAGATACTGATAGAAGTAATTATTTGCATGAATGATTCCTTGGGTTGTTTTGAATTAAAAATTTAAAAAATATTGCATCAAGACTTAGATGTTTTGAATAAAATAACTAGATTGACTACATAATGTATTTAACTAAAAAATAAATAATTGAAATTAATGTTAATAAAACTAATTGTATCATTGAATTCCAATTAATGCTGATCATAAATACTCTGTCTGGTTAACGCTGTAAATCCAAAAGTTTAAACAGTTATTATCTCAAACACAAATAAACTTCATTTTAATATTTTTTGTAGGTTCGATTTCCATTTCGGGGAATTAGTAATTTTCATTTCTTAATTATGAAAACCTGGCGTTAAGTTTTGCCACTATCTTAATAGGTTCCTTCAGCAAAAAAAGATAAAAGAAAAGTTTTGTTGACAACGTCTTTTAAATACTTTTATTCTACAGAGACTCCTTTGTCTGGACAAAGGAAGCCCACTTCGGTATCAGAAGCTGTATCAATGCCAAATTTCAATAAGATGGGATCAAAAGCTATGGGGATTACCTTATACAAACAACTTTACCTTTTTATCAGAAAATTTAGAATTAGCCAATTTTTGCCGGAATATGGTAATTTTAACACTTTCCCTTTTACTAAGAATAAAAAGAGGCTAACTGAAAGTTAAATCAGTGTACCGATAATAATATTGTAAATAGCGTGAATATTTCAGAGGTTATTAAGTAATAATTTCTAGTTCTAGAAACTTCCTGGTTGATCTTGTTCCAGACCTTTGGTAAGTAGTTAAGAACGTTCATTTCGTTCTTCGTTACGAACGAAAGTGTCTTAACGGAAACGGAGTGTCTAAACACTAGATTCCCAGGTTACATCTGCCTACCCTACTATGTGCGGGATCCAGCGTGAAGCTAAAAAAGATATATTATATGTATGACATCTAATAACATGTATTCTTTGATGAAATACCTAATAATTTTCATATTTTATCTAAAACAACTTTTACCTACCCAGTAGGTACCTACACTGTTTAAGCAATGTAATGAATCGTAAAATCTTTGTTATTATTATCGCAAGTACACGAACAAGATATATTGTTTTACTGTCTGGAGATAATAAGATGCTAGATTTCTTACTCTTTCGCATCGAAATGATTATTTTGTAATCTTTGTTGTAATATAGTTGTTGGAGTTTTAAAAGAAAATATTTTTACTACTTTTTTATTGTATTACTTTTTAGATGTTTTTGCCCTGCAGCGGCACGTTTGACTGTAAGCGTGGCGGTTACGAGTTTGATTTCCAATCGAGGTAATAATTTATTTTCATTTGCTCGCTGTGGTAAAATGACAAAAGTGCGGCGTCGATTTCCACCACTCAACAAGTAATGTCCCGAAAATTAAACAGAAAGTAGAGAACCCAGAGTCTGAACACTAGGTTGCCACATACACCTTGAAGCTAAACTTGGATGACGCAAAATAAACATCAAGTATTTCCAATCCTATACAAATACATTTTAATATTTTCTAAAGCGTTATTTTAACATGTCCTTAAAAGTAACGACCGAGTAAATAGGTACATATGGTAAACTTAGTAGTCTACATTGTCTTAATAGATTCCAAGTCTAATATGGTTCGGCTTCAAAAACAGGCTTTTAAAAGGCCCGGTTTCTATTTACGATACCTTACGCTATGCATCAACCTGTTAACACTAATGTTGCCAGTAATATAAACGTATGTGGGTGGAAATTACTTTTAGTTTCTCTTTAATTTTGCTATATTAGCCATAGATAGGCTTGCTTTTAATCGTATTATATAAATTGTGTTTTATTACTATTGATGATTGATAATCTGTTTAGCTAAAAATATCTATGTAAATATATTAGAATGGTGTCAATTCTATACCTCATTATTTTTTCCAAAAGTATGTAGGTAACCTCAAAAAGACTAAGAATATAACACCTGCCTAACTTCACAGCTAAGATTACTTCACCTCTTTAAGAACAAAAAAAGGAAAACCATTTTAAGAGCACTTGTTGTAGAAAGCAATTTAAAAAAAAAGAATTATTCATGAACTAATTTTTTCTAGGTCAATAGCAATATGACGTGGATGGAACTATTTGCAATTATTCCCATTGTTCGCATTCATTCCATGGGCTATTATATACGCAGTGTTTAAAGGACACACGATTGGTTAAATTAACAGAAGTTCATTATGAAATGTACTATGAGTGCTCTAGAGATGGACTCTAGAGAGGCGACATCAGACTGCACTTCTAAAATATTATTCATTTTAAAAAAGATATAATATTATAAAATTAAATTAAGTTTCGGTAACACGCCAGTATCGCGGCTGAGGGCAGTCGTGGCGACAGGTTGTGGGTTCGATTCTAACTCGAGGAAATAAAGTTCGCGACACTCCACTCAACACGGAATGCCTTCAAAGTTTAGTGGAAAACGGAGAGCGCAGTGTCTTGACACTAGGTTCCCTCTGCGGCTGTTTTCAATATAAATATGTATGTTAATAACTAGAACTCGACATTAAGACCTTTCCGGTCGGGAAGTAAATGTTCGGTAACTGTTATTACCATACGCAAAACAATTAACGCTGTGGGTAAATACGTTACAATGGAACACAATCGACGATCTTGATAATATAACCCCAGTCGATGTTCCTGCGAAAGAGGCCAAGTGCTGCAACGGTGTACGTCGACCAATTACATTTGCACCTCGGTGTACTCTCAATATCGTATGTAAATGTTGATTGTTAACAGTTCAAGTTTGTTTGGTCCAGGTGCACAATACGGCCAATTAAATTAGACCTTTGTGTTTGAGTGAACTAGTTCAGTCGGGTTAAGGTTGCGGAGATCAACAAAAGCTAGCTAGCTATACAATAATGGTACTGCAACTGCACTCGGTGAGGTAGGTGACTGTTGCATCATTGGCTTATTCAATTGTTTGATCTTGCGTGCTTTATTATCATTGACGTTCGTTTCAATGCAAACGTTTACTTAAACGGTTGTTTTTTTATTATTCAGATTAGAAGAATTTTTTTTTGTAATTTTCTGCTAAAGCGTTTTTTTTTTAATTTTCTATTTTTTTGTAACTTATAATATTGTGTTGGTACAATCAAAAAATAAATTGAGTTAATACATTTTCTTCTTTACTTTTTGTATAAAAATAAAGCGACCTAATAAATTGTGAAGAACATCTCAAACTAAATATTTGTTTTACCTTTTTACTACTTTCGGAGCGAAACACTAAGTTTGTCGTCGATGGAATGATGTAATTGAAAAAGTTTTGTTATACAGTTAATAAATGATTTGGCAGAATGGAGCCAGATAAGAGGAATTTATTTAGGCATGAAAGCGTCATGGAAAGTTGAAGTTCTTGTTTTTGTCTGTAACATTAGTTACTGGTATATTGTGTAAAAATAGGTCGACATTCTCAAAAATCTAATATATGTCACATATAAGTATAACATTAAATTCCTTCTGCATAGCTGCACACTGTTCGGAGAAATAAAAAAATAAAATTATACCTATTTATATAAGAATGGCAGTTAATATAAAAGTATATCATTAACAAAAATTATTAATTTTATTCATCTATTCTACATACAAGAAGTGGGCACCTAAACAGTTTCACCTTTTAAATTTTACCCGCCCACTGAAATCTCACAAAGGTATCCCATTAATTTTTAATGAACACTGCGTCAGTTTTGAAAGAGCAAGTTGCAAAAGGCCAGTGACAAAACTCATCAAGACAATTTTCCAGCCCAGTAATAATTCATTAGAAGCGACGTAGGAAATCGGGGTCAGCGGCTACTATGAGAGAGAATGAGGACTTGACCATCCTAGTTGAAATAAATGTTCTGACACCTCCTAAAATCCTCAACGTCTTGGTTAGCACAGTATTTTTGAATGTCTTTAGGTAATTTGAATTTTTCTTGTCGGCTGTTTAAATCTGATGTAGGTATGTGAAAGCTCGTTTTTAGTTTCACTCATTTTTTATTTAGCATCATGTTTTAAAGTGTGGTTTTAAAGTGTGACGTTGTTTTACTAGTGGTTTTTTTTTCAGGAAATGAAAATAATTAATATGTCATTGAGGGAACCCCAGTTGGTAATCGAAACCACAACCGTCGTATTTACAATCGCACGCTAGTACCCCTTCGCGACCTTAGTTTATTATTTTTAATATTTGATTTCTTTTTAATATATGATTATTTTTTTTCACTTATAAATATTTTTACTTAAAAAAAACTAACAAATATAGGTTGTAAAATCATTCTATTTTATATAATATTTTCAATTCAAAGTAACCTATAGAGCACCAAGAGCCTCTTTAAGCATAAGATGTATAGAGCCACAAACTGCAAACGCTAGACTTGTTTCACACCCCAATGAACAATTATTGCAATCTTTTCACTTCTAATGGCCTCGTATTTTCTCGATAAAGAATTTATGAAATTCCATTTTATTTCTCAACTTAGTAGTGCATTGCGGATAATGTTTTTTTCTGTTTAATTCTGGAGGCATTGCATGTTGAGGGCGGAACTCAACGCCGAGCTGTGCCTCGTTAGCATTGCCTGAGCGAAGAAATGAATATATAAAATATTTCGTTTCCTCGAGTAGAATGTACCCACTACTTTTCGCGTTTCAGTCACACAAAACGGAGTGTTTTAACATAAGGTTTTCAGCATCTAACATCTAGAGATCTATCTAGAGATATTTTTTGGGGCTAGACTTTAGCTTTAAACAGATGTATTCGTGAAAAGCCAATTTTAATTTTTAAGGGATTTATCTTTTGTTCATGAAATCTCTCAGGTGGGGATTATTCCTTCGCCTATGGTGCCTATACGTCCTATGCCAAGAAAAGGTGCTTTATAATATTAAAATGTAAAGCACCTTACGTACTATTTACCTAAAGCTTTATATATTTTAAACAGTTAAAGCCCGTTTGCTCTTTATATAATTAGTGCTTTCCAAGATGTTCTGGTGCTGCAGTAACATAACATAATTATATTCAAATTTGAACGAGCGACTAATGAAATTAACGTTCTTTTCATTTTAAGAGCTTATTCGTTAAAGCGTAGTATGCGCTTTATTGAATCATTTTTTTTATTTTTACCCTTTTCTAGAAAATAAAAAGAATACAAAATTTTATTTTAACATTTTCGATTTTCTCTTAATTTTGATTACGATACACGATTAATAGAGTTGAAATTTCTCCTCACTGACCTCCCGTCTTTAATTTTGCTTTCCAGATAATATATATCTATCTATATCATATTTAATAATAGACCAATACTACAATATTAAACTTGGAACTAAACTAATAGAAGTAACTTGATAGCGCGATGTATTCTCTAGAGAACGATGAGTCTATAGAGAAGTATAATTTGTACTGTTATTGTTAGTTTTGTTTTTTTTTTCTTTTTCCGTCAAGGAGGAAGTTTATTGAAATATACTATTACTATTAATATTGAACAAAACGAATCGAAAGTAGTTTATTTAGATTAAAAAGCAAGCGGAGAACGGAGTATCTTGACACTAGTTGAAAAAAAGCTAAATAAACGTTAATCGTAATGGATATCGAACCTATAGCTATCAAATATACGTAAATATAATAATTGACTCAATCTCAAGGATATTTATTATTTACATACTAAGTACCCCATAATATTGAAACTACGACGCAAAAAATATTAGTCAGGTACACTAGTCTTAATTTAATTAATTTTAATTAAGACAGTAACGTCAGTCAATGGAGCGTTTTAATTGCAACAGTCATTTAATACTAACGAGAGATCCTGCAATTAGTGAACATTTCATTTGCAATGTAGAACAGAATATTTTGGTTGTAATAGTTACATTTCTGTTGAGTGAATATTTTCAATGCTATGCTCCAATATGGCATCAGTGAGTAGTTTTAAATTGCACACGAATCGAGGGTTGTGGGTTCGTTTGCCATTCACATATAGCTATGTATTATAAACGCCCTCTGGCATAGTAATGATGTAAGTGTTTTGTAAACAAAAGGTCGCAGATTTAATTAGGTTAATGTGAAAGTGCGGCTTTGGTAGCAACACGCGAAAACAGGATAAAGTGGATTACCGATCTGAAAGAACTACATTTGTAGCGAGTGCCAGTATTGCCTATTGTGTTGTTAATTTATTGTTTTCTCCTTCCTTTCTGATATAGATACTTGAAAAATAGAAATATAAACCATATTATAGTATGAGAAGCAGGAAATATGTATATAGGTATGTATAATTAGGATAAAAAATTAATGAAAATTACAGTCGATTTTTTTGTCTCTTTAAGGTATTTTCGTAAAACTTAGTTAAAAGTTAATGGTAATTTTTCATGCCTTATTGAAAATTTTATTTTTATATACATTTTTTGTTTTGTATTGATGATGTAATGAGCACACAATTGATGTAATAAATAAATACTTAATAGAAAAATACAAAGAACATTACATAATATTCCTGATTACCCCACCCTCGCAGACAAACTCCACTCAACGCATATTCTTAAGGATTTGTGAGGAAAGTGGGAAAAGGAGTGGGACAGTAGGTTCTCTATGCTCTCTGATTTCTAAAGGAAAATTACTAATTTAATTACGAAACATTATTTATTATGAAAACCAATCACAAACACGTTACAAATGTTAACTGTTTTTCATAAAATTTAACAAAACAAAAATTATAATTGCCACAAATTGTTTTGATATAAAAACAGGGGAACTAGAACCGGCGCAAATACAGAGAGAGAGAGAGAGAGAGAGCGTCAGTTAATTAAAATAACGCAAACATTTGCTGGATTTCGTACAAACATCTACGTTTTCTTAACGTCAATGAACCATTTATAGAAGTACTGCTACGTTGTATCAATATTTTTCTATTTAATTTAGATTGTACTGTTATATTAAGCGTTTGGAAATTATTTTTTTCTTATTTTGTTTTTGTTTTTCTTAATTTTTGAAATAATCTTTCTTATATTTTCTATGCCATATAGTTAAATACATCATTATTTTCCTACGAATATAAATAGCGAGAATCGTTGGTTACACAAAAATGTGGCATATTTAATACAAATACCTTTAAAAAATTACAGTATGTGCATTTAAAATATATACAGATTTTCTTTAAAAATGAACGTGTCCACGTAAATCTATTCTTGTTTTATACGAACTATAAAAAGCCAACCACATCATATATGTATCTATTCTTATAACACACAAAAAATATATATAAACACAAAATAAAAAAAAAATAAACGCCTCATAATAACATAAAGGAGTTTAATTATGTTTCATCCTTAATTAAACTATAACTTTTATACACCTTCGTATATGACCCTCATTCTATATATACCCATTAGGTATGATATACCTACCTACCTGTCCCAGAACCAGATAATGTAATGGACAAGATCCAACGAGGTGAGGTGACCGCGAACACTTCACACTCCACCGCTTCGTTATCACAATCGATTTACTCCGACGCCATTTTTATGTTGTGTGGAGCAAACGGAGAAAGTATTTTAGGAATACCCACCTTTTTTTTTTGTTATTTGTGAGGGTACTTAGATATTGTGTCTTAGCGCTTAGTTGAAGTTAATGTTGTGTGAAATTATTATGTTTGTATTTTTTAATTGTTATGAAAGTATGTAATTGTAATGGTAGTTTCTTCTATTATTCTTCTATTAACATTTTATTTTATGGGAAAAATTTTAGAATTTTCAATACAAAACAAAAGTTAATTATCAATAATACCAATCTAATTTTCAAGGTATTGAATGTTAATAAGCAGGATTGAACTTATCCGAACTCAACGTTCTCAGAGCGAGGGAAATGAAATTTCTATCTAGTTCGTCAATATTACATAAATAATAATCATCGGTAGTATTAGTGGTTTATCTCTAGAAGCAATATCAATATACCAAGATCTACGATATCAGTCGTGCAACTTTCTATTTGATAAATGATAACGCGAAGTGTGACGTACAAGATGAAATTGAGTAGGAATTTCCACTATTTGTATTCTACAATACGAATGCAATATTATTGAATATTCCTTTGAGGCTTACTATGTAAACTGTTACTTATTTGCATTCCGCAGTATACGCTTAGATCTTTCAAAATACACAACGAAATATGTAAATCTAAGACAATTCTTTATGTTAAAGTTAGGTTTAAAAATCGATTTACTGCACTGAATGCTATTAGGAATTTAATACCTTTGTCTATCACAGCAGGAAAATTTTAGTGATATAACTATAATCATTTACCTAAGTTCGGATCGCACCCAAGACCCTCATATTCTACACCACTGTGCCCCAACGGATTCTTATCATCGTTTTACACATGCAGGTAAATATATCAAATATATAAAGTCGCAAACAACTTTCTAACTCTAAATATTTTTCATCTTGTCCAAGGTATACCTACAGTAGAGTCGAGGAAAATAAAAATAGAACTCGCATAAAGTACCCTCAAGTAAGTTTTCGAACTGTGAAACCTTTTATACAATCACCATTTAGGTTAAATCCGGGCGAATGCTTGTGGCGGAACTAAAGTGTTACCCGGCGTATGTTGTGATGTAATCATTTTGGGTATTATTGTTTTTGTTTGGTTTCCTTTTCTTGTTTTTTTCTTGAAATATACACTTTTAATAAGTGACAGGCACAGGGAAAATATGATCACTGAATTTCCTTTCCAATTCCTCTGATGATGTTATATTTTTTGATGAATTATATAATGAAGTACCTAATTATTATCTTGGAAATTCGTTTTACACTGTTGTTTTTGTAGGACGATTCAATATCAGCTACAAAGTCATTCAATACTTAAGGGAATTATTTGTTATAAATGCACTGACAAAAGGAAAACAAAATACGTATATATTATTCTAAGACTAATAGTTTATTAGAACAATAAAAATAGTAATAATTGTTATTAATTAGAACAATAGGTTAATAAAATTATTATAATAAGTGAGATGCTTTAACTTGTGTAGTAACCTTTGAACCTAGTGATAATATCATTTTACACTACTAGCATTTTATACATTTTATTATATATATTTATACGTTTTTAACATACCGAGACTCGATTGCTTGTCGGATTATTCAGAAAAAAAATACATTCCCTACCTCTACTTCTACATTCGAGATAGAGAGAGAGAGAGAGAGAAATACATACATACATATATATATATATTCCTCTTTATCTCTGTTCTTTTATTTTTCTATATTATTTTACTTCAAATATGACAATTATACTTGGAATCGCAGTAATTACTACGTTACTATTTTAACAGGCCCCACTATTAGGTTACCGAAATGGTCGTATAAACACGAGAAATTCAATAAACCAAGCCCGATCCCAAAACAATAGTAAACAATTAGATTGCTCAACACTAAAATGTAATATTCTAATTAAATATATCCCACAAAACGAAATTACATTTGATTCTCGTTATATCAATAGCTTAATTAAAGTTATTTATTAATTGATCGCTCAGAAGTGGTCTCTCGTCTCGGCCGGGGCTGAGATACAGCGTAAGCGTGAAATTAGATTAACTCTGACCGATTTTTAACTAACCGCTAATAATGGTTGATTGTAGCTTTGAATTATTTTCCTTTTCAAGGTTAGCTTTGTGGTTGTGTGATATTGTATGTGATAATATGATTTGGAATATTTATTATTTATTTGCAATAAAACACAAAGTTTGAATATAAACGTGACGGTTTTGGGTTCAATTCCCACTTTGGGAATGAACATATAATCTCTAAGTGGAAAAGAGTGATATACAACTATCTACTTTCTTAGGAGATACTAGAGGCTAAAGAAATTATTACTTTTTATTATTTTTTTGTTACTAGTTTTTAATATTTCTATAGTACGTATGTGTAAAGTATAATGACATTATATATTATAGCAATTAATCGTTCTTATACCACACATTGCAGCTTCTATTGTCTACTATGAGCGTAATAAAAAAAATTAAAGCAATCGCAAGTAATTTTATGGTCAATTTAAATATAAAACCTAGTATTAACGACTCGTGCGCAGAATCAGTTAGTTTGAGAGGGAAAGGCAAGGGACAATGACTTATTGTTCGTTGTTTATAATGGAGGCCGCTTACTTAGCGTATAACCATATGCGTAAACAGGCATTCGTATTACTTTGATATTTATTTTTTTATTTTTACAGTTGTTATGTGGAGTAAATGGAGTGATATGTCTCTGATTTTCTTTCGTCACAATTCTTTGCTACTTCGCTATTTCGAATATTATTTTTTCGACCGTACTTTAAAGTTAAAAGAAAGTCGTGACATAATGGATTTTCTTGCTAATTAGCTTGCTAAGCTGATCTTTAGAGATAATTTGAGGAGATTAAAGGCAACTACAAAGAAACTCGTGGGATTAAATAGCTACTACAATATAGCTAATAAAATAAAACAAGTCAATTAAACAAACAATTTATTTTTAAACTATTTAATTAAACATATGAATTGCTCAAGGTGCAACTTCCTTTAAAATACAATTTTAACATTAAAAAATCAGCACAAGGTTAATGGCGATTAAAATTATTTGAAAAGAATTATATTACTAATGTAATAGTGATTTGGCGTAAGTATCGCGAACTATAAATCTGAACTCCCCGTTGGTAATGCCATATATAGATGGACTGCTCCCACCGGTCTCACGAGTTCTCTAACAACCCGAAATATACAGCTTATAATTTTAATTTGAATTAAATATTTTTCTTATAAGTTCTTTTGTTTGTTTACTTTAAAAGTTTCGTTTATTTTGGCCCAGCTATCTGTTATTGATATTTCAGGATAGGTGACTTGAATAATTTCGGTATATTTGTAATTTTGCATAATAAACTTTGTGTAAGCTTCCTCAAAGGTATTATTTATATTTTGTTGAAGTTACTTGTTTTGTATTAAGACGGTAATTTCGAGGTGGTGTGTTTGTAACTCGATGTTTTTTCTGTATCTGTTAAAATGCTACAAAAAAAAATTTAAAATCTTTTAAGCGGTAATTAAGTTTTTTTTAGTTTCACGCTATAGGCTATAGTAGTGTAGGCTGAGGGAACCTAAAGTTAATACACTCTCTACTTTCCGCCCAATTTTCAAAAGATTCCATCACAAGTGTCGGAACTCAACACAGCTACGCCACAACGGCTTATATCATTCCTATATATCTATTTCTACCTTATATATTCATGTATATGTATATTTTTAATAAGTAAAGTAAAGTAAATTCACTTTATATTAATAATTTATCCTACCCTCAAACAAAAATAAACTTGTACGTTATCGGCGCATCGGTCTAATTCGGTAAGCGCGCGCGCATCCAATGCACTTGACAGATGAGTCACGGACACGGCCACTGCACCCGTATAACAACTTTAAACTGATTTTGTGTGTTTGATTAAATATTTTGATGATATTATTATCTTTGTAATTGGTTGATATATTATCGTAATGTGGTTTAATAATATTATTTTTTAGGTATTTGTTGGTTTTGGGTTCGGCAAATTTTAATTGCAATTGATAATTACATATTAAGAGCGTATTTATTAATTTTAAATTATGATGTGTGCTTCACAGATCTAAAATAGAGGGGGAATGGGTGGAGATCATCTATTTTGGTTACACTAATTATTTCATCATTACGATGGGCGTTATGAATACAATCCAAAAATAAAGCAATATAAAATTTATAAGAAAATCATCAATAATTATATTAAAAAAGTAATATATTAAGTTTAAATTTATATACCTGGTTAGTAGTTTTTTTTTTATTATTGATTTTGTTTTTTTTTTTTTTAATTTAGATGTGAGCAACAACTTTACTATACATGCAAAGTTAGCCTATAATTGAGACATACTTTGTATCAATATATTTAAAAAATGTTTGTAACCATTGTAGTCTCAGTATGTAACGTTGGCTTCCTAATAAATAAATAAATAAATAAATAAAAACAATTCGATATTGCATGGGCGCATTCAAAGAAAATATTTAGTTGTATAATTTCGCTAATGTATCGTGTTCAATTATTTGTTTTTAAATACCAACAAACACGCTTTCAAAGCTATTAACATAAAATTTTAAATTAAATTTTAATGTTTACATTATGCTTACGCTTTTAATAACAGGCCGTATTTTCTTTTAAATTACAAAAGGTTTTTATAAGGTACTTCATATTTTTTCAATATATATTCACATTTAATTATGTCAATGAACCCACTATATATATTGTTAATAACAATATATAAACTGTACATATGTATAAGTATATTTTTTTTGTAAAATAAGTACAGTTAGTAATATCTTTAATTATGCAAACTGCATTTATATTTTTCATCACTTCCCTGATCTTATAAGAAAAAAACGTAGTGTTTAACACTACTATTTTCTGTCATTGTTTAAAGTGCTCTGTGTAAATTTGCTTATTATCAATAAGGCATCTAAAAAACCAAGGGAGGCCAAAGCTCAAATGGTGGAATGGAACGAACAGGCCCTAAAAACTCTGGGCATGGTGAATTCGAGTGGACATGGATGACGGAAGCCAGGAAGAATATTCTGAACCGGAGACGAAGCCATTGATCAATAATAGGCACTTTTATTCAAATTTAGTTTAAAGTTTCATATTAATTTGTTATTTTATATTTATTTTAATAGAAATATTCAATAATTAAAAATAATCTAGCAACAAATTATCCACACGCTGATTAAAAATTCTACAAAGCTTAGTCTTCATTATACGTTAATAATTGATGTACATCGGTTTTAATTTGTTTAAAAGCTGGCGAGCGGTTCATATTTCAAAGCGCCTGTGAACTAAGTATAAGAGAAATATATTTGATATCTCGCTAATTAATGTTATTAGTGGTTGTGAAATTTTCTATGCTATTCAATTAATTAACCCGAGAACTTGGGTTGAATCTTCACCTGGGTTCATGATAACTCTAGTATTCTATGCTTTGGTAATGCAATACGCGGGGTTTAGTTCCGCTACTTAATACGTCATTTTCGTTTGTAGTGTTTATTTTTAACTTTACTATTCTTCTTTTCTAATCTTACCATATCTTCTACAGATGCCTTTTCGGTGATAAATCAAAGAAAAGTTAAATCATTATGTTTTCCATTTTTATCATCTATTATTAAGTAGGTAGGTACAGACGATTTTCTTCTCCCATTGAGCCTTATACGTCAAAACCACAAATAGGCAAATGGTGATGTATGTTTTATGTTGGTAGGTACATACGAGTATGTACGGTGTGCTTCGACCCAACGCTGTGCTTTGTTTCCGCCAAACTGGGACAAACGTCTATATAATCGAACTCCTGGTCTATTATTTTATTTACATTCATATATGAGGCCATAGCGGCGTAGGGGCACAAGCGTGTGATTGTAACACGATGTTTATGAGTTCGAATCCCTCTCGGTGGAATGAATTATTATATATTAATATTTTTATTTCTTCAACCGCCACTTAACACGCAATGTCACGAAATTTCGGGGAAAAGTGGGGAACGGAGTGTCTTGACACTAGGTTACCAAAAAAAACAGATATTCTATTGAGTCGGTTGCAATGGTTACCTGCCTACGTTTTTACGAATTGACATTTAAGGTTATAGATTCGATTCCCATCATGATCATAAATATATTTTCAAAAAATTCCGAGTGTTATATTTTTTATAGTATTTATTTACATTTTACACAACACCAGCTTAATATAGTAATTGAAATCTATTCAGTACCTTATAATATGAAACTGTTATTATATAAATTTATATTATGGAACGAAGTTCCCATGTTCCATCCTTAGATTTTATATCTAAAGTAAGCTATTTTGCCTCAATTTACCTCATATGGCCGATGAAATAGCCAAGGAGACAACTAATAAGCGATAAAATTTGATTTATAAGAATTATACATACTTTTGTTTCCCTTTGTTCGTAGAATATATTGCAACTTACGAAATAAGGTCACAATATTCCGCAGTGGAGAAGGAAATTAGCTTTCTTTGAATGTTAAATACAAAAGAGTATGTTTATGCTTACAGTTGTACAGAAAGGAGTTGTAGATTGTACTTGTTTTACTTTAAGTCTTACATTTAGTATTGTCTTAGCCTGGAGACTTAAACTCGAAACTTTTTAAACATATAGTTTTTTGGACATAGATAGGAGAAAAACCTTATTATGTAAACTATATTATATGAGAAAGGCCGTGGTGAGGGTGTGGCCGTAACTCGACGGTTGTGAGTTCGATTCCCACTCGAAGGTATAAACTATTATTTATTAATATTTTTATTTCTTCGCTCTAGTACCAAGGCAAAAAGCCCGGCGTTGAGTGCCGCCACTCAACATGTAATACCTAGAAAAAATCGGCGGAAAGTGGGGAACAGAGTTAACATTAGGATCTGCCTGCCTATCCTTCTGTGTGCGGGGTACAGCGTGAAGCTGATTAAAATTGGATATTTTTTTTCCTGTGTTATATCAATTTAGAATTTTAATTATTAGAGTAGCGCTTGTTCACTATTTAATATACATCATATTACTACGGTATAATATGGTAGTACGAGTAACATACTCGTATTTCTATAGAATTATTATTAATGGATATTGGATAAGCTTAAAATATAATCCTGATATCTTATTCTCTATCAGGAAGTACGTTTAATTCTATTTTAACTATTTCTCCAAACTGTCGAAGCTGAGAACAAAGGGCCCCAATAGGATTGATTGGCATCCGTCACGCATCACCCGCACTCAAAAGCAGTAAATCAGTGCCAGTTAAAACCCTTATTGTCCAGTACAAAATATTATATGTGAGATCAGGGGTGATGACCCTGAATAGCTATCTGGTGATATTGTGAGAATGTCTGTTTCAAAGTTTTTTAAAATTTTCTACAACATTTCATTAACCATTTTCCTTCTGAATTTTACAGCGGATGTTAACGTCGCGCTTTGTTTTACCAGAATAAGGAAATAAAAATGAATTATATATAGAATTAGGTCATTCTCCTTCGTGGTTAACAAACCCACAACCAGACCTATTTTACCATATATATTAATTACCTACTTAAAATGTCATATTTTTACCATTTCTGTGAAGATCAACTAACAATCAACAGGCAAATGAAATGTAAACTACGCCAAACTATATTTTCATGTCAGCTTTAAAATATACCTACAATGCTTTTCCTGTTCACATTAATAATAAAATGAATTTATTTTATATTTTGTCCTTTTACAGTATTATATTAAATATAAAGTAGGTATAGATAAATTTGCCATAAGCTCCGTTCCGAGACAAAAGAATAAATTACTTCAATTTTGCAAAGAATAGCTAGAGAAAGCTTTTCTTTTTAAAATAAACTTTAAAGAAATATTACTCATTGTAAAGAAAATCAATCATAAGGCAATCATGGCGCAGGGTCACGAGCGTGCGACTGTACGCGGCAGGTTGTGTGTTCTATTTCTACTTGAGGTAATGAAATATTAAATATTGAAAAAAAATATTGTAAAAAATATTGAATGAAATAGAAATATTTCTTCACTCTGGTAACGAGGCAACGGGCGACGTTGAGTTCCGCCACTCAACACGCAATTACCTTCAGAATTCAGTGTGTGTTTTTAGTTTTTATTATAATGGTAAATCGAGAAACCTTTGAGATATTTGCTTTTACTCTACTTTACTAAATTGAAAAATGTTATATTTTTCTACCAATCTAGTAAAGATAAACTTGTCTACAGGCAAATGAAAAGTAAACTATGCCGTGATTCCCGATCCAATACAGAAGATTCTACGAAAGTCGTATATCTTAGATTGGTTTAACGATAAATCGTATTTTCATATCTGTGGCTTCGTTCAATTCCTTTTTATGATCTTTTATTTGTATTTATGCTTCTAAAGAACTTGTTTACAATTTGCAGCCTCGACGTTAAAATACCATTGATTTTTTACTTAATTTAAAATAAATTAATTAATTTAAAATAAAAATTTGCGGCGTTAAGTTCGGCTTCATACAATGTGCTGAAAATTAGACGGTAAGTGGGAAACGGAGTATTTTAACACTAGGTTTGCGTAATAGGCAATTTTACTATGCGGGAAAAATTGTGAAGATGATTTTATCTCTAATATTGTTCTCATTTCATTTAAAATACCTCTCTACTACTTTTGCGCTATATAAGTAACTCTAATATTTTTAATCGTTTCGCATATTCTAAGCATTATGCAAAGTAACATACGAGTATTGTCCAATTAAAAAGAGTTTGTTTTCTGAAAATCATCATCAAAATGAAACAATATTTTAACAAAAGTAAAGTAACGTCGATATACTCGTATGTTCCCATTATACCGAAATCGACTGTGAATATTTGGTTTACACTTCGCCAGAAGTTTTAACTTTGTATTGAAATACCTCAATTGAATATGAAATCATTACTTAAAGCAATGAGTAATAGTAACAACATGTTTTTGGCTTAAACGTTATAGTTTTATTGTTCACTAATGCTGCTTAATGATTTTGTTCCTTTCTTGTGTGTGCCAATTATTTTTCTATCCAAATTTCAGTTATCTAACCCATGTACGTAGTTTGATAGACATACACTTAAGTTATTTTTTTTTTGCTTTTTTAGTTTTACTCTGTATCTTGCACGTAGCAAGGTCGGTTAGTTAACCTGGGAACAAAATGTTAAGACATTCCGTTCCCATTATGACACTTTCTTTTATCACTTTCAGTCGAATTCTTTGCTTCTACGCCTCGACTGGTCTCATTGAGGTCGAATAAAAAGATTTTATTGCGAAAAAAAAACTAAATCTTCTTTATACAATCATTAGGTATATTCACTAAGCTTTTTATACATAAACCTATTATTAGATATGACATAACCAAAAAAGCGTATATTCCTAACCGGTCCTATTTCCGTGTTTCTTTAAGACATCAAATGACTAATTCACGAAATTGGTTTAGTTAAAACAATACCTAATTCTAATACGTTTTAAGATCATTTTGTGCAAAATCTTAAATGCCAAATATCAATAGATATCTGTTTTTTTTTTGCTATAACCAATCCTAATAAGTTTAATATTTATTTATATGCTTTTTTTTTCAAAATAGAGTTGGTTGGTTAAAAAATATTAGTTTATTTCGGCTGTTTATTAGTGACGCCAAGGCAAACAATCTACCCAATTGTCTGGCTCTAATTGGCGAGTAACCCTATGCGGTGCAAATTCTTTCTGATCAAATTGACTGTGAAACTTTTGTTTTCACTTTTAACCATTAACCTTTTTTGTCCGCTGTGTTCTGTTAAATCACCGGGATTTTTATACTTATGTTTTGATTTTGAATATTTTCCTATACGAGGTGTTAAGACACTCCGCTTATCACTTTCCGCTGAATTCTGGAGGCATTGCGTATTGCGTGACTGAACCTGAACCTGGCTCGACACAAGAGCGTAGAAATGAAAATATTAAATATTTCATTTTCCAAATATATAATTCTTCTTCTGCTCTAAATATATAACACACATATGAAATTGCATGATTAAATAATTATCTTTTTTTCCCTAGCCTGTACTATCCCATTGTTGGGCAAAGGCCTCCCTCCACTTCTTCCACTCTGGTCTATTTCGCGCTATTCTGCTCCAGTCAGGCTTATAATGGTCCAGCTCGTCTCGCCATCTCCGTTTTGGTCTGCCAATTCTCCTTTTAGACTTTGGAGTCCATTTGGTAGAAGATTAAATCTGTTAATCTGGTATCTGGTAAATAATTTTGATGTTATTAACGATTTTTTCATTTAATAAAATCACAATGCCTGCTTCGTAGGGATCGCTCAATAACCTTATTACGGCACTCGGTGTGTATGACGGAGTATTGAGTCATGTTTTATTACTTTAAGCTGGCAGATGTTTCATGCGTGAAGTAAGCAATTAATTTGTATACGGTTCAAGCTATAAAATTCCTTATTTTCTGTTCCGCAAGTATCAAAATAACGTGGCGGTATTCGAACTTTATACTATGTAGGTGACGTTTGCTGCGTCATAACGCTCTGCGGTGGCCGTTGCTTTCTTTTTCAGCAAATCGATATCAAGTTCATGGGAATGTTCACTTATAATACAGTAGCGTATTACATTTTATTCTTTAGAAGTTTGTTTTTTTTTTTTTTTTCAAAGTAAAAATTGATTGATAAATGCATTAGGAAATTTTGTTATTATTTTTTTTTTATGTTTGTCCTAATAAAAGTAAAATGTGCATTATTTAATAAGTAGATATTTATATTTTATGAAGATATTTATTTTTTCTTTTGTCACAAGAACTGCTCCTATTTTGTGTTTGGTTTTTTGCTCCAAATTCTATTAAAATATTTGTATTGTTCGTTGATAATGATTAAATGATGGCACAACGATTTTATAAAATCTTTCCTTAATAAATTTGCAATATAAACAATTTCTTATAGTATAGAAATCTTTATAATAACAAAGTAAATAAAATTGTTCAATTATTTAAAAATTTTTAGTACTAAAATTAAGTTATTTTTAGAAGCTAGTAGACTTAATATAACACAATAAAGGTATCAGACAATTACTAAAATTTAATTCCCAATTCACCACACTATCGATCCACACTGCAATTGCACTCGAGCCTCGAGTGATTTACTAGGGAGGGGGTGTTTTGGGCGAACTACGGTAGCTCTTATTCCTAAACCCATAATACCCTCTGTAGTCATTGCTTTTTGGGGGTTACTTTTATACGTGGGTCAGAACCCCACGCGTACGCATTATTGCGTGATCTATACATTTTGTTGAGGGAGTGGGTTCGTTTTATTTGTCCAAAGATTTTTTTGGTAGTTTTGAATTGTTGTTTTAATATTACAGGATGTGTTTATTTTTTATTAGAAAATCGGTTATAAAATAATAATTATGTTAATTTCATATATTTTTTTTTCCGGAGCGAATTTTGTGGAGGTTTTGGGTACACCATTACAAATTGCATACCAGACGTCGAATTCGATCCAACTTGTGCTATAAAAGATATTAAAAGTCCATGGTAATTTTTTTCAGTTTTTTCTTGTATTTTGGAAAAAGTAACTTACATACACTTAAGGTAAGGTATTAGTAAAAGTACATAATTACTGTGAACCTACTATACGAATACACCTAAAATACCTACAATACAAATATTTGTTCTACGACCCCTACTTTTATAGCACAAGTATATACCTGTAAAGTGAAAAATATAGTAAAATATAAACCAATATACACAACACTAGAAATAAATATGAAAATGAAATAAACATGAAATGTAGATGTCAATTTCCAGAGCAGTGCTTTATGCATATGTATGGAAATGGCTGCTTCGATCGTTTCCTACGCATTTGAGTGCTTTATCATATCAGCAATATTTTATTTCTTTTGCCTGTGCTGATACCATTTAAGATTTTATATGGTCAATTTGTATTAATGAAATCAAGACGGCGTTGAATGAAAAAAAATACTTCAAAATTATACGCCCTAATTATAACTAGGGCTCCACAAACAAAACTTCAAGCGAAAGCAAAACCTATCACAACTGGTAAGTTTCTTTTGAGGCCATATGAGATCGTGGTATTGCAGCACAGCGTCTGGCTTTTAAACACAATGGTTGGTAGTTCAATTTCCACTCCAGTGTATAGATTGACACTAGGTTTCCTCTGCATATCCCGCATGTATCTAACTCCGGGATAGAGCGTGAATATAAAAAAAGAGTTTCTTCCAATCCAGCCATTTCCGCGTCCATGCAAGTTGACGACCTCTTTAACGATAGACGTGTTATTTTATTTCTACATATTGTGTTCCCAGTCCTTTGTAAATTTGTAAGGCGTGACTAAAAAGCTATTGTTTGAGAACGAGAGCGCCGCGATGCTATAACAGCTACCTGTGCGCCTAGTTCCGTGATTGATGTTTTTATTAAGAAAATCTATTTGATGTAATGTCACGTACATTTTATATGTCAAATCTTTTATTTGATAGCTAGCGAAGAAACTGTCTGACCCTCATTTTCTACTAAAGTCCCATTGAAGTAAGTCCAAAAGTTAATTCTACAAAACATACTCAAAATACTTATTTTTTCATATTTAAAAAAATTACATTGTTGGTAAAGGCCAGTTAAAATATTTACCTAATTAAACTCAGTGGAGTTAACAATGCTTCAGTCAAGTACAAATGGTTTAGTCAGTGCAGTAGTCCTTTGTTCCATATCCGAGTGGCTAATAATTTTGCTCTACCTTGAATTTATATCACGTTTTAAATTCATGTCACGTTATAGAAATTATTATAATTAATGCTTGTACACACTTGAGGCGAGTCGTGGAGAAGGGGCACAAGCGTGTTACTGTAAACGCGGCAGGTGTTTGTGGGTTCAATCCCACAGGAGGAAAATTAATATTGAATATTTTCGTTTCTTCGCTCTGGTGTTGAGGCAAAGTGCGGCGTCGAATTCTGCCATTCAACACAAAATGCCTCCAGAATTCAGCGGATAGTAGGAAGCGGAGTGTCTTGATACTAGGCTCTGCCTACCCTGCTACATGAGGGATATAGCGTAAAGTTGAAAAATCAATAAAAAACCTTTACTTACTAATGCTCTTGTAAATATATAATCAGCAATCAATTTATAAAATCAACCATAAAGTTACGTAACGTAACGACCGACCGTAAACGACGTGATTTGAACCCGTTTATTTCTAAAAAATATATATACTAAGCTTTGATCCACAGGTGCAACACCCAATATCAATTTTAGCCTATAAAATATTGACAACACTGCATGTTATTTCGATTATTCAAATGGTTTTATGCATCGAGGGGACTTGGGGACTCGAGGGTAGGTCCGGGGGCATTTGACAAATCGCCCGAAGGCCAGACGGGGGGCTCTAAATGAGTGTACGCCGTGTTTGTAATGTCGAGGGTGTGGATGATTGTAACTTAAATCGATAAAATGGCGAATACGAATCATTTAATGTACTTAGTTTTAAAAAATAGATGTATCTATTGAGTAGTTGTTAATTGTTGTTTTTTTTTGTATAGAAAGAAAGTGTAACGTGGCTAATGCTTTTTAATAGTTTTAAATAAATGTATACTTGTAAATAACGCTTAATTTCCTTTTAGGTGATATATTATTTATGTAAAAATGTGAGAAAATATTAGTGAAAGCGAAAGTTGAACCAGCATGTCCTTTAAAAATAAAACAACACCTAAATGTTTGTCGGTATAAATTCAAATTCAAATTCAAATTTGAAATGAAATCAAACGGAGTGTCTTAACACTACGTTCCCGTTGCGTACCCTACCATATATGGGATACAGCGTGAAATTGAGAAAAATATACTATTTATATTACGCATTTTCCCACTACACTAAATTTTATGTTTGTTATTTTGCACATTCGTTGTAAACGTGTCGTCATATACTTATGAAGATTTTCGTAAATATTCTGTTTTAGCTACATCTTGAACAATGGCCCATAGTCTCTCCAGACTGTCGCGACAACCCTCAGTCACAGCTTCCAAAGGGGTGGCTGTAAGAGTGTTTTGTTATTGTTTACATACACCAACATCGTCAAATTGTTTAATATTTTTTTTTTATTATAATAATATATTATTAATAGATCTTAAATATTTCTTAATATCATCCTGCCATAGCAATGCTATAATGTAAGGTAAATTTAGTCGTATGTAGTTAGACATTATAATTATATAGGTATTTTATAGAAAATACATAGAAAAGTAGGTTGAGGGAACCTGAGAACCTAGTGTTAAAACACATCATTCCTATTAGAACACTTCCTACTTCCCACTTTCCGCCGAATACTGCAGGCATTGCGTGTTGAGTCGCGGAAACTCAACGCCGCGGTCGCATATTAAATTTTTGTTTTTTAGATGGGAATCGAACCCTCAACATATCGCGTTTACAGTTACATGCTTGTGTTCGTGCGCTACGACTGGCCTGAATAATGGTGAATTATTTCATTTTTCTTTTATTCTTTTCTACCTTTACAATATAAAGAAAATGTGTCATATTTCACATCGATTTATAGCTAAATTATTTTTCAGCGACTCGGCTTAAACGAGGGCCAAAACTCTATCATTAAATTGTAACCATCACGCAATTACCCTGATGAGACTTTACGTCTTAATAATAGAGCTTATTTTTCATTACCGTATTTATTTAATGAACTTTGCTACTATTTATGTGATTTTATACCTAAAATATATTGAAATTAGACTCATTTTTTAAAAATTGTAGTTAGATTAAGTTTGCCCCACGTTGGGTGCCGATTATATAGTGTTATGGAAAAATTTAGGAGCTTTAATGTTTGTTAACTTTATCGAATGAAAATATTATAATGCTTACAAATACTACATAAAAACTTTTTTACATTATACACCTGTGTTCAAATGTGCCTACTACATATTAATAATATACATACAACATTTGAAAATGGCCTTAAAAATAGAAACTAATTAAAAACTAGAATTTATGCCCTACACCATAGCGATAATGCTAAAGCTTCAATCTCCAATCCCCCCATTTTAAATGAAAATATAACAGCCCTACTGGTAATCAATAACATAAGTAACAGTAATCATTTTAATTCGTAAGGTTATTACTAAAATAAATGTATTAATTGTTCGTCTAGGTTATTAGTGAAATAAATATTTTGAATTTTATAATATATCTATTTACAGTATTTAAATACGTATGTATTTTATTTTCGTTTCTATAGGAATTTCGAAAAGATAATTTTTGAAACCTTAATATTAAAAACGAAAAATATAATTGTTATTTAAATAGAAGCCATAAACGTCGGTTAATGATATGATGGTACCACCTAGGTAAATTTATAGTCTCATGTAGGCGAAACTATGAGCAAATTAGTATAATTATTAACGTCCGGCATCCAAACAGTAAACGCGCCGAATGGTTTTACGTAACACACATAAATTACAAGGTAAACTTTAATTATGGCTTATTTAGGTATTTTTAATTGAAATATTAAGCATTGTATGGAATTTTTATCAAAATTTATAGACATTCATGTTTTAAATCTAGAAATACAATTAAGTGTCTTAACATGTGAGTGCCTTAACTCTTCTAGGCCCCCTCTGCCGACCCTGCTATGTGCAGGATAGAGTTAACTGAAACTCGCACTCAAGATTATCGAGTTTACTCAAGCATTATCTTTCTTATCTGCGGCACGATAGTTTTCGTTCGCGAAAATAAAATACATAAATCCATTTTGATGTCATGCTACGTTACATACTGCATATAAATAAAAGTAAAAGACATTTCATTACGTAATTTTTATGAACAATGAAAGTGGAAAGCCGCACGATATGAATGTATTAATGTTAACGTTCTAATGTAAAGTTATTTGTTGTTTGCCACTCGTACAGAATATTAAAATATGTGAGGTGTGAATTAGCTTCATGTATCCCACGCAGGGTAGGCAGAGGGAGACTGGGAACCTAGACTCTACATACGCTTGTTTCATTTCATATTCCAACATGGTTTATTTTATTATTTATTCATAAATGGCAGATAGAAGGAGGAGAGTCTAATTAAATAAGTCTAGCCAGGTTAAGATATTATTTATAACTTAAATAAATATATACATTCTATGAGATATGAGAATTTAATACCAGAACGTTGTTTTTGTTTGTGATTTGAATTGATTAAGTTTTAGTACCGTTCTACCTATACCTAATCGTATCTCTTTATTACTACTTTCAAAAAGATACAAAAGTGTTTTATCCCATAACTTTTGTTTTATGCGTCAATAAATTACGATATTAAAGTCTTGTCTTGCTGATTCACCATGTTTTCTTCGACACAAATACCATATCTTGTGTTCTCAGCATGCCAGCAAACTTTTAGTTTAGCCACTTGCAAAACTTTATAGTGCTTATACATCCATTATATTTTTATTCTATAGTAGTTATCTATGTGCTCGATGACCCATATTTAGAGACGTAGTTGACTATATTGAATTTTCTCGTCCACGTGTCCTTTTAATAAGAATGCTATTATATGCTGAAATAGAATATGCTTCTACAGGAAGCGCAGGGGAAACGTGTGTGACAATTTCATTGTTATAGTTGATTTGTTTCAATATGTTAAATGTTTTATTATACCTCGTTTCACATTTAATACATGGTTTACGTAAAGTTAATGTAAACTATTTTTACCAATTAAGATAAAAAGAAAAGAGATTTTTAGAATTCTCTCTCAAAATTACATAAGACTACATAAATATTTGGTTGAGTTTCCTTTGCAAAATAACAAAATGATTTCGATTTATTTTTATGCTGAATATTTAGATGATATTATTTGAAAAATAGCAATACAAAATGGTTTGTATTTTTGCAAAATTGTATCAATCAACTCGACTTTGCGCAGGCTTCTTGTTATTTACCTACCAATAGATGTTGTTTATTTTGGTATTGGTAGAGCTTTTTTTTTTAATATAAAATATATTTACATATTATAATTAAGAAAGATATTTTTTTTTATTTTGTTCAATATAATATAAACTAAATGAAGGCAGGGAACCTATTGTTAAGACACTCCCGTTCCCAGAACGAGGTAATAAAAATATTTCATTTCTCCGTCTGGAAATTGAACCCGTTGCGCTTATAGTATGTTTTTAAAATTTACTAAGTATCACGAAATATTATACGAAAGATAACATTCACGTTTCTGTTACATTTAAACGCAATAAGTTCTACATGTATTTTATATCACGTGAAACCATGTTTTATTTAGGCATTTTACCTGTAGGTATTGTATGTTTAGATTTCAAAAGCAAAACCGCATCGGCTCATTTGTTTTTCAATCTTACAGTACCTACCTACGTGTCATTACCGCGCTACCTAGCTACCTATAGGTAGGTGTAGGTAGGTAGGTAGGTAGACTGTAGCAGCGACGCATAGATGAATGGCTGGATAGTGAATGCACAACGTACTCAGACTTGTATTCATGAATTAAAACGTAGACGTCTCGTTACAAGACGCCGCAACTACCTACTTTACTTGGAAATTAAGTTTTATAAATTTTTTTTTAACTTTTTAAATCGACACCGTTGTGGTGTAGCTGGAGTGGGTTTAAATGCTTCTGGAGGTCCTGGATTCGATTTACGGTTGGGTATTATTAATATTTTAATATTAAAAAAGGGATGTAGGGCATATTTTGTATATCGACCAAAGTCTACTTTATTTTATTCACATATTAAATTCACTGCCTCATAGGAAATTAGTTATGATTTATTTACATCGACCTTACTAAAATTAAACACATAATCCTTCATTTTGTTATCATCTAGGTAAAATAAACATAAAATATACAAATTAAATAGAATACGGCCACGAGCTGACTACCATGTCACAAGTTAAATACATAAACGTCCAATTAGTATGACCCCGAGCAATCATTTAATTTGAGAGGCACGTTGCGTACACGCAAGCCGTTCAGCGGGTACTCTACTACTTTACTACGCCGTGATTGAAATGCCCCATTATAGTCCGGGGAGTGATTTGTTTTCTTGTTTTATTTAATGCAATTTATAAGTGAACATTTATACACTGAGTTCTAATCTATTACTTTAAATTATTACTTTAAAAATATATATCATCACGTTTTTCCTTCACGTTGTTCACTAGTTTCCTCACACTTTCGAGATTTTGAGTATTGAGGAAATGCAAAATAAGTTAAATATAAATATTTCAATGAGTGATAATCAAACCCAGAACTATCGACTTTCCAGTTGACTGGTTGTCTCGGAAATATTGATCGGTTCTAAATTAACTTTCATATAGAGTAGTTTTTATATTGATATAATATTTTCTTCTTTCTAGTTAGAGGCGAGTTGTAAAGGTCATCGTTGGGTTCATCCACGTGGCTTTTAATGTGTGGAACGAAGGGCGCGTTGTTATATTTTATCCACTGACCCCGCTGAATGCGGGGGATGCGTATTGATAATAATACACCTATTATATTTATAATATTGTTAAATATTATATAAAAAAGTTAACTTCACGCTGTATCCTGTCATATAGGAGGATATAGAGTGTTAATACGCTCCATCCAATTTCCAGACATTACGTATTGCTTAGCGGAACCCAACGCTGCGCTTAGCCTTGTTAAGCTTAATAGTACATATTGTGTAATTTTGAATAGAAAATAAAACACAAATTTAACCTGTTCCTTAGTAAAGCCTCCCGAACGCTTCATCAATCTTAGACGATTGATTGATAGGAACGCCTCGCGTCACAGTGAATACAGTGTTGGTGTCAGTGTCTGCATGTCAAATGTCAACGTCTATTGTGGGCCAGTCACCGTTGTACTTCTGACATGAAATGTTTATGAAATGGTTGTTACTTAATATACCTCTAAATAACTTAGTTTCATCAATCGAAGGAAGGTTTTAGAGTAGAAGGTTTTAGTAAAAGCAGATTAATGATTACTTTAAATATATGATTTTTTTTATTATATTATTCACAAATAATAAGTGCATGATTTTCATATGTGTTAGAGTGGTATTTAGGATAGAAGTTTTTATAGCATAAGAGCATAAAACAAAATAGACAATACGATATTAGACTTTAAAACGATTAAATATATAGATTTTTTTCTATTTAAAATATTTAAAATAATGTAAAACTAAAATATATTCACAATTTTAATTTATTTCATTAACATAATGCTATCCTATTTCTGATGCCACACATGACTCGTTATGGTAATATAAACAAAAGGTGCAAACAAACAGGCCCCATAACGCCAATGGGCAAAGCGGTTCTTGTGAACTTGAATACATAATAAGACTCGTATCCATCCAGAACTGCAGTTTATAATCTGCATAATTTATAAATAAAGTAGTGTTTTTTTTATCTTTTTAAATTACCGAGAGTGATAGAACTTAGGTCTTGCTCAAATATCTTAATAAATTATTGTATTTTCTTATTATCCACCAGAAGTACCTACATATAATTGAGACCAGTCGTGGCGCAGGGGTACAAAATGTGCTGCAAAAACGACTGCTTGTGGGTTCGATTCCCACTCGAGGATCATAAACCCTCTAGTGGGAATCGAACCGTCAACCGCTGCGTTTACGATTACCCACCCTTGCGTCACTACGACGCGACGGTCTCAACTTTTTTGTCGTTTCGTTTTCTCCGTTAATCAAAACATAATGTCGTCACCTGTTTTTGCGCAGCGCACACCCACGCCCGGTGCCCGGCGCCCGGCGCACGCGCACCGGATGTGACGTCACGAGCACCGGTACCACTACGGAGTGGTTCCGCAAGTGGTTACGTGACGTGTGTTGTGAAATATGATAACAACTATATTATTAACTTAGTAGGGTTTTTTTTGTTTTGCTTTAGTTGGTATTGCGATATTTACTTGTTTGTAAATTATATATTGTGAAAATTTGTGTAATATACTTACTCAAATATATATAAAAAACTATAACATATTTCTGTATATACTAACATTATATGTATCTTTGTACCACTAAACTATCAAAGTGGACTTAACTGCAGACTACGTATAATCTGCGTTAAATCAATACTAATACCCTTTGTTCTATCGAGAAGTCTGACCACAGTGCATCTGAAACAGCAAGTAAAGGATCCTGTGTGTGGCTTAACACCGCTATTGGAGATCTAATCCTATTGACTCTCTCTTAAGTTGTTTGTTGTGGATTACTCAATGTCAAGTTCGATTTAAATTGTTTGTATGTTTGTGACAAAGCTATGTGCTGACTTCATTTTTTTATTTTTATTTCACATGCAGCAGTAAAGGCAGAGGGAACCTGGGAACCTAGTGTTAAGACACTCCGTTCCTATTAAGAAACTTCCATCCCCTATTTTCCGCTAAATTCTGGAGACATTGCGTGATGAGTGGTGAAACTCAGCATAAAATAATAAAAATATTTTTTTTTGTATGATGAATGAATATATCAAAAAACGATAGTGATACGATTGACTGTTTGTTACAACGGACACTTGTGTAGGATGTCGCTGGTCACGACCCGAAAGTAAAATCAAGGTTTGCACCCACATGTATTTTTATTCTATTAACTCTATTTTGACCTATTCGAATCGATATGTTACTAAAATCATATATTTTATAAAAAAATAACATGATTCTTCTATAGTATTATTATTTGTTTTATAAACATGTGAATATTAATTAAAATTTTATTTATTTTTTCACAATTAAAATTTTATCATGCCAAAAAGAAAGACCGTCGTGGCGCAGGTGCATAAACGTGTTGCCGTAAATGCAACGGATGAGGATTCGATTTCCACTCGGGGGAATGAAGTATTTAATTCGTTGCTCCGCTAATCAACTTTAAACATTTAGGTATCTACCTTTTTAATATCAAAACTAGTTTTAATTTTCACATAATCCTTTATTTCATTCATAAACCATTAAGCTATTATTAAGGGTTTTCCACATACAACGTAGCACAGAGCTAACAATTCATACAATAATTGATATTAAATTGCACCACCTACGTATTGTTTGAACAATACTTCTGAAACAGCCTATTTCTGATCTCTCCCACGCTGGAACACCACGGTATTCGCCCTTGTTTACTTTAATTTGGACTCGTGGCGTTCTGTTACACTCGTTTCGTAATTTACTTGGAAAAACTTTGGCTCGCTGTTTTCTTGGCCTTTCAGGCATTTTTTTTAGTAATTTTTATTTATTTGTAATGTTTTGTCGATAGATGATCTTATATGTGATTTTTGTCAGAAATGTAAGTCATGAATTTCTGTACTATGTGAAGTAAATTAGGTTGCATGTTTTTTTGTCTCTTTTTTTATGCTTTACTGTTTTAAACAAAGCCATAAGGTAGGGTAACAACGATCTTCGCTCATCGTCAATTTAAACTCAAAACTTTTTATTTTAGATCGATATTTTAATTAAAAACTCATTAGAAGTATAAGTAAAAGCGTTATAGTATTTAAATATTTATTCTATGAAATTTAATATGCATTAAGATATGTATGTATCTATATATATTATGCATTGTGATTTTGCCTTTATTATCCGAATAATTGAATTTCATTATAAAATTCTTCAAAATAAAAGAAAATAGTTAATTATAATTAAAATAATGTACTTTGCAGCAATCGAATAATTTGCTATGATCATAAAAACATTGATAAACTAGAATCTTATCGAATACTTGACCTACATACATTAGCTGAGTTACCATTATATAATTCCTAGTATCCATGTGTACTAGTATAACTTATTTGCGATATGAGTCTATCATTTTGCTGCCTGTTCCTAGCGTGAGACGTCCAGGACGCCCAAGGAAGCGATGGTAGGATGTTGTGAAGCAGGACATTTGGGCCACTTGCTTACCACTGAAGACATTAAAGACCTTTCAAAGTGGAGTAGGTAGAGCAGAAAAGCAAATCCCGACAACAAAAGCCGGGATAAATGCTAAGAGGAAGAAGATTTATGTAGCATTTCACTTTTTTGTAATTTTATCGTATATATTTAGGTACACGAAACCCTCAAGTAGTCATTTTCTCCCCCTTTTTTTACTTCCCTTTTATTTACCGAAGAAATGAAAATAATTTAAATATAATCAATAATTGATATATAACCTACGAGCATCGTCTTTGCAGTCGGACAATGCCAATGGGCTACGACGGCATATTTGTTATCTATACTACCGATTTTATAATGCTCTATATGTTAAAACTAAATATCCTATAGTAACTATACAATTTTAAAAACACTTTATTTAAAATACTGGATAGGAGCCAATTTCAATAACGATTTAGAATATTACGTAAAACGCGTCGAGTCTTCATCCTGCCCCATTTCAACTTTATATCCACCTGTCTACTTTGCTTCCGGATTTATATTATACATACATACATATGTAGGTTTTCTATATGTGGTCTTAAATTGTGTTCTGAAACAATTAATACTATAAAGACCTTATGAGGTCTATATTATAGTCCTTAGAATTTCTTCCTCGTTATGTAATATATAGGGTCTATAATACTAAGTTACTTTTATTTATTTTAAAAAATAAAACATTTATATACAATTAAAGTTATAAGTTACACATTCCATACAAAAATTTTAACGTAAATACAGCTGTTGTAATTCTCACCAGTCGCTAATCTGTTGATAAAATATCTTGAAGGTATCACAGGTGTCTTATTCGTCACCTGCTTTGTTTCTGTTAGCTTTTTTTTTATATTTGTATAATTACTTTGGATTATATAAGGTTTAATATTTATTTTATTTTTATTTCCTCGCTGTAGTAAAAACGAGCGTAGCGTTGAGTTCTGCCACTCAACACGCAATGCCTCCAGAATACGGAAGAAGCAGCCTCCGGAACTAATTTCATTTCCTCGAATGGGAATCGAACCCAAAACAAAACCTGTCGCGCTTACAGTCGCACACTTATGCCTCACGACTGGCCCCAATTATCTACAAAATATATTTTCTTATATATAAATTACCAAACCTTATTTAACACTAACCATATTAACTATTAGCCTCTAAATACACGGTTCGAGGCTTAGTTAACTCGTTTGTGTCGTGTACTTGTGATTACGCTAGCCGTATCGGATATTATAATTACTCGCCTAATTAAAGTGCAGAATAGTTGAACATTTGCTATTATACTGTAATTAATGTCTTTATATTTGGTTCACGAATTTAATATGTATTTATTATGGAAATTATTTAATATATGTATATTATAGTTTAAGGTTCATATTTGATTAGCGGGAAATAATGTTTTTTTTTTGTTTAATTAAAATTAGTTGTTGTAATTTATTACGAAATATGTTCTGTTTAAAATCTATTTTTGTTACACGTTCGGAGTCATTTTCGTATTTCAAAATTCTAAATGCGAAGTTGAGTGCCGTTCTGCCATTCAACACCTAATGAATTCGGTGGAAAATGGAAAGCGTAGTGTCTAAAAACTCGCTTCTCTCTGCCTATCGTGCTGTGTGAGGGATACAGCGTGATGTTAAAAAATAATAATAATAAACTACTGTAGAATAACAGAGCACACGTCAAAGTAAACAATAAATAACAACGATTACACGTTTAGCGAATGTAGGTACCTCGTAAGGCTATTACCGCTCAGGTGCTACGTACAGTTTACGCCCTACCTAATGTGTTTGAGTGGTCGTAAATATCTTTCTTACAATGAAACTTGAAATTTAACTGAAAATAATGAGTTTTTTTTTTGAAAAGAAAATTAATATTGTTTTTGTAAGTTTAATTTATAAATTCAGTATAAAAGTTTGCCTTATTTTATCCATAGGGAATGGTGATTAATGAAATAATTTACATTTTATTTAAACGTAGGTGTAGTTTGTGTGGTAGTTTCATATATATTTTAAATGAAAAATTCATTTTAATCTTGCAACTCCTGCAGAACAGAAACTGGTAGGTGTCGTTTTGTCTCCCTGGACTGTATAAAGATAGATATTTAAATGAAATTACAAGTATTGTTACAAGTATAATAATATAAATAAAAATAGGGTTGTTGTTGCACGCAACGGTTGTGGGTTCGATTCCCACTCGGAGGAATTAAAATATATTTAACATCCTCTTTTCCTCGTTCTGGTAACGAGGCAAAGCGCGATATTGAGTTCCGCCACCCACCACGCAATGCCTCTAGAATTCGGTGGAAAATTCTAAACGGAAGTGTCTTAAATGCAATGGAGTGTGTTAATACTAGGTTCCCAGGTTCCCAAATTTTATCCTGCTATATGCGGGTTACAACGTGAAGCTACTAACTAATTACGAACCATAAATAAAAGTAATTCGCTTAAATCTACAAGTAAGTGTTAATAGACTCATCTAATACAAGATTCAGTGTAATTCTATGAAGCCATTTGCTAAAAGCTTGAAATTCAATTTAGCAAAGTTATTGCTATTTGGGTATCCCTGGTATTAGCCAGTATCTATAAATTGTGCCACTAAATTGCACCCAAGCGTGCACTTAGACGTGCATTCCGAAGGACTTATTTTATTATAGTGAAAAAGAGAAAAATAAGAAAATTCTCGCTTGAAAAATTCTACTTATTTCATTTTTATATAATTTTATTTTTTTGTTTGTTATGTATTATTTTTATTTTTATGTAGATTACACACAAATATTGCCCTAGACATTACTTAAAACTGGGCTTATTTTACTTTATAGGTACATTTTCAATATTTTTATAGATTCTTAAAACATTCTAGTCTAACCGTTACTTTAATTTACGAACTTGACTATATACTTATTTAATCTTAAGCTTAAGCGAACAAAGCCGCGTGTAGGACGCTAGTATGCACATAAATCACTGCTCGCAGTCAGTCACGTAAGTTAACACTTTTCAACTTTTGCAGTAGTTTTCAATCGAGCTAAGCTCCATTAGTTGCTCAGTGAAAAGTTTTATATAAAATTTCAATAACTATTTTAAATCTTTATGAAAAAAAGTTGAAAGCTTTCCTTTAGCCTTTAGCCGGCTCGTGTTAGTTATTTATAAGCTTTATTTTGTAATATATTTTAGCAGTTTTATCCGTTATGTAACAATCATCATGGTAGCTAATCTCCAATTCATCTTAAACGAATGTATTCTATAATATTGTGTGCTTTATTGATCAGACCATTCAGGGAAAACCTTATTATTTACCTAATACTAAGTTCGCCTTTCAGAAACATTATGCATTGATTTGCGGAATTTAACGCCGCAACTTAATGTAAAGTAAAGTATAAAGTTTACAGGATTGTATCGAACCCACAACTTTTAAGTTTACAGTCAGACATGATTCCACTGTGCCACGATGATCTCGATGGCTTCATTCAATTGATTATTTAAAATTTGATGACAGATAGAGAATACTTGCTAATTACTACATTTTCTCGCGAAGAAACAAAAGATAAACGATACAGCGTTCTTCGTATTATGTCGTAATAGAAACTTCCATCTCATTTACTTTTTATATTGTTTACTTTTTTTTATTGATTTTTATTCGCTTTGCCTGTCCCATTAATCAAGACTAGACCGAGGAGAACATCTTTTTCTCCACACATTTTTCAATTACTCAATGTCGTAACTAAGAAGAATAGAACATCGATTGAAATCAGGTGATATATCGTTTTATAGTTCTCGTAACGTAGGTATTCTCTTCTGATTGATGTAAATATGTTGTATTTTGTAGAAGTTAGAGTTACTATATTGTATTGTCTTGACGATAGGTTTTCCTGGCTACTGCAGTACTAACGTTGAAAAGAATTGAAACTTTTACTCTTGCAGAATAAACTATATTTCTCAATTCAATTCTCGATGTTCTACTGAAACTAAAGGGCTAAATTATATGCAGATAAATATATAAAACACTTCCGTTTCCCACTTTCCGGCGAATTCTTAAGGCATTGTGTGTTGAGTGGCGGAACCGAACGCTCGCTGGGAAATAAAAATCTTAAATATTTTACTACATCGAATAATAATCGAACCCACAGTGCTTACAGTCGCATGGTGCCTCTGCCCACGACAGCCTCAATATAATATGTAGTGGCCATCGTAGTACGGAGAAGCAATGTCTGTGAGTAAACGTGATCGTAATAAATTCAATCTCCGCTCATGGGAACGATTATATTACAATTATTGCTATAATTTTCTCGTTTTGGTGGACAAGGCACAACGTTGAATTCCGCCACTGAACACACAATGTTTCGAACATAGAGCGGGATAGTGGAGAACGGAGTGTCTTAGCACAAGGTTCTTTCTACATACCTACTCTGATATGCATTAAGAATCGTGAAAATGCTATAAAAGTATATGATCCTATTATGAATCATAGTTTACGTTACAATTGCTATTGTAATTGAAACATTTATTTTCTAATTGGCTTGACATGTTTGTTAGTAACTAGTCCGTATGTTAAATACATTTTCATTCGCATGATCAGATAAGTGTAGCTAATTATAAAATACCTTGGAATATTGTCTTGAACTACTTAACGCGACTTCCACGAAGTTAAGAAAATTGTCTGTTCGTGTTTTCATAGTTTACTTGTATAAATGGTAAATAGAATAAAGTAAAAAAATGTAATATAGAAGTTCAAAGTTTATTTTTTTAATTAACAATCCATAGAGAACCTACATATATTTAAGTTGAACAGAAAAAACGTGGACTACTATTTTTACTAGGATTTATTAAATAGAAGTTCATAATTCACAGGTGACAAAAAGTGTTTTCATTTCCTTTGTTATCAACGGAGCTCCGTGAGCCTGAAAGTTCATAACCTGATCTAATTTCGCCTGCATTCAAATGTACTGCGCATGGAAATCTCTTCAAAAGCTCTTCTCTCTCTCTATTTTTCAAAGTAATGCTTTGTATTGTAAAACGGGTCACGATCTACGATCGTGCGAGACAAAGCGATTTTATAGATGCGTGGGGCAGGTACTCGTATCTCAGAGGTTTTACGGTTATTTCACGTACGTTCTTATAGTTTATATCCTATTTCTGTGGATCTAGGTTTCCTATTATACTGATATTGGGAAAGCTAGATGGTTAGATTCACTAGAGAGCTTTTGAGGTGTTTATGGTTATCTTTTTTTATAAATAATAATTGTAATTATGAGTTGCGGATTCGATTTCCTCTCCAGGGTATTTAATATTTGGTATTTCCATTTCCTCGTTCTGGTAACGAGGTAAAGCACGGCGAAAGTGGGAATGGAAGTATGTTAATACTAGCTTACCAGTGTCATGATAACTGAAACAGAATAATTGAAACTAGTATGGACTTTTGTTTTTAAAAACTCATTCAGTACGTGGTCATAGAATGAAATAGATTTCCATAACTCTAGCTCCATTCTCTTTATGTTATCTAGTATATAGAAGAAATGCGGTAACATTGTACTTTTTCTTTCATTTTCATGCAATAATTGAATGGTTTCATCAAACGATCCTGTGGTATTCAACTAGAAAAATTAAGCGGTCAAAGCTTCCATTTAAAGTCTTGAAATTCTCTAGTAGAACAAATTGTATCGGTCTGAAGCTCCTTTGTGAGTTCAAAACGCTGGTGAGCTTTTGATCAAGCTTTTTTTTAATACTTTTTATTATGACTCTTTGATGGTATTTATTCATTTGTTTTATTTGTTCCAGGTAAGCTCATTATGCAATATTTAACGTCAATTATTATCAAAGGATGATTTTTTGGGGTGATTGAACTAAAGAAATTGCGTAAGTTTTTTATAGCTATAAGAATAAGAAAAATATATTTCACATGCGTTATCAATATTTTTTAATACTTACTTACAATTTTTTTTACTTATTCGGTAAAATGTAGGAAACAAATCGGTAGAATTGTATAACATCCTTGAACAAAACTTATGACAATTCAACTCTAATCGATGGTTTTTAGTTTTACGCTGTTGCACGCACATAGCAGGATAAGCAGAGAGAACCTAGGGTATAGACACTTCCGTTGCCCCCTAATAAAGTCTTCTAAAGCTCTCTTTATTATATGTACATACATTGGAATACATATACATACCAAATACACTCCTACAAATACTTACAGTACACTTCTATATAAAAACGAATACATGAATAAATAACAGAGCTGCTAAACAACTTAACTGTTACAGTTAATTCCAAAATCGCCAACACTCGGGAATGCATTAATGTTTAAAAATAAACCTCGGCAAAGGGTTCGGCAACATCAAAGGAGCCCGGCGGGTTTTTCCCCGTGACGTCACACGCCGGACAGACTAATTACCGCATCAAATATTCATATATGAAAGGCGTGATACGTTATTAAGCTCTTGATTTTCATAAAAATGTGATTTTCATTATAATTAAGAGGATGAGGATGAGGACACGTTTGCCACGTGTGTGCGTAGAGCGTGTTAAAAATGTCTAAAATAAATGAGGAATTGCGAATGAAAATTACTTTTTTCTCTCTATTTTGGAAGAAAATATGCTAACATTAACGTTTCATAATTTTTCTTGCAGCTTTTGCTCGTATTAAGAAAATTTAAAAGTAATTTAAATTGAAATTTATTTTACTAAATACGTTGTTGCTACGTTTTTACATTATACTTTTTTCCTCTGTTTCCATTCTCACGCCTCGCTTATCTGAAATCGTGTTAGACAGGAGATCTTCTTGACTTGACACTCAATTCCTTAAATTCCGTTCATTCAAACGATAATGCGAGCTGAATTTTACACCCGACCCCATTTTCCTCTGAATTGTCGAGGCACTGCGTGTTGAGTAGCGGGACTCAACGCTGCACTTTGTCTTTCTACCAGAATGAGGAATTGAAAATTTTGAATATGTTATTGCCACAAGTGAGAATCGAACTCCCAAGCATCGCGTTTACAGTTGTTCGCTTGCGCCGTCCGAGCCGCCTTTTTATCAGATTTTAGTAGTCCAACATACATATAGACATATACTTATTATATTATAGTTATTTAGTAGTCATTTATCATATACGTATATAAATAGTTATCCTAGAATCCATTAATAAAGCTATACTCGATTTCTTAATACATCAATCAAGGCAATGCTAATATGCTCTCGCTGTTGACTCTTCTTCCACGTTGTTTCTTCATTATCCTTTATTAGATTATAGTGTTCGTAATTTTAATATTGTTAATATTTGTGATATTTTTATGTTATTCTTTTGCGCAGTTAATTTTGAAAGCTTTTTTATATAGTTTGTGTTTCCAAAGCTGTGACAAGACGGGCGTCTTTAGTGAACACAAAATCTCGAATTTAAACAAAAAGCAGAGAAAGAAAAGAAAGAATATTTAAAAATTAATTAATAAGTTTTTTATACCCGATAAGCATGCATGAAAAAAGAAACTAAAGTAACAATATTTATACAGGGTTAACCTTTCGAATCCTGCCAATACAATCATATAATGAGACGAGTAATAATACGGATGATAATGTTTTATTTATAAAATAACAATTATCCATTAACTTTCATTAACAATGTATGGAATTCTATATAAAAAAAGAATCCTTTAAAATGTGTATTCGTTAAAAAAAAGCTCTACGGTTGCGTTTATTACATTAAGCTCTCGCCCGGGATTACGGCTCCTACTACGTTACTTTTAAATGATAGTCTGTTTGTTGTTTTTAGTGTTTCAAACAATATTGCTTGAAAAATAAGTGTAGAGTATATACACCAACATTAATTATTTATTCCGTTCTCCAAACCTTCTATTTTGCATGTCGGTTATACGTAGAGACCGTCGATTTTAAGGTGGAGACTAGACACAGGATAAACTACGTATCTTTTGCAAGTCACTGTAACTAGTCAACAAAATCATTAAACTATAAAGTGAAAAAATGTTTATTTACATCAGCACAAATAATATAAAAAAAATAAAATCGGATAACAGTCCTAAAATAAAATTTTCTGAAAAATCTTGTTCACTGGGTAGGGGCAGCTAGCTGCATCGACGGCCCGGGGAGGCATTTGCTCACCGGGCATCGAGTGCATCGGACCTGTTCCAAACACTGTAAGATGATATGCTCTACATCCTATATACTGCTGCTTTTATCTTTCTGGGCAGCATGTTATCTATGTGGGCTGTGTGTTGGTATTGTCATAGCTATACCTCTTATCCTCTGCTACAACTGTAAGTCTATGAAATCTGGTTTTGTCTTCAATCGTCCCACTGTATTTGAATCTATGTAAAATGTATATTTTCTTTGTTTGTTTTGCATGTATTGGTCTTCGTTGTTAGGTGGCAAATATTTTAATTAATTTGGATATTTATATTTTCTCTTAATTCTCTTTAGCTTCATATTCTTTGTCTTCTTATAAATATGATCTTAGAGTTAATTATTTATTCGAAAAACGCTTTAAAATGTATTTTACGAACTATTGTTCATTTATACTGGAAAATTTCCGTTTAACAAATTTTAATTTATTATTGAAAAATGAAGTGGTCTTACTTTAATGGTAACAGTGTGTCTCCTATATTGCTTGTATGGAATTTTCCCTATGACTCATTGCTGCACAATTGACGTGAAATGATATTTGATATAAAATGGCTATAACGATTCTTGTTATAGCAAGTGGTATTATTAAACGTATTACAATCGTAGTGTAGGGTAATAGGGAGTTAATACTGATTATCTAACCGAGTGCACACGGTGATTGTTGGTTCAAATACAATTTTGGGAAATGTTTATGTTTACAATTACTCTTGTGCTACACAATTCTTCAAATACGTTAGCAATGTCAACAAGTTAGCTTTCGTTTTGAATGCATACGTGCGTATTGAAGAAAAACAATAAAACAATGAATGTGGTCCTTGACTTTTTATTCACATATTTAAGTCAAATTTAGCATACAAAAATCTAACATTGTTACACCTAAAGCTCCCCGTCTTTGTCATTTGTCTTCAAGTGCATTCTGAACTTATTTTATTTCACTGCATTTCGCTTCCAACATGACGCGCGAAATCTTCACGATGGGGATTTAAGTATTGGTTCAACCATCTGGTAACAATTTCAATGATACCAATTCGTTTGTGAATTATCTTTGTTCTAATATTGATTTTCGTTTGTTGTTCGTGTGATGATGATTTAGTTTCTTTTTTTGTTTTAAAAATGATTAAGAACATTACGGCGTAGTGTCTATAGTCGTCTGTGAGTTTGAAACCCTCAGTGAAATGTATTATTTTGATTTCTCTGCCTTGGCAAAATAAAGCATGAATTTGAGGAGTCGCATGTTGATTTCCTTCAATCAACATGCGACTCCTCTAATGTATTAAATTTGATTTAAAAATGGGGAACGGAGTGTCTTGACACAAATTTCTCTCTGCATACTCTTCTTTGTGTAGAAAAGGGCGTATAATTAAAAAAAAGTTTAGAATTGAGGACCAAAATCAAAAAGCTAATAACGTATCTTTAATAAGTTAAAAAGAAAAAAGAATATATAGATCTATAGCTCTATTTCTTATTCCGTTTAAGCACTAAAAAGTTTATAAAATGTTCATATGGCAAATAAACACAAGAATTAAAAATGGCTGTTAATTTCAATAAAACCCAGCGCCCGGCTGATGGCAGTAGGTCGTAAGTAATTTCTAACGTGCTAAAGTAATAAGTTGGTTTTGATTTATGACTTTGAGTATAGATCGTGCTCTAACGATCCGGGTACTTAAGTTTCGAAATTCTAACTCTGTTACTTTGATTTGACTTGCCGCTTGCGTCTTGGGCGATGGTGAGGTCTGTAACTTTAAATTGTGTAGTGTTAATTCCGTTGTTTGTGTTGTCTTTTCTGGCAAATTATGTATGAATTTGTCCATGATCAGTTTTTATTATGAGAATAGATTGACGCAACTGCTTGAAAATAAAGTACTGAAAAAAGAAACACAAATTTATCCAATATTTCGAAATGCTCCATGCGTAGTTTTAACCTTTCCTCTGCCACTAGATAAAAAAAACGATTATTCATTTGGGGACTCCCAGCACTGCAGCAGTATTTGATTGCTCGTTTTTTCTGTTTGGTTTATCATTTTAAATAATGTTTTGTGCTTTAGTAATAATTTTATTCCAAACATTAGTTTTATATATAGAAATTATCGTTTTATTGGCTTTCATTTAATAACAATATTGCTGTGATAAGAAAAAAACAATCCCTTTCATAAGCGAGTGCCATTTTGATGTATATAGCCTATGTCACCACTACAATTCTGACAAGTTCAACGACACTTCACATGTCAAAAACAGTCCAGCGTTCGGCTATACGCAAAACATTACCGTCTTTCTTGCGTTGTCAAAACGGGTCAAAATTGTGCTTCAGTTCTTTTTGAATTTACTATACTATACAAGTGATGTCCCAATCGAAACATAATTTTTCAAAATAAAAATTGAGTCAGTGTGGTTTTAAAAGAATAAAAAACTTTTTGCTAATAAATATCATAACGTAACTTTAAATTTTGAGGAATATTTGTAACTCAAACATAATATTTTCGTCAAAATCAAATATTTTATTTCAGTTTTGTCACGACAATTTGCTTATCCTCGATCTTATATAAACTACTCAAAATTTCTGGTTAAATCAATTCAACATTTTGTCTATAACCTTCGGGCTAAATTCATTATCTCTATATGATTCGTTAACAAATCAACTTAGACACCTGTTCTGCAGCCGTTAAAATTTGATTATAAACTGCTTGTTAGTTGTTGTCGGTTATTCGAGACGTACGCCCGATGCATTATCTCTTGGCCTATATTTCATCCACAATCTCATCTGGGTTAAAGTAAATCTGTGATAAAATAAAAACCTCACTGTAAATTAATACGGAAACAATTGTTCTATTGTTGTTTTCTCAAATTGAATTCGCTGTGTAATGTTTTCCTTTATTATTATTCAAGCTTTTTTTTTAAATATTCAAAATTTTTCCAATAGGATTATGGCCTTACGTTTTGTTGATAATCGTTTAGAGTATTTGTCATTTTTTTTGTAAGCAGTTTATTGTTTATGTTAGTATTTGATTATAATTTACTTCGTATTTCAATATTTGTTTAATGATAATGTGACTTATTTCATATAATGAGTTCCTATTATTGCCCAAGACGGGTAGGATGGTTCAAATCCCGTACATAATTTATATCAACATTGAACGAAAGAATTTTCTTATTAATATTGATTTGTTTTGTGTTTAAAAAACTTTTTAGAGCATTGTTATGCTATATGAGCTTGGATTTTAGGTACCTATATAGTTAAGTGGGTGAAAATGTGATTTTAAAATGTTAAACTTGTTTTAATTATATTAGACTCTGTTAAGAAATTTGTCATTGACACTGAAAAAGAAATTGTATAAATGTAAAATTAAAAATAAATTGTATACATGTTTACAAACCATACTAATTGTAATTTTCTTTAATAAAATAATTTAGTAGAAATATAAAATAAAGTAAGCCTAAATTTAACATAAAACATAATTAAACAAAAATCCGACATCTCAACAAAGATAAGAATTTTTTAACGGCGTATATTGATATAAAACTGGTTGTAAATAAATATCTTAAATGGACCAGGTGGGCTCGCGCATCTGCCCTTCTAAAGATACGAAGTATGTGCATAGCACGTGGGTAAGCTTGTATGCGTTTCCTTTTTTTAAAAGCTTTTATTTAACTTGCAATGTATGTATGTGGGTTCGGGTGAAATCTTAGAGCTCAATTTTGAAGTAGATATCGTCAACCGATTGAGCTGAAATTTTGTATACACGTTTACTTTGGATGACAATGCACGATAAAATATGTGACGTCATTCGAAATCTAATATGGCGGACCGTGCAAGATGGCAGAATAGGTATTTTTAATGTACTTCTACAATATGGGTATCAAATGAAAGGGCTCGTTGAGAGCAACTCGAAAAATAATGTGATGTCATTCTAAATCCCATAAGGAGGAAATCGAAGATAGCCGAGTATCTATTTGGTCTACTTCTACAATATAGATATTAAATGCAATGGGTCGTTGACCGTAACTCTAAAAATAATGTGACGTTATACTAAATCCAATATGGCGGAACATCTAAGATGGCGGAATAGTTATTATTTATGCTCTTCTGCAATATGGGTATCAAATGAAAGACCTTGCCGAGAACAATTAGAAAAATAATGTGACATCACTTGAAATCCAATAGAATCGACACGATTCAAGTTTTTTGTGCTTTCATATAATGAAAGGTATGTTCGTACGATTGCGCTGAAATTTTGTATACACGTTTGGTTTGGATGACAATGCACGATAAGGTATGTGACTTCATTCTAAATACAATGTGGCGGACCATGCAGGATGGCGGAATAGTTATATTTCATGAACTTTTATATTATGGGTATCAAATGAAAGGGCTTGTTGAGAGTAACTGGAAAAATGATGTGACGTCATTCTAAATCCAATATGACGGACCATCCAAAGTAACACAATACTTATTTTTGATGCACTTGTTCATCACGCCTATCAAATGAAAGGGCTTCTTAAGAGCAACTTGAAAAATGATGTGACGTCATTCTAAATCTAATAAGGCGGACCATCCAAGATAGCGGAATAGTTATATTTAATGCACTTCTATAATATGGGTATCAAATGAAAGGGTTTGTTGAGAGTAACTTGGGAAATAATGTGACGTCATTCTAAATTCAATATGGGGGACCATCCAAGATGAACGAATAGTTATTATTTTTGCAATTCTACAATATGGATATCAAATGAAAGGGCTCATTGAGAGCAACTCGAAAAATAATCTAACGTCATTCTAAATTCAATATGGCGGACCATCCAAGATAGCCGAATAGTTAATTTTAGTCTACTTCTACAATATGGATATCTATTGAAAGGGCTCGTTGAGAGTAACTCGAAAAATGTAACGTTTTTCTAAATCCAATATGGCGGAACATCTAAGATAGCGGAATAGTTATTATTTATGCACATCTGCAATACGAGTATCAAATGAAAGGGCTTGCCGAGAATAATTAGAAAAATAATATGACATCTAGTGAGACAAACCTTCTTCCTCCTGGCATTAATTCCGGCTATTGCCAGGGTCTGCCTTCCTACTCAACCTACTTCACTTTGCGCGGTCTTTTGCGTCCTCGGTGGTTAGACCATTGGCTCTCATATCCGGCATCACGACATCCAACCAGCGCTTCCTTGGGCGTCCAGGAGGTCTCACTCCAGGAACTGATATAGCAAGGCACTTGCATCCGACATAGTTCTTAGACCGGCGCGTAACGTGGCCAAACCATCTCAGGCGGCGCTCTTGGAGCTTATCCGCTACGTCACGGACCCCAAAACTACCTCGAACGAATGTGTTGCGTATGCGGTCAGACCGCGTTACGCCGCACATCCACCTAAGCATCTTCATTTCCGTGACGTGAAGCTCCTGAGTGTGCCGAGATAGTGTTGGCCAACATTCGCTGCCGTATAAAAGAACCGGTCGTATGATGCTCTTGTATATCAGTCCCTTGAGCTTGGCGGTTTTCTTCGGTCGCAGACCACACCAGTGACCTCCCGCCATTTGGCCCAGGCAGCATTTATCCGGCCATGGACATCGTGATCGATGCCAGACTCGTGCATAACGGATCCAAGGTACCTGAACTTTTCTGACTTAACGGCTGGCTCAGGACCTATACGGATCGTGCTCGAGTCCGGGCTTCCGCAGGCCATGTACTCGGTCTTCGACACATTTAGTTTAAGACCGCCGTTCTCAAGCGTACCCTTCCAGAGGTTCACTTTACGCTCCAGCGTCAGTCGGTTCTCGTCAATGAGTGCTATGTCGTCGGCATACATCATCAGCCATGAAGGCTGCACTACATTGAATAAGAACGGACTAAGAGTCGAGCCCTGGTGAACCCCCACTGTAATCGGGAAGGGTCTAGTGTCGCCAACAGCATTCCTAACCATAGAAGCGGAATCGTGGTACATGTCTCTAGTGTGAGAAACCTAGCCAGTGGTAACTAAAAAGTAAAAAATAAATTATAAGCAAAAAATCATTTTTAGAAAAAGCTTTTATTTAAACGCTTTAAAAAGGAGAAAATAAAATTTGTCTTTTAAATTTTAACTATCAACTCATAACCTCATTGTACACAATTTATATGATCATAAAAGCTTGTCGCGTTAATTAAATTGAAACTTTAAAAATTGAAACTTAGCAGATTTTACAATAATTAAATTAGCACTAGTTTAGTTACACAAATAAATCGCGCGACAAGCTTTTATGATCATATAAATTGTGTACAATGAGGTTATGAGTTGATAGTTAAAATTTAAAAGA
>JAEBDU010000010.1:3338993-3434635 GCA_016802625.1 Heliconius numata | reverse complement strand
CAGAAGAAAGAAAGTGTTAAACACTCCTTCCCTCTGCCTACCTGCTGCAAACAGAAATGCATTTATTAATATCAAAATTCTTACATATAAGTAATTATAACTTAATGGAATATTTTAATTCAATATTCTTCCATTACCGGCTGATTCCCCTTGCGAGTTGCTGACATATTCGTTACGTTCCATCATAATTATTTCATAGTACTATTTTTACTTTAAAAAATTATTATGCCTTCTTTAGAGTTTTAAAATATGAAACGCCGCTACGCAATTATAACTGTGGTTGCGGTCACAAAGTACAATTATGCTAAGAGTTTAATTTATGGTTAATGTATGTATAAATCAAGTGTAGTGTGTATATGATTGCTCTTACGTGAGGCAAATGACATTCGGTCTAATTGTATAGTTGTTAATGACTGTATGTGACATTTTCACAAGGTTTCCCTTTTAAAATGGAATTTTATATAATAAAAATATAAAGAAAACAAAATAAATATAGCTTTTTTTAAATATTTGCAAGTGATAAGTTGCGGTGTTGCTATTTTTTACACTTAAAAGAAGCAATAAAAGATAAATTCGAACTGTCATTCAATGAATAAATTAAAAACTAGTTGTACCAGACTACTACATTGCAATAGAAATATCCTCACCAGCAATTGTATAGAAGTAAAAACAGTAGAATTGCTCAGATTCTATAGTGCAAAACGTTAGAATGTGCCTCTATGGTCAACGCACTTGGTTTGTGCGGCGTCAGCTAATAGGCAAGATAGGTCGTGGGAAGGTTCCGGTGATTGTTTACTGAACATTGAACCACCGTCTGTTCTCACTTGGTAGAAATCTGTAGCCTAGATCTGCGCTGTAGTGCGTGATACGATGTGGGTAGATCGATAATGCTAATCGGATCTGAATTTATTGAGGAACTGTGTGTGGTTTTGAAATATTAGTAAAAAAAAACAGTTTTTCATGCTTTTTTCACTTAACAAGGTAAGTAAAGGGAAATTAGAGTTTAGACACTTTTTCCTTTCGCTGAGTTTTTGAGATATTGCGTGTACGGGGATGTACAAATTAATTCAATATAATTATTTTATTTCCCAAGTGGAGAGAGAACCCTTAACAGTTGCGTATACAGTCACACGATATTCCACGCCAAGAAGGCCTCGTAAAATACTTTTTCCTCTTGATAATTCGCTTTTTTATACCTTTTGTATGATAATAAAAAAAACTTAATATGGAAAAGTACTACAGTAAGTACCTATTAAGTATAAAAAAATTAAAAAAGTTTATTACTAACCTACACGGTTAGTACGCGGTATTGAAAATAACTTCTATTTAAAGACTATGACCAGATTTTATAAGTAAACATAATATCATCACAGTTAATAACCTACATTAGTTGTGTGCATTAGTAAAATCTGCAGGAAGCTAAATATAAATATGCAATCAAGTCTGAAATTAGTTCTAAGAAAGAGATTACGCAAATATTGCGCACGTTCAATATATAGATTCTCATTAATTTAGCTTAAATTATTGATTGATATACATATGAAAATTACTATAGGGTAGCATCCGACTGTAAGTGCGATAGTTGTGAGTTCGATCCCCGAAAAAGAGATTTATATAGTCTCTTATTAATTGATTAAACTTTTTGGGACTATGGTAAAATAACGATTTAAAATATTAAAAATACCTAAGGCTATACGGTTGTTCCACCATTGCAAGGTAAGCAGAGGGTACCATGGTAGTATTAACATACTCCGTTGTCCACTTTCAACCCAATTTTCGGGATATTGTATTCTTTACCAAGTGATGCAACTTAACGCCACGTATAGTCTTGTTAGCAGTGCGAGGAAATGATATTAAATTATTCGTTCGAGTAGAAATCAAACCCACAACCGTCGCGATGACAGCCAGACGTTGTGCCGCTGCGATACAACAGACTCAAGATAATACCAAGTTTAAAATAATATCCTAAGTCTTATAATATTTTAACAAAGTCTTTGTTACAAAATGTAGTTTTTTTGACTACTGTTCTCTTTCGTCATTAGTCGTACAGTGACATTTCCTATTTTTATTTCCCACACTAGAGAAAGACATGCTGTTATTATTACGACACATTTCTAGCAGTGTATAAATACTTGGAGGTTTTGATATGCTTTTTTTATTGTAGCTAACGTTTTTATTATATACATAGATAATATAAGAAAATTTAAAATAAAAATTATATTTATACGTATGTATGTACGTTTATATGTACTAAGTAGATAAAATTGTTTTAAAATTTCAGATTTAAAAATATCTCCCAATACGGTTAGTTGTCAAATAATAAAAATTAGTAAATAATGCTAGGGATAATGGGATTGTTTGGGGGCTAGGTTCCCTCTGCTAATTAATTTTATTTTATTAATTTTTGATGTTACATAATAAACTACACAATATAAACAAATAAATAATAATAATTTTATATTATACTAGTGGACCCGGACGCGGCTACGCCTGCTTGAACTATAAGAATATTTTCGCGTCGGTCATACTCATACTATGCCGCCCGAAGGCTAGGTCATTTCGAATCAGTGACATCTCCTTAATTATTTATCAAACTTCATAAGAATGAATATCAAAATGTCGCGGTAACGGTTGCGTAGCGACGCGACGGTTGTTATTAACATGGCAGAATAAATTGCATGTCAAATTACAAAGTACTTTAAAATATATTAGTATATATGTGTAATGTAATGTTATATAGCCTATAGCACTTCTGAAGAATGCAGCTTTTATACAAAACAAAAACAATGTAATTCAGACCAGTAGATCCAGAGATCTTAGCGTTCAAACAAACAAACAAACAAACAAACAAACTCTTCCGCTTTATTATATTAGTATAGATAATGCAAATTAATAAAATCCTTTGTAATGGACTAGTGTCGGGTTGTAAAACTTTATGAGTTTCCCCGGGCACAGTATGTAATAATTAAATAATATTTAGTATCTATTCATTAGCGAAGAAGTCGTTATTGCGACGTAAACAGATTTAACAAACACCGTTTTCTTGTGCTAAATTGTTCATGAAACTTTGAATAAAGGTAATTGAAAGCTCTCTCTCAGTTGGTTAGAAATTACGCTAATTAAGTTATATAAAGAAGTGTTATGGCTCTATTAATGTTGCTTACGCTGTGTACCTTACGCTTGCATTTTAAAGTCGTAGAAAAAAATATATTAATAGAGAATAATTAATTCCACCGAGTGGAAATCGAACCGGCAACTGTCGCCTTACAGTCACACGCTTGTGCCTTTGCGCCACTACGGTCTCTACCTCGGACTTAATTTAATAGGTATTCTTTCATAGTAAATCTTTATGAAAAGTATTAACTGGCATTACATTTGTATATGAAATTATTATTCTCAGATACTATAAACCTTCGCAGCTGCTGTAAAATCTCTCATGACCTAAATGTAGGCACTTTCTACTCATATACAAAACCTAATGGATCTAAGTGTATTCCATCGGAGGCTGTGTACCTGTCGACGGTGATCGATTGAGTTTTGTTAGATGAAAGTCTAAAAGCATCTTCGAGAAGACGCAGTTTTTGCCTACGTTTCGTTTTATCTTGTTAGAGCGAGTTTTTCTAGTATTATAATTATTATGAAGGTAGAAATCAATTGAATATAGACAGTATGGTACTACAATATTATTAAATCAAATTATTCTTACTCATAATCGATAAATGTACGTTAAATATAAATTATATCTTTCATAAATAAAAAAAACTTAAACTTTTATTTTATGTATTGTAAAAAAGTGCTGATTGACTTCCTTGTACTAAAAAATTTAGATCAAATAGCATAATTTCACTGCTATTTTCGAACTGGACGATGCCAAACTTTTGCTATTAAATAGTAATATGTATGCGACTTTAAAAGACGTTATTGTAATTATTTAGGTTAACGCTTCTGTAGAGCGTTGTTATGTTGGCAATATAAGTATTCTATTTTACGATGTCATTACTTATTCCTATTGTTGGTTTCCCTTTGAGAAAAGAAATTTATGGACTTACTAGGTGTTTTCGTTGGTGTGGTTTCTTTCATTTGCTCTATTTCGACGTTGTTTGTTCTCTAACCAAAATAAATGTCTTATAGGTATATTGTACGAGAAAATTTGTGTTTCGGCAAAAGAAAATTGTATAATATGAATAAGTGTACAACTACCATACTTTTTGAGTTTTACAAGAAATGTAATAAGTTTTTAAAGTAAAATTATTGATAAATTCGTGGCATAATGCTAAAATCTAATTGAAAGTTTTCAAATATATTTTCTATTCAGCAACCTCAGTCGGTACCTGTTGTATATATACCTTATAGTTTTTGTACACATCAGATGAGATGGAGTTTTTGTAATTAATTATAATAGAGATTGTGTTCTTACTTTCTCTACAAGATCTTTCATTAAGTAAGTACTCCTACTTGCTCATTAGAAAGACATGATAAATTGTTGTAGAGTCTTGTAGGTCATTAGTATCCTTAGGAGTTGTTACTTTTTTTGTTATTATTTATCTCAGGTTTGAAAGAGTAGGATTTTCTTAGGATTTTCGACAAATTACGTAAAATCGTAACATTTTGTAATTTAGCTTAAGTTTTTTTGTTTTTTATTGTACTTTTTACTAACTATATACTTATAACTATATGTTTTTATAAACATGTTTTTTTTATATGCAATCCGTATTAAGTGGCGGAACACAATGCCGCGCTTTACTTCGTTAGTTGTTACCAGAACTAGGAAATGAAAATATTAAATATTTAATTTTCTCAAGTGAGAATCGAACTTGTCACCTGTCGCGCTTACATCCCCACGCTTGTGCACCTACACCACGACTAGCCTCCTATTCTTAGTGAAGTAAAAAGGCATTTGACGTAGAGCTAAACTTTTTCTAAAGATCTCAATAAATAAATAAATAGTTTGCATCTAGGTCATACATGACATATGATCATTAACTTTAACCATAAGCGTTCAACAGGCTAAATAAACTGTCCTTTGAAAATGTATTCAAACTTTGTTAAGTTATGTTATTCTAGTAACGGTATTCATGCAAATGCTTCTAATGATATGTGCATTTTATTAAGTGAAGTTCTATTGACTGAAATGCTAAGTTAAAAGTAAGCTTGCTTTTAGAGATGGAAATATTATATTTATGTAATTTAAATGTAGGTATATCTATTTTAGGTTTTATGTTGGGTGGCGGAACCTAACTCTGCGATTAGTGTATAGACCAGGCCGGGGAAACGTCTATAAATAAAAAGATGCGCAGGATTTGTTTTTACGACATCTAACACCTTTATTTTAATTTTGCATTAATTGCAGGAATATAATTTTATTGTCGCTTCACATTCACATTTTACTAATTTATATCCATTTTAAAACATTACTTAGTAAAACTATAGAAATAATAAAAGATTTCTAATAGTGCGGGTGTTTAATCTGCTTGATCGCACATTCCATAGCCTCGGACCGCTATTACAATAAGCGAGATGCTTCAACAATGCCTTAAATAGTAGGGCTACTTGTGGTATACTATACCTACCGATAGGAAGCGAAACTTTCACTGTCCGAACACTTTCGCCTTCATTTCAGCGGATAATAACAATGACTCGCCTGATTGAACACGCATATAGAATTGGTTATACATTGTATAACTTTAATAGTTATATTGGCACACTCGTTTCTATCACCTCTTATGTTTCGTGTTTGCTGTATACATAGCAGAGTAGGCAGAGCGAAGCTAGAACACTCTGTTGTCAATAAGACTCTTCCTTTCTCCACTTTCCGTCGAATTCTGAAGAAATGTTCCAATCTCTCTGAAATTGGAAACCATCATGACATGAGCTAACTGATCAAATTACGCTTAACGTTGTTTATATATAAAAAAAGCTTTTATATATTTTTCACAGGTTTTATTAATGGCAGGTAGCACTTTACTCTATTTAACCGATGTAGTATTCCTAAGCCGCAAAGAAAGTCACCACACATTATTGACAGTTATAAAGATATTCCTCGTATTGTCACCTTATAAATAATTCAGACCAGAGCGATGGCACGCATCTCGCTCACGCAGCTCTTTCTTAAATATTACTTCTTGCTGTGACGACTTATGCGTTTTTCTTATCTTATCTACAGTCTACAACCAATGACTATATCAATATGAAAATATGAATATTTATTATTTATTAACATTTTTGTTTCAACTATAATAAAACGGGCATCCTTTAATTTTACATTTATCATTTTCAATTTAGAAATGTTTGGTAATAAAATGACTAAATGCCTCCATATTCCTACGGAACATGGAGGATGGAGTTTCTTAACACTAGGTTCCCTCTGTCTACCCTGCTGGATGCAGGATACAGCTTGACGCTGATTTTTATTTAAACAATAAATCAAAAATATTATTTATTTTCTATGTTACGTTAAATACTGTTATAAAATACAGCACTGCCAATAAAATAAATATAATCTATCACATATACAGATATATATGTAGCATAGAATCTAGACTACAAAAAAGGCCACCATTAGTTACAGTTAGACGACAAGTTTGCAGGGTGCCCTGAATCGTTACATCAATTGATTCTAGCAGTGACGAGACATTTCCTGGTTTCAGGTTGAATCAGTATTCTCGCCACTTTCCAACCTAACTGTAAATGTGTTTTGTTTTGACACATGTCTCAATTATTGCCAACTGACATTACTGACAACTTGACTAATGCAATTGTCTGTGGCGTTAAACAAATTAGGTCGTAGAGAAAGTGTTGATTAAACAGATTATCTAAGATGAAACTTGTTGTAATTGGAAATTGTTGTTCGGTTAATCTTGTTTGATGTTACAAAGATCTTTTTTCTTCATTTTATCTGCTTTGATTTTTTTTGAGCCCACTTTTCGCTGAATTCTTAAGGCATTGTGTGTAGATTCCTTTGGTCTACCAAAGCGAGGAAATGAAAAATCTTCCGTGTGAGAATCGAACTCACAACCATCGCGTTTTTAGTCAGAGCTGACCCACTGCACCACACGCCCTTTCTGCATCCATCTCCACCATGTTCTTTCTTTACTACTTCACATATTTTCGAAATCCAAGGTCGTATTTTCTTGGAGTAAGATACGAATTAATTTAGTATTAAACTATAGTAATAAAATATTGTTTTAGGTATATAGTATCCATATTCCTAAGAATAAGTGCTAATTTGACACGTGTGTATAATTGGTCGTATTATATTCAATTATACAGTGTTAACTACTTGACTCACTTATCACCACATTACAAGTAGGTACGTAATATAGCTCAAGGTTAATTTCATTTTGCAATCGCATCATCTCTTCCTCATCCTCTTAAGGGACGGGATGTTAAGTACAGTTAACTGTTATAGAGACGTTCTTCTCGTTATAGTATTTAGGTCATTCGTTTATATGGAATAAACATCGAATCGTTTTCTTAAAAATCTTACAATTTTTGTATGTTTTTAGATAATTAAAGTTGTGATTTTGAAATATTTAACATTTTCATTTCTTTGCTCTGATATCGAGGCAAAGTGCGGCGGAATTATTTAATAATATTAATATTCGGCGGAAAACGGTGAATTGAGTGTCTTAACACTAGGTTCCCTCTGCCTACCCTGCTATGTGCGGGATACAGGGTGAAGCTAAATATTAAATTAAAAATATTTATTTGGTATTGTAAGTGTAGAGTATTAAATATAGACATAATCGATGTACACATAATAAATAACAAAATGAGATAATTCACAATTAATTAACGTAACTTTATTCAATTAATTTAGATGTTTACACTTGTATCAATACAAGTTTCGTGTTTGTAAATTGACGTGACGATGTCTTGTTTCTAATCTCTATATGTTAATTAAATAACAAAATGACGTGTTATCCAATCCCAGATGAACCATAGCATGAGAAAAAATATTATATTTCTTCTTTTTCAATCAGCTTCATGTAAGCTAAATGAAAAAGAAGAAGAACTTTGGTATTATTAACATATTCTTTTTCGTATCTACAGTATTTAACGAAAGGGATAATACCTAAAACTTTCCGCCAATTTTAGACAAATAATTGGAGTGTATCTAGGAGGCGAATTTTAACGCAGCACTTTATCTAATCAAACTAGGGAATCCGAAAAAAAGTTGTAAATGGATGGATAAACATTTAACTTAGGTGAAAAATAAAAATATATATAATAGAATATACTATACATATTTAAGTTCGTGATTCATGTTATTTTCCTTACGTTTGCTTACCTTTTAACTGTCACTTGACAAATGCCCACCGACTTGCTCCAAGCAACGCCTCCGTAGGCACGACGCCGAATATGGAGGTGAGTCAGCTTAGCTCTACCATGTCTAGCCGTAATGGGTCTATTTACGAATGCCTCTCATATGATTTACTGTAATAAAGTGTCTGGGAATTCATGATATTATGTTGTTTTTATTGTTATTATACAAGTAATGGCAATGTAAGAGGATTCTGATTTTTTAAATTAAATTTAAATTTGTTATGAAACAATTGAACTGTTGTTACAAAATCCAGCTAACATTTATAAATTAATTAATTGATTAAATGGTTGTTGAGACTTATCCTACCCTTTACATTATTTACAGTATTGATTTCAATCTGTTATACTATTCTTAGAAAAGTTCAGGGCAATTGAATTGAACTTCAAATAAGATTATGATAAATCACGTAATATGCAATCTCTCCTAGAAATGTCGTGACCCCTAACCTTCAACGGAACACGGGCATCAACGTCCGTCAATAAATCAGTGATCGCACCGTCCCGAGCCGTGGATGTAGGCGGACGGGTCGGGGAGCAAACCGGTCCTAGCACTGTCATAATATGGTCCTGTTCAGTTAATAGGAATACATCAAAGATAATTCCACAAACTTAGAAATACACTTTGTTATTAAATGTAAAGTAAGTACTTATAAAATGATTTCTATGGTTGAGAACTAAAAACAAGAAGATGGAATTAGTATTTCCTAATATTAAAATCATAGAAATTTGCAAACCAACTACTCAAAAGGATATTTCAGACAGCTATAACGCATACTAGCTATTGTTAAAAGAGGAAAAACAAAACTGAAGGCTCTCGAAATGACACCAACCTTAGCTCCTTGTATGAGGACTTGTATTGGTATTGGGTACAAGGAACAAGCGGCAGCGGAAAGTTAGTTTCAAAATATGAAGTCAATATGTAAAAATATTGTTTTTGTTAGCTAGAGCTTAACGATTTTAATGAAATGTATCAGTTAATGCTCTTGTTTATGGACATGAATGTAAATTTCCTTGGGTTATCACATATGAGAATGTTACATTTTTCAGTCCATCCTTGTGAGCACAAGCACCGCTTCTATTCCTCTTTTGGCCTCCAGTTTTTGAGATTAAGCATGCACGTGGCAAAATGAAAGTTTTTGTATCAGTTCGTTGCACTTTTCTGTTACTTTGCAGTTATTCTTGTTCTTTTGAAGAACAGATATTCACACGACAATGCATCCTTCAGGTGTAGCGCCTTCACAGTAATGTTCCTTTATAATCTCACTCGAGCGGTATATCAACAATCTTCTAAGTTCCAATTAGACGGATCTTTTAAAGCCTATTCACATTGTTCCAAGGGTGGGTCGAAATAGCTTTTAAGGCAACAAAAGAATATTATGCACCCTGGAGCTGTTTTAAGAGTACATTTACACGGGCCCCACGAACCAGTTATCGAAACAATGGATTCTTAAGTTCCTTCTAATAAAACAACGATAAAGTATAAGTGAAAACAATTTTTTTGTTGTAGCAGTAAGAATTCCCAAGATATTTTTTTTACATAATGTGTTTTAACCATAGTTTTAAATACATAGATTTATTGTTGTATCTGCTTATCCAATTAAAGTCTAGATTACCACCAAGTGTAAAAGAGTTGTCAATTATATTAATGTTTTATACATAATATGAAACCCTTTTAATGTAATGTTTAAACGTTTTCTTTAAAACAATCTTGTTTATCTACATATTTAATGTTATGCGTACTTCACAATGTAAAATAATTTCGAATTCCTACAACAATAACTATAGCATTTCTTTTCCCCCTTTGTCTTGCTTTTAAGGACAGGAAAAAGTTATTTGTCACAAACGCTCGCCTGAATAAAATGTTTTCCTTTAAATAAATGTCGTCTCAGTGCTTACGAGAGACTGCGGAAGTGAGATATGTACATTGTACAATATACGTGCGTGATCTATGGTAGTTTTGAAAGCTGTTACTATTTTGATCTATATTTTTATAAGATTTCATATGAAAATGTAGTAAGTTTTGTAGACTAAAATATTGTATTATAATAATATTTTTATGTGAATTGCAGAGTTAATAAATAACCAATAACGTGTTTAGTTTTTGCTATTTTTACAAATACGAGTGTATTATAAATTGCGAAACTCTTAACCGGGTAGAACCGATCTGCACCGACTACTGTAAAGTGATTGAAAGTATTTTTTTGAAATATATTTTCAAATATTTTATATATTATTCCTAAAATAGTTCCAATAACTTAAAATATATAAATGTTTTTTCCTAACATAGAATTTCACTAAAATAGTTAGATATCTATTACGTTTGTCGTTATTTAGGCTCAGTGAAAGGTCAACTTCAGTATATTTCAATTACGATTATTTCTCTAAGTGGAATTTGTACTCCCGACCCTTAATAAAGTACTTCTCAATTGCGCCACGGTCAAAACATTCAGTTTATTATTAGTTAGCCGGAGGGAACCTGGGAACCTAGTGTAACCTAGTGTAACACTCTCGAGTTATTAAGACAGGGGAATGGCCTCACTTTCCACCAAATTGTGAAGGTATTGCGTGTTTAATTGCTGAATTCAAAGTCGCGTTTTGCGCCGTTACCACCACGGAAAAATAATAAATATTAAATATTTCATGTAGTGGGAATCTAAATCACATCGAACGCTTCTGCCTCTGCACTACGAGTACGACTGACCTCAGCATTAAGTTAAAAATTAAAATGAAAAAAAATTAATCAACGCCCACGAGTCATTGTCAAGGTTTGTTTACGTAATGGCTGACAGCCTTGGAGATTACACAACGCGTAGGTATACTTACATTAAGTGATTGCTGGTAATGATGTTACTTCATATAACCATGCTAGTAGATTTGCGGTAAATGTCTTAGGAGAAAAATGTTCTTTGTTCATGAGTATATAAAAAATAACATAAATAAACCTTTGGATAGCTACTGTAGAAGGGATGAGGCTAAAAGCTCCTATACATTTTATATTACAGATACAAATATTTTTGTACGACCATGATTAAGATTAATGGCAGCGTAGCGTTTTTATTACAGAGCCGCAGAATTTTCTACGTTAAGCTTTCCATGAAATCGAACATTCGAGAAATTAATAAAATATGTGCCTTAATAAAATATTGACATGTTTGATCTTTTAATATACGAGTGTTCGTATGAAAGATCTTTCCAGTCAAGTATAATCTTTTCCTTATCTGTTGGTATGGACTTTTTCTCACTCACATGTCACATCACTAGTTTGTACCGTTGATCTCTAAATAGGTACATGAACTACAGGAAAAATAAAGTTGTTAGTTTAAATGTTTTTACCTTAAGATCATAATTTTATTTGATTTGAGTTATTGCTGTACCTCACCTTATTTAAATATACTATTATTTTGTTATTTTTCTATATTTTTAAAGTCAAATATTATATTGTGCATTAACTTAAAATTAACGACTTTTTCTGTATATTAAATAACAACATGTATTAATTAGTCAATTGGTCAAGTATTATCTTTGCGATTAGTCAATTAGTTACACCGACAAAGAAATAAATATCTGAAGTGTGTAGATTATTTTAAAAAATATTTTTATTACCAAGTGCTGCTATATTAGTGCGCGGCCGTTAAGTTTCTTCAACCAATACGCATCTGTGTATAGAAGAGTATATTGGTTCTATCTCTAGTGCAGGGTTTTAAACTATTATATACCATTACTTCTATGCTTTAAAAGAGTGTACATAAAAAGTATATATTCATATATTAATATTTCTTTCTAAAAATCCTAACCTTAATCCTGGTGTAAAGCAAACTGAAACTTTTCAATGCTATTGTAATTCATCAAATGTACCGCGCGTGCCTTTTCACGATTTGTTCGTATCAAACGATCTATTTCCAGTCGATACTTTATACTCGTAGTAATCATCAACAGCCGGGCGGCATTCACAACACTTTTATCAATTAATGCTCCGTGCGGCTCAACCCTTTGGAAAGCTTACTATTTATTCTTGGTCTAAAGTGCCGTCGTAAATCATAATTATTATTGATCTTGTCTGCCGCGTATTACAGTAACATAATGGCCCCGACGCGTGGTTCCAACGTAATAACGCGTTTGGTACGCTTTGTATGGATTTATTGTAGAATTTTTAGGTAATAATTAATAGAAACGTATGATGTTGGTGTCTACTTGATAATTTATTATTACTTTTTTTAGCTTCATGCTGTATCCTGCACTGCTGCCTGGTGCTAAGTGCTAAGTGCATAGTGCTAAGACGCTCCTTTCCCATAAGACACTCCTGTTCCCACTATTTCCGCCAAATTCTGGAGACATTGCATGTTGAGTAGCGGAACTCAACGCTGCTCTTCGCCTCGTTACCAGAGCAAGAGAAATGAAAATAATTAATATTTTATTTCCTCAAGTGGGACTCAAACCCCCAAGTTGCCTCGTTTACAATAGCACGTCTACGACTCAAATGTATTTATTAACTTTAATTTTAGTTTTATGGTAAATATGCCCTTGTGATGCACCTATGATATATCAATAGACTGGGAAACTTCCGATGATCATGACTTTAAATCAACATATAAAACAAAAATAACGATGTCACAAGGTTAACTTAAACAAATAGTATATTAGGGAAGGTATGTTAGATACATAAATTCTGACATTTCTTTTTGTTATTGGAGTTAATATGAGATTATTATCAAGAATATCTTTACTAAGCACATCCCAATTATATCCGACACTAATATATAGCTAAACCTAGAACAGCTCACGAAAGTGGGCGATTCAACTCCAATAAATCCCTGTTGAGCATGACCCGCTCGACCCAATTACGCGCTTTCATTTACCGGTTAGACGTATTATGAACATTAATGTAAGGGATAAAATTGTGTATATTGTATACTAACTATATTTATAATGTAAATTGTTTACGAAAATAACTATGATTCCAGGTACCTAAAATGCTTTTAGAAATTTCCGAGTGATTTGTGACTATATGTTCTTTATAAACTTTGAATTCATATTAAAAATATATGTATGCAATCGCATATTTTATATAAGAAGTATTTTCAGTTTAGTTTTCTATATTGTTAGGCTTAAGCTTTAGAAAGTGGTGTCTAGTATGTGCCCAATAAATCCCTGTTGCAGTAAAGCTTCACTCGACCTAATTACACGCTTGCGTTTATTGCCGTCAGGGAGAGCGTGCCCTAATAGGATTAATAAGTATTACAGCAAACAGCTTAGTGGTAAAAAAAATGTACTGTATGCATTTTCATATGTTTTTTTTTTTCAGAACAGAGTGTCTTGACACTAAGTTCTCTATATTATATGCGACACAAAGACAAATACTTTATTGACATTACACAACTCCTACTTCTACTAAGGAAGGTAGACCCTCAAATGCTAAGTATACATTAACGATAGAAATTTTTATTTATTCATTTAAGTATTATATTTTATATATATATATGTAAACAGGATCTTATAGACTATGTATTAATACAATCATTAAATTGTTATAAAATAGGTAGGTACATAAGTAATAAATAAAAACTATCATATCTTAAGTTAAAAAATAAGTTGAAGCAAATAAATATTTATTTACCTGTACCTGTACGATTCAGTGGGTAGTTTTATTATTTCACTATATAAAACGTAAGTAAACAACTTTATTGCAAGCGCCACCGCGACGCCGCTCTTGTAATGGCACTTTCACGTAGCACCGATTAGGACCTGCTTGTTTGTGGCCCTGATCTTGGAGAGATTATTATTATTGATAGGATTACAGATGAGCTATCTTTTTGCTTAATAAGTTAGAAGAACATGTATGGAAAACATCTCTATTGTGTAATATAAGTTCTGTTTTTTTTCCTATTTTCTTTTCCTATTTTTATATAGTGTTATTCCACTCGTTAGAAAGAAAAATACTTTTTAAAAAATGTATGAAAAATTTAGTATAGCTAGATTCGATTCACCTTTCTGGAAAAATTATCTATATAAATAACTTGTAAAAGCGTAGCAGATAAAAAGAAGATAATGTATGCAGAGCTTATTGGTCAAAGAGCTTAAACGATTTCCAATAAGCGGAGTTTTAAATTCTACTACGATCAAATTTATATACGTTTATTTTTATAGAAAAATATTAAAGGTTGTGTTAATACTGCCATTTATTTCTATGCTTTAGTTTAAAGTGAAGTCACTTTAATAACAATATATTCTGTAATTGGGCTGAGTGAAAAGCACTTTGCTGTTGAAATTGAAAACACTGTACCGTTTTAACTTGTCGAGAGAGAAAGCTAAAATAATATTTTCTTTTAGGCTAAATTTTTGTTGTAAATTTCTTGTTTCATCAATAAATCAATATATTGACTAAATATTTATTATTATACTAACAGTATATTTTCATAAAATTTTATGATAATTTAGTTATTTTATTTTCTACTTAGTAATATACATTACCTCTATATGGTAAAACTGCAACCAACATTTTATCTAAGTAGTCCAAAGAAACAATTTAATTATTCACCAATTTTATACCACTGTCAACGTACAGTCAGATAAAATTCAAGTGCGCTACCATTTCGCCAATTATGTTTTACTTTCACATTTGTTTTTTTTTCATCCTAAATATAGCAGAATAGGCAGAGGAAATCTGGTTAAGGCATTTTTGCTTTGGTACTAGAGCGAAGTAATGAAAATATTAATTAATTTAATTAAATATTATTAATAAATAATAATTCATTCCCCCGAATGAGAATCGAACCCATAACTGTCGCGTTACAGTCACATGCTTATGCCACGACGGCTTCAACCTACTTTCACACATATAAAATTTATAAGGTTTTTATACTTATAATAAAATGATTATCCACCCACATGTTAACATAGTAAATAAATTACATCAACTTAAACGTAGTAAAAAGCGATTGCGAATATTACTATCATTAGTGCTATTTTGCATTACTAAACCCCGTTGTATATAAATATATACATGTGTCTTTATTCTTGCGACGATTTAACAACCTTGCTGGTTATTTATGGTCCACAAGTTTTTTATTATTGTGTAAATATTGTTAAATTTAGATTTATATATTTTGTTAGTAGATTTGTAATTCTTCCCTAAACGTTTTTGTTTGAATGGATCTTCTAAAAAAATATAAATATTTGATATACAATGATATAAACTTAAGGTTCTATTTAATTTGTGTAATCAGTGTATTGTATTTAGATATACGCTTTATACGAACCTAGTTCATACTATGCATGAGAGTTAGTTTGAATTCTTATCATTATCTTTTTGTTTGAATAGATCTGTTCTTCTGAAAAAATATAAATATTTGATATACAATTTTGTAAACTTATTTTAAGGTGTATTTTATTTAGGTATACGCTTTATACGAATCTTGTTCATACTATGCATGAGAGAGTTAAATTGAATCCTGATCAGTATTGGGTAGAAAACTTTATCGAGAGACGTGAAATTTTTAAAATAAAACATTTTATACAGCATTGCTAAAATTTTTTATATTTCATGGGTTCAATAGCCTCTATCACCTATGTAAACGTCTAAAATTCAAAATAGTATAGAAGCTAACCTTGCAAATGACACATTTATCTATTCAAGTGCCTCATCTGATGCCTGATAGCCGTCGATAAGCGGTGTGCTAGGGAAATTGCCTGTCACGTCGCAGTTACGGGAGTTTCGACAACTTATTTGTCGAAAGCAGAATTTAGTTAGAATTAACTGAATTTTCACTTGTTTCCAGTTAATGCGCATCGATAACAGTAATAATCGATTATTATTTAGTATAGAGATTAATGAGAAATTTTTATTAGGTATGAAGGTTTTTACTTAACAAATTCTTAAGTTTGAATCAAATTGACATTTTTATACTTAATATTAAAATTCACAGACAAGCTTACTCACATGACATAGGAGTACGAAATTACATTTAAAGTTTATGTAGAAAAGGAGAACAGAATGCAATTATTCTTCAAAAATAATGCGTAAAAATGCGATATATAAATAAAATAATCATAACCCCCACTACCATATGTTTGACAATATACACTTTAGTATAAAGTGACATACAAGTTGCTATAGCAACGCGTGTTGTACGTGTCATTAATTCTCTATTGTTTATAAGTTATAAACGATTAAGTAAAATAATATTTATGCAAGGTCTTATGCAAATTTTATCACCCGTTTATTCTCTTAATTATTGAACTTTAAGTTAAATTATAACCCTTGAAAATTTAAACGTTACATTGATTATGAGCGCCTACTGAGAAGTGCTCCGCAATTGATAACACAGGGCTACTGCTATTAACTTTATTAGGCGTTTCTGAGTAGTACATGTTTATATCAGTGCTTCTTAATTGTTATATAGTATATATTAATATCTTCTTCTTCTTCTCTTCATAACTAGTTTACAGATAAGCCAACTTAACGGAATTGTATTGGGTTCAAATATCTTTAAAGAGAAATACAATAATATAAATAAAACATGCCTGTTTGGTTTTACTGTTACATTATAAACGCGACATGTTGTGGGTTCGATTCGAAATATCTAATATTTTAATTTTCTTGCTCTGGTAATGACGCAAAGCCCAGCGTTGAGTTTCGCCAGCACACAATCGCTCCGAAACGCGGAAAACGAGGAACGTGCTTGAATGGAAACGGAGTATCCTAACACTAGGTTCCCAGGTTCTCACCGCCTGCTCTGCTACGTGCGGGTTACAAGGTGAAACTAAAAAAAAACTACTTTTACGCGTAATAGAACAATAAATTTAACATGGAAAACATCACTAGGTACTGCAAAACACCTGGACCTATTCACCCCGTTTAATGTCTTCTAACAAGAACCCTTAAGTTGGTCGTATCTTAAGGCTTCCTTTTATTGCACACGTAGTTTACGAGCTATAAAGGGTCGGTGAACACTTACGTAACTTAGAGTTCCAATTTCTATTCCATGATATTAGATACGGCGATCGATACTCATGGGATGTATCGTATACTGTAACTCAACTCTGTCAAGTCATCCGTGTTCCTGCTTCTGTTATATTGACAAATGGCCATTATCAAAACGCAACCTTAAATTATATTTTATAGAATATAAATTTAGATAGCTTTTCTATAAATTTATGACGACTTTGATGAATGCTTATTTAATTTTTTTTGCGCTTCCGAGTCAGTATCTATTTGAAAAATGTCCGATTAGATTTGCACTGCTGGTCAATTATACCCTAGATGTTTTGGTTGTCGATATTGTTGGACAAGGTCAGGCGTTTTATTATAAGCTCCATTAATTTTAAATTATTCGCAAAGGTAGAGTTCTACTTACTACAGTTCTAGATACTACAGGTAGAGTTACAGCGAAGAAATTAAAATATTATATAATTTCCTCGAGTGGGAATCAAACCCAGAACCTCTCGTGCTACCAGTCACATTTACTGTTCCAGCGTCACGACTTGCCTCACTAACATATATATTTAAAATTAATCATAATATTTATTCCTTTCATTTTCATTTACCTAGTTAATCTAAATACACAGTAGCCATCTACTATTTCTGTCACCAACACTAGGAAAAGGCAAATTTACTTCCTCGATCTTCGCCAGATTTAGCTCTAATGGCCTAATTGTCGCTTCACGTGTTTATCCAATTGCCTGATTGTACTTGAACTACGGTCACCGAGATGTATTGTCGGTATCTCGGATTGGTTGCGTGGGTGTCGATTGAACTAATTAATTTTATTTGTACAAGGCTTTTAATAGCTACTTATACTTTATGCTTCATAATATCTTGTAGATACTGGATGGATAGTGTTAAGACATTCCGTTCTCCATTTTCCTTCGAATTTTTCGGGGCATTGCCTTGGTGTAAGAGCGAAGAAATGAAAATATTAATTAAAAATTTATTCCTTTCCCCGAGTGGGCATCGAACCCACTACCATCGCGTTAACATTTCTGTCGTGGCACAGGGTTACAAGGGTGTGACTGCTTTGTTTTGTTTAATTAATAGATCATATGCGAGATAATAAATGCCGATAATTTAATACATCCTTCTTTGGTTTAATCTTATTTCATTGAGGAATTTTAATGTAAAATAAGTTACAAGTAAAATTTCGAACACATACAAACATACATTAATTAACGCCTGCTTGCCTAACGTCAATGAAGTGAAGTAATGACTAACTAAGCGGAAATTGGAGATAGTTATCATCATATTATGTCGACTTTTCTTAAAAATTTTGAAAATGCGTGAGAAAAAATGTTAATTGTTTCCGTTTTTTTCAATTTTAATTAATATTATCTATATTAAAATACGTCATTGTTGGCACAGCGTTGCTGTTCGATGGTCCCGGGTTCGTCACTCGTGAATTATTATTTATAATATTACAATTTATTATTCCGTCTATTAATACGCAATGTTTAGAACTTGAGTGGAGAGCGGCGAACAGAGAGTGTTAACAATAGGCCCTCTCTAATTACACTTTTATACAGAAAAACAAATATATAATTAACTCTCGTAAAGATTTATTGAGTATATGAAAAATTTAATAATTTATTATTTTAAAACAGAAATATTTATATAAGACAAAAGAACAGCTCAATTTGGGCGAAAGTCATCAGTTAAAAACAAAAGGGATATTTTCCCTGTTACAAACTGGAATGAAAATTAATAAATGTTGAAGCAAAATGAACATCGAAACTAGGTTAGCTGTGTGGATTGCGATTCTACCCATTTTATATACTTTCTGCCTTCGTTTAAAACTAGGACTTCTGTGCGCCGGCCCAAAGGCAACGGGGAACTTTTTAATTTATAATTGCTCGCTGCTCATTCAAAGCAGTAGTAATCATTGTATGTATATTTATTATTATAAATGTATGGATAGTAGAAATGAGGTTTTGCATAAATCTATATATGAATACAATATCTAAAGAATTGGTTTTTAACTAGTTGTAATGGATTCGTGTGAACTTGAGGAATGAAGTATTTTAATTTTTTTCCTCTAGCAGATAAAGTGCGGCGTTAATGCCATCACTCAATAAGCATGTCTCGAAAATTTGTCGGAAATGTGGAGAACAGAGTGTCTTAACACTTGATTCCCACTGCCTACTTTGCTATTCGGGAATGTGAAGCTGTTTTATTAACGAAATATTTTCTAAATAAATATCATTTTACTTCTATATGAAATAAAAAAATAAAACGTTTCGTTTTAATCAAGAGTAAATTGTAATCAAACCGTACAAGTGAGATAAATATAACGGCGGCTTTATCGTAAGACGTAAATAGGCTCCGCAAATGCTCTAGTAAGCAAAGATTTCAGTCCAGCTTATATTCTCGGTCCATTTCACTTTCTAACACTTGCCATGTAGATTATATATAATAATCTCTGCACGGTATCGGTGTGTACAAATAACATTATGTTGTCAATCATATTGAATACGTATTGTTTATAGTTAGTGGGTTAACTTTTGTTTCGTTTTTTTTTCTTAATTAATGTTTAATTATATTTTATTTATAGTGTTCATACTGTCTTCTTATAAGTTTTTTTTTAATACTATGTCGCAGAGAATTATTAAATTATAATGAAATGTGATACATATAGGTTTTGTTAATAATAAACAGATGAAAGTTACTTTTGTGTGGTATTTTTGTTTTTATTTAATAAGTGTATGGGATGATATGCAAATCTCATGTGATTATTTGCCTGACCTGATTTGAATAAGGCACTCACTCCCTTCTTGCAAAATTGTAGCCAGGTAAAGAAGGTGAAAATTCTTAATTTCATTTGCAATGTTTATAATGCTATGAAAGACGTTTATGTGTATTTATTCATTAGTTTCATTGCTTTCTGAAATGAATCTTAATTAATAAAGGTGTAATTTAATGTCTCTTATCGAATGATTTATGACGAAGTAACAAACAAGTACTTATGATATATTAGAACAATTCTTAAAAAGATAATGATTTTCCATTTTCTAACAACAACACTTCTTTAACTAGTGCCACCATAATAAAAAAAAATGTCAAAGTTTATTGTAAAAGAGATATGTGAACTGTCTCTCAAATAAGGCATTGAATACACCATATTGTTACACAAGTCAACTATCAACCATCTGGACGCCCTACAAATAAGGGCCTCCTTTTTTTTATAAAAACTAACGGTCCCCGACTGTAGCTGATTTTGATCAAATGCAAGCTTTGCTGCGTCAAATGGAATACAATCATGAAATTGGATTGTATCGGTGTACGGTATCCGTTCTCGTAAATATGGGTTGTCGTTGATTAAAAACTTTAATATTTTTCCTATAGTACACCTAGTGGCTTAGTTTGAATGGGTCTGGCCGTCTGCAATTCATGTTTAAGTTCGATTTTCGGCATGTAGAACTTAGTAATCTTTTTATTTTCATGAAAAGTCTTTCAATTTTCAAGTATTACTAAGTAAAAGCATCCAAAAGCTCTAAATTTATAAATATACATGATATTAAATTAATATTTGAAAAGCAATTAATCGAGTCAATAGCGTGGTTTCTTATTTGTCGATTAGATCGTGACTCGGCTGGCGGCTATCAAGATTGCTTTGGAAGCTGTCAAGTTTTATAATAATACTTTGTAATCCGTAGACTATTTGCCAATAAGTACCTTATTCCACTTTGATGAGTCTGTACTTCAATTTGCCGGCCGTACTGCACTTTCTAACGGCACTGATTATTATCTTTCTATAATGATACTTATTGCGTTCTTTTTGTATACAACGTTCATTCAATTTTCTTTAATAAGCTATGGAATTGAAGATGATACCAATTTTTTTGTTAATGATCTATGAGGGCAATGTGAAACTTTGATTGACGTGTTTTTCCTGCCCTTTCTAATGAACATGGTGAATTTGCTAGTTTACTTTTAATAACTATAAAACTTTTTATTCTTTTAATTATTGCATTTAAAGTAAAAAAAATATTTAAGAATTTTTCTCCCTATTCAATTTCCTTTGAGAAATATACAGATTCCCAAGGAAAATGAAGAAAAAGAAAAACTCCTAAATACCTTACTTGTAACAGTATTAAAGTGAATAACTAATACAAAACATGACAAACGTGCTAAAATAGGCGATCCCTAGGGTCTCGTAAGTCTATCGAAATCTCCAGAGTCAATCCTAAATAACGAGGCGTATTGTAAAACTTTCCATTATAAATAAAAAAAATATTGAAAAAATTAGGAAATTCACTTTTCTATTTAGAAGCACAAAATAACATTTTCTTTATATTGAAAATATTCCAATATTTTTCAATATAACAATAACTAAAAAAAAAAAATACAGTCGAATTGATAACCTCCTTTTCTTACAGAAGTCGGTTAAAAATAGTAATTACCGTACCGTACCGTACCTACTAAGATGTTCTCTAAGGTATCCAAATCATCAGGGAGTAGAGCAAATCCAACATCACGGTGTATATTGTCGCTATATACACCCAGTGCCCACCAGCGCGTAACAGCCTCACCGACTCCCGCGCAGTGCCGCAATGGCGGTGTGGTGCGGCGCGCGTATACTGCCGCTCGAGAGGCGCGTGTATTCTATCACGCTGGTGGTTGGTTCATATCTTGAATTATTTTTATGTGGAATAGGCAGTGCTGTTTTTGTTTGAATTTTGAAAAAAAAAAAAAAATTTTTATTTTTATAAAAGTGGGGAAAATATAAGGCAATTCTTCGTGATATAAATAGTATTAAAGGGTTCTTTCATTACAAAGTGTTTTGCTTTTATTGTTTGAGAAAAGGATTTGCAATTTACATAATGAAATATTTAAACAAGTCTTGAAATATCTTGTGATGTTCTGTAGAACGTTGTCTTCATTAGTTTTTATAAGTTTTCTCAAGAGGATTAAGTTTTTCTTGTTCTTTTTTCTCAGTTCTCATTGTTGATAATGGTTTGTTAAATTTGAAAATAACATTCTTATTACTTGGTTATGATTGCACAAAGAAATGCGCAGTTCATAGAAATTACTAACTAAATATTTTTTTAAAGTAAATCGTAAGTCTGGGTACTGGGACCGTAAGTCAAACCTGCTATACCTAGAATTATTGTACCTAAAATGAACTACCCTCATGAGGGCTTGAACCCGCGACCAAATCGTTCAATGAGACGCGTCCCAACTGAATTGCGATTGGGAATTGATATTGTTGACTGTTTATTTTTATGATTATCACTAGTATTCTTACAGATATTTCAAATGATCGTAATTTTTTATGCTTCGCCTAACACTCCATTACAAATCGAATCTGAACATTCTGTAACTAATCGACAACATTCCGACAAAAACATTACTTGAGATAATAATACACAAAGAAAGTTGTGGGGCTATGGGATTTTATGGTAGTGACCGATTTTTATTATATATTCTTTGGATTATATATACATGTAAATTGTAAAAAATGGTAATCTAGCGTTTACGCGAAGCTCTTTTAGGATTTTTGCAATTATTACATTTGTGGGGTAAGGTCATTGCCATACAAAACTATTAAAATTTCAAAAATTAAATATCTGATTTAAACCCCAATTTATTGAGACTAATTTGGTCCAACAATGGCTTCTGTTTTATTATAACAATGGGAGATTTTTGTATTTTAATTTCTATGGGATAAAAAATAAATGATTGTATTTTGAAGAACACAAAATGTTATACTCACGGACTGTATTCCACTTAATTGAAATTACTTAGCGTATTGCGAATGGAAGATATTCAAACCTTCGTGGAATTGTTCTTTTCCTTAACGTTTATAATATGTAAAGAAAATCAATAATTTCTTTTAAAAATATGTATATAGTATTTCTATATAAGCAATATAGGTGCTTATTTACAAATATTTTCATTGTAAAATAGTAATTGTTACTACTGTAATCAGTTAAGATAAAATCTAGAATTTTATAGCACGATGTTTTTCGCCTCATAAATTTTTTAACTGTATAGCAATTTTTCCATTACTTTTTTGTTTTATGTGTACCTAATACCTATATAGATTTTGTCATATTTTTTATTAAAATAATTGCTACTGTATATATAATAAAAATGTGAGTGATCGCTGTCCGTATGCCCAAAAAAACGATTTTTTTTATTTTTGTTTGTCTGTGCGCTTGGAAACGCTAATCTCAAAAACGGCTTTACCTATTTAATGCAGTTTTCACTACTGAATTTTTATGAACTTTTCTCAATATTTCATGCTTGTACTACATATATTTTTTATTCATGTATAGCTAAGAATTAAAAGCTTTAAAAAATTCAATGGAGTACATTATAAATATAGGTTATGCTCAGATTTCATATAATTTGTACGCTAGAGCTCGCCTTTGTGAGAATAAGCGGTCATCACGAATTGGGTGAACGGAACAAATTTTCTCTTAAAGTTCTTTGTGATGGTAGTCTGAAACGTTGGACTCTCACATTTATAGGTATATAGTCTTTTTAATAATTGATAAAAATATAAATAAGTGCCAAATTAATTTGAAATTATACTACGAATATTTTTAAATATTAGGACCTTTTCTAACATCTATTATAATTTGATCATCAATCGCAATAAGGAATCTTAGAATTGGCATGGCTTTACCTAGAGACTTCATTACTTTTTTGAGAAATAAAGAACTTCATCGAGGCAAGTCTGGTTTTTTATGGGTGTTTTTGAAGGTATAGTAGATATATACGTGAACTGTATTATTAAATGATATTATGTCGATGCTTATTAAAATTGTTGCTTTTAGCAAACCCCGAGAAAATTCTCAAAAGAGAATTTCTCTGGAATGTGTTATTGATGCATCACAAATACATTATTTATATGCATAACTGATTGTACAATTGCGTCTAATTCCCATATGAGGTTAGAATTGCTGTAGGTATATTGAGACGACTGACGACCAAATCTTGTAAACTTCAGATAGCATAGTAAAAAATGTTTTGGTATCACTGAGTACTCTGAAATAATATTAACGAATGATTTTGTTTCTTTCATTTTTTAACTGCTTAGTGACTGAGTGTTCTATAGGTCTTAAGTTAATCTCCGTATATACGTTTGAATTATAAATATCAGTGTTGGTTTATCTAATTATAACTATTAAAACATGATCTATGTCTATTTTTTGCTGTAATTACACCCAAAAAGGCCTTTAATTCAATATTTGTAGGAAAAACAATCTGCAAATTTACACTATTTAACCGTACTAAACCACTATATAGCTTTTAAATAGCTATTTAACAGTTAACACCCCATGGCTCTTATAACAAGAACTACAATAGAGCATAGTCACGATTGAATCAATCATGACGACTGGGGTAAAGTAAATGTCGACTCGACTTGACTAATCCAGATACCGTTTGAAAGCGTAAAATGATAATTTAACGTTTGGGGAACGGAGCAGAAGTGAAATTATTTGTTGTGGGCAAATCAGTTTTTTTTTTATGTTTCACGCTGTATCCCGCATGTAGCATGGTATGCAGAGGAACCTTCTGGTAAGACACTCCGCTCCCTACATTCCGCCGAATTCAGAAGTAATTTTCTAAAAACATTGTTTTAACTGGACTGGAAAGAATTTTAACATTCTAGCGAAATTTGATCTTATTACTAATTTATGAAATAGTTTTAAATTATATTCGTAACTTAATATTTGTTTCCATATACTTTATTTGATGAATTATTTTCTTTATTTCCAGATAGACCCAAACACAGCGTTCCTCCGCGCGGCCCGCGGCGGTCAGCTCGACACAGTAGTCGACTTACTCGACTCCGGTGCTGTAAAAGATATAAACACATGTAATTCGGTAAGTTGTTATAAAATTGACATACATTTTATAAGTTAGAGAGATGTCTGATGTTTTTTTATTAGTTTATAGAAATTTTATGTTGGGATATGGAAACTAATGCAACGCTTTGCATAGACAAAAGTGTTTCTTTTACAAACTATATAGGAGTGCCTTACTAGGCTCCCTTTGCCTTCCTTCCTACATAAGGGAAACAGGATGAAGCTGAAAAAGAAATATTTAAAATGAAATGTGTGTAGTTGACAATTGTATAATTTTTATATTTTAAAGTTCTCATCAGTCCTAAAACCAGTGATTTCCTAAAAACAAGCACCTCCAAAGTATAAACTTTTACTGTTGTCACAAAAAATTAAGCTAGCACCAAAATTAATTAATTATACCTAATCCACGATTGTACTTACTGTATATTTTTATCTCGCTTTAGCTTTGAATGTTTTTGTTTAGTTCAACGATCTCTGGTACAAAGGAAATCTATCAGTCGTAGGTATTGGCTATTAAAGATTTGTTATCAGTTTTAATTGTAGAACAATTCTAGGTAGATATTTAATATATATGATTATAATATAAATTTATAAGTTATAATTTATGTTTAATATTATCAATAAGGCTCTAGGAAAGTAACTATCGTATTTAGCCAAAGTTATATGTAACCACAGTTTAGCCTTGACTGGAGCCTGTATAAATTAACAACCAAACCCAACCCTTGTCAAAAGTTAATCCGTTTTATCTCTACAATTTAGTGTTACCACAATACGATCGACTAATTAATTGACTCTATCATATAGAGATATTTATATTTAGAACTACTACACTATTTTCATTAAGGGTATTGATAATTAAATGGTGTTCAGGTTTTATTTATATAATATTTAATTATAATTTTAATCATATTTAAATCATTTTTATTTTTCTCTATCAATAAGAAAAAATGTGGGTTTGAGTTCCGCCACTTATCTCGCAATATCTCGGAGTCAGGGAACTCTGTTACCGATTTTGCCCTCAATTTTAGAGACATCGCGGATTGTCTTGTTACTAAAGCGATATTGAAAATAGTTCATTCCTCTGAGTAGGAATCGAACCTACAACCGTTTTGTTCAAAGTCTCTATTTTACATTAATTTCCATGTCATTTTCCAATTATACATATTGAATAATATAATAATATACGACCTGAAAGTCACTTATCCTGTGACACATGGGCAGCTATATGCTCGCAGACGTGATCGATATCGGTGCCAAGTCCCGAGACGAATCGGGTCAAGTCATAACTCACTTGTAGTCCTCTAGGAAAAGCTCTATTCTTCTCTGAAAGCACATTTATAATAGGCGCCTTAGATAAAAGTTCTTGGTACTGTAACAATTTTATATTAAATTGTTACTATTTTATATTATGTCGCAAGAACTATCTAAATAATTCAAATGAATGTTGTATATTTTTATGTTGCAAAGACGTTATTCCTGCCTTTTTTTTTAATAAGAAAGAAAATATGTAAAGGACCTTTGGGAAATAACACAAGTTATGGAATTCTTGCGAATACTTTGATTAAATTTTATTAACCACGTTCACAATAAAAAAAAGATTTTATATAGCGATATGTCTAAGTATTGCATATTCCTAAGATTTATTCCTATGTAGTGTAATTGATGTATAAATATGTCTTTATTACTTTATTGCAATCAAAAAACAAATATATATTCAAGATTAAACAGTGCCATTTATCACTCAATTTCTATATAATCAGAGAAAAGGGTCTCTTCATATACAGATAAAATACACAAACATAAACTCATTCAAGCACACGTTTGCACCACTGCGCTAGGACGGCCTCAATGGGCCGTGTGACTGAAGATCACTGTGTTCGATTCCCACTCGAGAAAATGACTTGGGGAAGTTAAAAATAAATTATTAATTATTATTTTCATTTCTTCTCTCATAACAAGAGAAAGCGCGGCGTTGAGTTCCATCAATACGAAAACACAGTGTCTTAACACTAGATTCCCTCTGCATATAAGCGAGGTACAGCCTGAAACAGAAAAAAAAACTCATAATTCAAATCCAATGGAATAAAGACATTTTCTTTGAATACATTCGTCTAATCAAAGTCGTCATCAGCAGTAACATCAAAGTAATAGTCCCCCACCGCAGTATCTATCAGTTCTATAGCACCATAAGTGCATCTCACAGCCAAGACTAGAACCGGGTGACCTATTAACTCACTTTGCGGTCTAGGGACCAATCACCCTCGTAATTATACACAGTTCCCCGGCTATTTCATTATAATTTGTATAATAACGGCGTTTGAAAGGGTTTTTTATTATTTGTTAATGCCTATATTTTTAAGTCTACATTGTGTGGGTATAATAGTAGGGTGCCAAAATTTTTATATAATTGTATGTTTTTTTTGTTTATTTTTAATAGACATTTCCTTTGCTTTCAAAGTATTGCAATCTGAATTGAGAGGAAATATTAAAGCATATAAAACATAATTAATTTTTCTTTTGTTTATTTTTCAATTATCTTATTACTATTGTTGATAATAGGTAATTAATTAAGGTAGTTAATTAAAAATAAAATCTGATTTTTCCTTACTACATTAAATCTATTCATAAATTAATTATGAAAATAGTATTTTTGAGAACTAAATGATGGACCACTATTTATGCTCCCCATCATTACCTATATACATAGTATAAAAGAAATGTAACCAATTACGCTTGCGTTTGACGGACGTTCATGATCTACGAGCTTGCTTCCTTGCAGTACCTAGTCATATATCGACTGGTTCCTGTTATCTTTATGAAATTAATATGAAAATACTATGGATTACCTGTCTTATTTATTTATTTATTTATTAAATGACAAATTTAAATTTATTGTTCCAAAGATATTTATAAAAAAAGCCGTTTTGTTAAAAACACATTTATGTGTATTTTGGTTTAATGTTCTTTTACATTTGTTTTTTTACATTTTACATTAATTTAAGAAATTTTACTTGTAATTTTAGAACCTAAAGTCACACTATCTATCGAAGAAATGATAATATACTTATTTGTAGTATCTGTAACCATTTCTTGGAGTAGGAATCGAATCCATCACAATCGTACCACCGCACATATCATTTAGTCCGTGTCATTATAAAACATCGCTCGTATTTACGTAGCTTGTCAAAACCCATTCAAAAATATTTTATGATCTATCTCCGCCAGAAATGTATGAACTTCCGCTGCATTAATTCACTTACAGAAATAGCTCCATATTAACATACATCCGTGTTTCAGTGTCACGGTGATCGTATCGTTTCGCATACAAGTGTGTCACGGCTATGTTTTGTTAGCTTGTGTGGAAAATCAAAATCATATATATATATATAAATATGTAGGTACTTTGTTGGTATGAGAACAATATGCATTGTGAAATTTTTCCTGATTTCGGTATGTCGATATTGAGAATGCGATGTTAGCAGATTGGGTTGAACTGCAGATCGAAAAATGTCTTTGTAATTATGTATGGACATTTAGCATGTGAGATTTGTATGGAACTTAGCGTTGCTCAATAATTATTGTTTTATATTATATTTATATTGTAAGGTTTTTGTTGTACTATCATGATTTATAAACGATGGCTGATATATATAATATATTCGTTTTTTGTTTACTTTAATAGTTAATTTCTCTCGTATGCTTGTTGTTCCAACTTTCTTTGCTTTTATCATCCATTGCACAGCCGTCTGTAAAGTAGTTCATGGTTAATTATCGAAACGAATGTAATACATATATTTAATATTTTTGAATAATTTAAACTTTGTTTTAATTATTTATGCAAATAAAATATTTATTGCTAATTATACAATGGAAAATAACTTCCTACATAAAAACCATTAAAGAATTTTAAAGATGGTATTCAAATGTATAATTAATATTTTTATTGTGAATGGAGGCGACCTTCAGAGTAACTAATCGTTCAGCTCGACTGCACAAACGTAGCTAGGATCCATTACAAATTCACAGGTGCCATGACTTGCACAGTCTTGCTATAAATATATACCAGTCGTACCTTTAAGTCTGCGATTACTAGTTAAAAACGCTAGTTGTCAGTTAAATAATAATAGTTAATTATTTTGTGTACGAATATTCATTTTTAATAATTTCAACATCTAATAAAAGTCTTATCGTAAAATGTAATATTATCGTACGAACCTTTACACGAAATAACTCTCGTGGTAGCCCAGGTAATGTCGCATAGCGAGTCGATCGTAAGTTCGATGCCCACTCATGAGAATAAATTATTTCCATTTCCTCACTTTCGTTAAAAGATGTGCAAGGTCTCTAAAATTAGGCGATTCATAGAGTCAAGAGTATCTTAACACTACGTCGCCTTCAATATGCGGGAAAGAATGAAGCTAATGAAGTAGTTCTCGGATAATACTGTATAGATGTTGTACATTACAAAACAATTAGTTTGCCTTTAATTTGCTATGAAAATACGTGTTTTAAAACTCAATAAACTTATTTGAAAACACTGTGAAATAAAAATAGTCGCACTTTATTATACATTTTCACCCGAAATTTAGTTACAGTAATGTTGTATTGTAAAGGCAGTTTGCAGGCATTGTTTTTACATAAAAATATTACGAAACGAAAAACATGTGAATATAGCCTCATTCATTATGTTATATGCTCGTATTTTAACAATAACTGATTTTTTTATACTTGTTACTTTATACTAAACAACTAACACAATGCTATAAATTTATAAATAAAAGAATCATATTGTAAAATTTTTAACATTAGGATTTCTAAATATAATACTTCTGAAGTGGCAAACCATTTCATGTTATAGTTTTACGTTAGAAATGGTTTTTCTTCCCGTCTCTATTAATCTAGTATAGACTCTACAAAAAACTAAAACATTTTACTTACTACAATATTAACAAAACACTAAATATTTAATTTGTTCAAATGGACTTTTTCATAATTATATAAAAAATATATTTTTCATTATTTTCCAGAATGGTCTCAATGCTTTACACTTAGCCGCCAAAGATGGCCACATTTCCGTTGTCGAGGAGCTTCTAAAGCGCGGTGCGACAGTCGACGCAGCCACTAAAAAAGGTATACATTCATACTTATTAATCTGTTAATATTAAAGTTATTATAAATTTTTGTTATAGCATAAAGCACTGTTGTTTTTTAGCTTTACGCTCCATCCCGCATATAGGACAAGAGAAAGATATTGTTAAGACACTCCGTTCCTAACTTTTTGAAAGATTTTCAGATTTTCAGTGGCAGAACTCAACGCCGAACTTTATCTTGTTACTAGAATAAGGAAAGGAAAATATTATGTAATTCATTTTATTAAGTAATTCATTTTTTATTCATTCAACGAACCCACAACCGTGGGTTTACAGTTATACACTGTGCAATTGTGCCTCAACGGCCTGAATATTTACTACTCTCAATTCAATACAACTAATTTCTTTTGTTCGTTTCTTCTTGTATGGCTGTTATTACAGATATATTGAGATGACTTAAAGTTTCATTCATTAAAATTATCAATAGCTTAAATTATAACTTTAAGTCCTCATTCTTTCTTCATTCAGGCAATACAGCACTTCACATAGCATGTCTAGCCGGCCAAGAATCAGTAGCGCGGGCGCTGCTCGGCGCTGGCGCCAAGGCGGATGCCCAATCCGCGGCAGGTTTCACCCCCTTATACATGGCGGCGCAGGAGAACCACGCGGGATGTGTGAAGATGTTGCTGGCAGCTGGTGCCAGTCAGACGTTGGCTACGGAAGTATGTATTGGCATTATTTGGCAGTTATTTTTTTGGTTACTTTGCATATAATAGATTAATTTATTAAGATGTGTCACGCATGTAGCAGGGTAAACAGAGGGAGCCTAGTGTTAAGACACTCCTCTCTCCCACTTTCCGCCTAATTCCGAGGGCATTGCGTGTTGAGTGGTGGAACTCAATGTCGCGCTTTGCTTCGACACCTGAACGACGAAATTAAAATATTAAATATTTTATTTCCTCGATTGCGAATCGAACCCACACACGGTTGTGCCCATGCACCACGACTGGCATATATTTATGTATTTCAATCAATATTCAATTCAATCGCTGATTTTCCTTTATCTTGTGTAAACAAATATGTTGGTATAACTATCATACGATAGAAATAAATCAACCAGAATGTATATACGATTGTAAAATATTATTTGAAGAAGAAACAGTTATTCGAAGTTGTTTCAGTTCTATATAACATGAACTATAGATGTTTTTTTGTAACTTTTTTTTCTCATTGTGTATATTTGCAATAAATATTTTTTTTCTATTTATATTTCTATTGACTATTTATAATTCAAAATACAATGATGTCTATTTTATTTAAAATCTCAAACTAGCTAACGAAACTAAATCAACAGAGTGTCCTGACACTGTAAGAGGTGCTCACCCTGCTATGCTATCCAGGAAAACGCGTGAATCTCTTACTTAAGTAATATTGTAAATATTTTCTATATAACTCTTCAGGATGGATTCACTCCACTAGCAGTGGCAATGCAACAAGGCCACGACAGAGTTGTCGCAGAACTACTAGAATCAGACACGCGGGGTAAAGTGCGATTGCCCGCCCTACACATTGCTGCTAAGAAGAACGATGTTAAAGCTGCTACGCTTTTACTCGAAGTAAGTAAATTATTTTATTTTTAATCAAATTAATTGTATAAAAGATGGATATAAAAATAATTCCAAATTCTATTAGTACCACCAATTACATTTTTCTTTTATGGTCTTCTTTGTTCAGGTTCAGGCACCAATCTAATAAGATTTTATTATAAATTGAAATTTAAGGTTAGGCTAATTCATTCGCAACTAAAGTATTACAGACCTATAGAGTGACCTTTTTTGTTGTTATTTCTTAGGTTTTACCTAAGAAATAACAACAAAAAAGGTCACTTTTTACAGCTTACATTTGAGAAAAAATACAGTCAATTTCACCCTAAACATATCCTTAGCGTAGAAATCCATATTGTTAAAGGATTATTGAGAATTGGGAATCTTGTTATTTAAATCAGGTCACAGCTCCGAGTCCTGATTCTGTTATATTACATTCCATTGCTATTGTTTCAGCTAACTAATACGATTTGAATCGACATATTGAGAATTTAATTACAATAATATGCCATTTGGAATAATAAAAAGAAATAACACCTGAAAAAATTTAAAGCTTTTTAATGTTTTGTTCCACTCTTGTAATTAAAATAATTTTCTATTTTTCACTTATTTTCTTTCTATTTTTTTCTGAGACTAATAGTCACAAGACTATTTCTAGATAAAAATATGTGTTATGTAGTACTTAGAGACTAGATCTAAACAATCTAGGTTTACAAAAGGACTATTTCATATTCTTTACGTTTTTATTAGATAATTTTCTATACTAAGAAAACTTTAAAACCAATAGAAACATTCCAATAACCTTTTCAGAACGAACACAACCCAGACGCCTGTTCCAAGTCAGGCTTCACTCCCCTCCATATAGCTGCGCACTATGGCAACGTCGGAGTGGCTAAAGCGCTGCTATCATCTGGTGCAGACCCGGGCAGAGCCGCGAAACACAATATAACTCCTTTACACGTTGCAAGTAAATGGGGCCAACTGGCTATGGTGGATCTGCTGGTGGAAAATGGTGATTGTTCTTTTTACAAGACTTATTAATAATAATATTAGTAATGGATAACATATTTTTATTATCTTCACTTTGTATCCCACACATAGCAGGGTGGGCAGAGGACTTTGGGAACCTAATGTTAAGAAACTCCGTTCCTATTAAGACACTTCTAAAGTGTGTGTTGAGTGGCGGATCTCATGGCCGCGCTTTGTGTTGTTAATGAGAAATAAAATAATAAAAAAAAAAAAACTCATCAAGCGGAAATCGAAACCACGACTTGTATCGCTTACAGTCACACGCTTGTGCCCTTGCACCACCTATAAGTTTAAAAAATAGTTTCCTTTAGTAAATTTTAATAATTGAGTTGCAAATCCTCCTTTTTTTTATTCCAGGTGCAAACATAGCGGCGATGACGCGCGACGGCCTCACACCGCTGCACTGCGCCGCGCGCTCCGGTCACAGCAACGTGGTGTCACGCCTCCTCACGCACGGCGCGCCCATCACCAGCAAGACTAAGGTGAAGTCATATCACATTCTGATTGTAACAGTTGAATTCGTATTGGAGACGGCAAATGTATTAAAGTTTATTTGATGAATGATGAGTTTTTGTCATCGTTTTTGATTTAACATTTATTTAGTTTGTAGGATACATATCTAATCGCTTTATTTGCTATACTTTGTTTCATGTTCAGTTTAGAGGAAACGTGAAGCTCTATAAATAAACTAGGCAATCTATTTCACGTTTTGTACAAGAATATTGTACCTTTTTTAGTCGAGGAATGAATAATTTTACTTTCGTCGCTCTATCAACATAATTCCAGAGGGATTTATGTTGATAGAGCGACGAAAGTAGGCAGAGGCCTACCGTGCTATATGCGGAATATTTAAAAACAAATATAATCTCTCATTTCCAGAACGGCCTAACACCTCTCCACATGTCCGTGCAAGGCGAACATGTGGAGACGGCCAAGGTGCTGCTCTCTGAAGGCGCTCCCATCGATGACGTCACCGTCGATTATCTCACAGCGCTACACGTGGCGGCGCATTGTGGACATGTTAAGGTGATTTTACTTATATTATTTGTAAAGTCTGTTCTTTACCTTTAGTATAGATTTAGGCTTGTTGAAAGTCTGTTTATTGGGTGCGATTTTGTAATCGCATTACCTTAACCTTTTTTTCATTTCCAGGTGGCAAAACTTCTACTAGACAGAAATGCAGATGCAAACGCTCGAGCACTTAACGGTTTCACACCCCTACACATCGCATGTAAAAAGAATAGACTGAAAGTTGTCGAATTACTTCTTAAATATGGTGCTAGTAAGTAAAAATATTTTAAAATCGTATTCAAATAAGATTTATAATTAATAAAAAAGTAACCTATAATCATAAGTCATCATTTTATTATCATATTTACTATTTTCAACATAAACTATAATTTCCAGGTAAATCAGCAACAACAGAATCCGGTCTGACACCACTCCACGTGGCATCCTTCATGGGCTGCATGAATATAGCGCTGGTGCTGGTCGGTGCTGGAGCGGACGCGGACGCGGCGACCGCGAGGGGCGAGACCCCCTTACATTTGGCTGCCAGGGCACATCAGACCGATTTAGTTAGGGTCTTGTTGAGGAATAATGCTAAGGTGATTTGAAATTTTATGTGGTTGTTTGTTTTTGTGTTTCTGTTTCGAATTGTTGTAATTATATGAATTTAATATAAGTATTTATTGATTAATGTTAAATGTACGTATAAAAGATACATTGTTAAGGCAAAAAGATAAAGTATAAAGCTATGGTAAGCTTTTCGGGATACAGCGTGAAGCTGATTTATTTATATGAAATATGAAAGAAAGCTTAACAGCTTTCTTTCAACTTATCAACGTCTACTGCTGAATGTGGACGTGGTGTGTTAAGCTTATCACGACATAAAATAAAAGAAACAAAAGTTATGCAAACTGTTGATTTATGTTTAAGGTAATAATGATTCTATAAAGTAATTAGACTCAAATCTTGTAAATACTAAAATTATACACAGTTCAATGATAGGTGTAAAATTATATATTCATAATAAAGTGTGTCTACTGTTCTACTGTGGCGCTTGTCTATATTATTATTATTTTTTGGTTAAAATGAGAACATATCATCAACTTCTGCTTTCTCTATAAAACATAACATAACCTAAATTCTCTCACAGGTGGAAGCACGAGCAAGAGAAGAGCAAACTCCTTTACACGTAGCGGCTCGACTCGGGCACGGTGACATAGCTGCGTTGTTATTACAACATGGTGCTCAAGTGGCTGCTACTACTAAAGACAGATATACGCCGTTGCATATTGCTGCTAAGGAAGGTAAAGTTCCTTTTTTACTAAAAGAATCCTTCATTCATGTAGTTACAGTGATATAGCTGCATTGTTATTACAACTTACTTTACTGCTAATGGAAGATATATACTGCTGCATAATACTGCTGCTAAAAAAAAGGTAAAGCTTGAATATTATTCCTTTAAGACATAAATTAGGTCTGTTTGTCTTGGTAAAATTTTTAGCAAAATATCTGAAAGCGAACATGCAATCAAATTTAGACTAATATCCGTCACCGTCACCGTCGTTAAATAATTACTAACTAACTAACTATTGTTAAACGATAAAATTACTTTTTATTTAACAGGAAAAGAAGAAGTCGCTTCCATACTCCTCGACCACAACGCCCCAATCGAAGCGGAGACACGTAAAGGCTTCACTCCACTACATTTAGCTGCTAAATATGGTGATATAGGAGTGGCGAGGCTTTTACTAGCTCGAGGGGCGCAGCCAGACGCGCCCGGCAAGAGCCATATAACGCCGTTACATATGGCCACTTATTATGGACATCCGGATATAGCTTTGCTTTTACTGGATAAAGGTAGTTATTTGTTTATGTATTATTTTTATTGTTTGGTTTTTGTAGTATGGAGTGAGATTAGAAAATACTGTATATTTGAAAATATTGTATATTTGTGCTAATTATTAAGTTGTAAAAAATATTATTAAAAAACAAAAAACTCAATGTAGCCTACAACGTAACCTCTTGAATAGTTTCCAAGTGGGTTTGAATCTCAAAAATATTGTACTTAGTTTAAATATATACAATTTAAAATACATTTAAAGATCCCTTATATAAAGATATTAATGAATATAAATTTGGCTTTGATAATGTGCACTTGTGTTAAATGTATCAAGGATTTAATTGATTGATAATTGTGTTTTATTGGCTCCAATAATTCATTCTTGAGAGTAATTAAAATAGCCTTGGTCAAATAGGTTAGAATGTTCATTTGTAATGTATATTTTTCATCTGTATATTCATACATATATATTTCTATCACACTCTTTGTCATAATATCGAACTTTTCATTCCAAAAGTAATTAAAGGGTTATTATTTAAATTTATTTATATAAGTCACTTATGATTTATTTAATATTACATTTCTTAACCCTTTTTTATAATTCAAATTTATGTTTTTAGTGTAAATACAGTAAGTTATAGTTTCATAATAAAATTTCATTATACATACACACAAACGTCACACAATAATCCCAATACATAAGCTAAATTCATAATTTAGTAAGCTAGAAACAAAATTTCCATACAGGTGCTTCCCCCCACTCTCTTGCTAAGAACGGTCACTCCGCTCTCCACATCGCGTGTCGACACAACCATCCGGATATCGCTTTTGCTTTATTGGAACACGGTATGTCTATATTTTGATAGATTTAATGATGCAATACAAAAGAAATGTTTAATTATCATACATGATTAATTTTATTGATTAAATATGACTATATAATAAGTAATTTAAACTTCTAAATTTCTTCATCCTTACCTAAAGAGTGACTTATTTCTACTATTGTTGTTCATCTCGCAGTGGGTTTCGAATATATAGAACGAAAAAAAGAACGGCACAGCATCTGACGTTAAATGGATAGGGAATTTATTGTTTACATTTTCTCGCTCAACAAGATAAAGCGTGGCGTTGAGTTTCGCCACTCAACACGTAATATCTAGAATATTGGGTGGTGTGCAGAGTATCTTAAAAGTATCCCTGTAGTATGGGAGGATAAACATGGAGTGCTTGAGTGCTTCATGCTTTTACTACATGTTTTTTTCCATAGATGCTGATCCTGGTGTAAAATCAAAGGCAGGTTTTACACCTCTACATATGGCGGCTCAAGAAGGCCATGAAGATTGCGTGGAAATGCTCATTGAAAGGGGGGCTGATGTAAATGTTCCTGCTAATAATGGTAAGTTAGGTTTTTAATTATATATTAGATTTATAAAAAAAATTGTAATACTTTATAATATAATAATGTTAAGTTGTACATAATATGGCTGATTGTTTAACAGTACTGTTGTACATTTGGAAAAGTTAACAAATTTAACTATAAATGCGATGATTACGGGTTCACCTTCGGGGGTGGGAGTTATTTTCATTTTACCTTTTATGCATTATAGGCTTATGTTTGGTTTGCACCCTTCTCTAAATAGATAATCACTCGGGGGAATGAATTTTAAATATATTTTTACTATTCCGCTTCTTGTTATCACTGATAACAAGAAAAGAGCGGAACTCAATAGTGCCACTTAACACGCAAACGGAGTGTCTTAACACAAAGCTCCCTGTGCCTACTCTGCTATACGCGGGATACAGCATAAATCTTAAAAAAATCTCTCCCCAGGTCTAACCCCGGTCCACCTAGCAGCAGCAGAAGGTCGTACAGCGGTACTCAAATCCCTCGTCAACGCCGGAGGTCGTTGCGGCGTTAGGACCCGCGACGGTTACACTCCATTACACGCGGCCGCTCATCACGGCCACCATGCTGCTGCTAAAGCTCTGTTAGAGTCAGGAGCTGATGTCAGTGCTAAAGCTGCTCATGGGTAAGTAACTTTATTCATTAGATAACAGAGTTTAATTAAAGTATAAGTAAATCAGTATTTTTCGAAACAAACATCATTTTGAAATGATTTATAAGATTAAAATTCATGTTCTTCTCTGACTCCACCTCTTTGAATTTCACTGTTTCTACTATTTTATCAAACGGCGAAATCGACTTGTAAAAAAACTCACTTCAGGCAACAAGGATGTATTTGCACCGTTTGAAATATTGCACAAGACATCATAAAAATCTGTTAATAGTCTTTCCGTATTCATTGATTTATTATTTTTTTTCAAAATCAGTGCAATTACGTCATCCGTGCGCCAAATGTATAATCTAATATTTAACTGCAGCAGTCATTTCTTAGTTAATTTGTGTGAATGACAGAAGCAATTGATCTATGACTTATTGATTGATTTTTAGATTTACAGATAATATAAATATTTTTAGTTTCATTAAATATTTAATGATACAATTTATTGACATATTTATTTTTGTAAAATAATAATAATACCAATATAGTAAATATATAGCTTATATAAACATTATGATGTATTTGTTCCTGCAGTTCGTGCATACTAAGTAATTGATTTATATCTATTATGGCTTCTTATGGTCGCCCATTCGTGTACGCCACGTGAGAATTGCTACTTCTAGTTGTATCTAAATTTAATTCTATTAAAATTGAAATTATAAATATGACAATATTCTTATAGTGTTTATTTTTAAATGTATATTTATATTTATTTTTTTCATATTTATTTATAGTCATTTGTGCGTGTAGAGTCCCTACGGGCAGGAGGAGTTACGTTTTGAGAATTCTGCAAATATTGAATAGCATTTGTATTCTAATTTTAAATAATTATGTAATATTTCTTAACCTCACACACAGACATAGAGGCGTGGATCGATCGTCTAGTTTACAACCAAATGGACATCTAATAAATTTCCTTACTAAATAACACGTCATGGAAATGCAAATTGGATGTTGCTATCATTAGGTGCGACCATCGTGATTTAAATATTTTAATACTTAGCTTATCTCTATTACTGATCTTAGATTTCATAGTAAACTTAGGTAAAAAAACTAGATTTTTATATTATATATATGTTACGACGTAATATTATGTAACTTGGAATTATGCAAATTATTGTTTCTCTGAAGGTGAAGAGATAAATCAGTTTTATTTTCAATATTAGGTCCTTGTTATGTAATGTTTAATATTAGCATACGACTTAGTCAACGTGTTTCATAGTTTGTTTATCAAAAACATTTGGGATAAATCGTATCGTTTTTGCAAAATACGGATACGGATAAGGCCTAAAAGAACAAAAGAGTTTAAGAGAACAAATACACAGCAGAGAAGGCAGAGGGCTAAAAAATCATTCATTTCCCCGTTTTTGCAAGAGAAAGCGTATTTTAGAGCTGTCATGAATTGAATTTGGGCAGAAAGTGGAGAAATTAATATTTACTAATTATCTCGGTCCTCTCTGCCTACCCAGCTATACTGTAGAAGAATACACTGATAAATAAATAAATATTTATCTATGATTTACACAAATTTTGCGTCCATCAGGTTTACGCCCCTTCACCAGGCCGCGCAGCAAGGTCACACGCTGATCATACAACTGCTGCTCAAGAGTAATGCCGATCCCAACGCCTTGTCTGCGGTGAGTTGAAAGTAGATGGTAAACCTATGAATTTTTTATATGATAGGTACTTGTTTATCATATAAAAGCCTGGCCCTACAGATATGTGGCTCCATTTAATAGGTTTCTTTTTTAATTATTGTTATATGTGTAAATACAACTTGCAATGACATGCAAACAGTTGGAATATAACTAGACGAAAAAATTGAAGAAGTAAAAATAGGAAATCATATTTATAACATATTATTAAAATTATTTCATAGTTTTCAGATTTTAGAAATGTTCTAATAAATATACATTAATTTTATATAAGTACACATTACATTGTGATAACGTCGATATTGAAATTATAATTGAAGTTGTATAGTAATAAAATAATTATATGACAATTATTCACATACAGAAAGTTACATTATTTTTATATTAGATTTACAATTCCATACATATCACTAGTCAAAACATAAGTTATACCATTAGTCAACAGATAGATATATTTTAATCATAGATTAAGAAATAGCCTTGTATATGATTTTAATTGCAATAATTCTAGGTCAACGGAAATAGCAATGAAATGTGTTTCTTAATCTTTGAAACAACTTGTTTATATTAAAATATGCATGCTATTTTTTTTTTCTTCTAATTTGATTAAAATATCTAAGGCTATATTTTTAATGTAAACAAATAAAGCTTTGATCAATAACATAAAACAGATAATGTTGCAGTTTTTTTTATATAAATGTATATGTAAATGACGATTACGTCAATAGCTAAGCATGAGTCATGACCAATTATATCTTGTATACCTTTGCCATTTTCTAATCTTTTTGTTATTTTTTTATATAATATACCGAATTTGATTAATTGTATCTAAATATTCTCTCATTCTTAGACCTAGTAGAATTAAAATAAAACTAAAGTTACAACAATTAATAGAATAGTCGTATAGGCTTTTGACGGTACATGGTGGAAATTCATCTTCAGAAGAAAACCAACTAAATTATTTGTTAATAATTAACATTCATTAGCCCTATTAATACTCTTATAGTATATTCTTATATATTTTATACTATATTTTAACCCAGAACGGTCAAACAGCATGTGCGATAGCCGACCGTCTCGGCTACATCAGCGCTGTGGAAGCTCTGCGACCACTCACCGAGAACACCCTCAGTCAAGCAGTTGGTGATACTGGTAAGTTTATTTTAATGATTTTACAATATTTCAGTTTGAAAATATTTTTTTTAATTAGATAGGAAATTGGGTCTCTTGAAGGGTAGCGGTACTTTATTTAATAATAGCCTTTTATGCCACTTTTGTATTATTATGAAAATAATTAAAACAATAGTTTTTTTTATCTTGTGTCTTAGGTCAATTAAAATACTACTTAGTGATCTTTTAAAGATATTTTTAAATAATTAAATATCAATTATCCTATAAAATTCAATATACCAGCGTGTTAAATGAACATAACGACCTGCGCACGCACAACTTTGATCTAAATCTGTACACAACGCCGCTAAATCTAATGATATCCGCCAACCGTGCATAAATCCACAACTGGACAATTGCCAAACGCAAAATAAAGACTTCATACTTCTAACCACTAAAACAAGAACAATTTCAAACAATTATATACCCTATTTGTTTGTGCTTAAGTTTCTATTTCAATAAGTATTGGTAAAGTTAATATTTTACACGGTTAGATCATTTTGACGAAACGTTCGTAATTCCAAGTCGATCGGGTTACGTTATTTAATCTCAGTTAAGCGGTGTTGACGTTTTACAAACGTTTTTGACTTGTTGTTAGTTTGGTTTTGTTTTTCGTGTATCTGTATTTAGTAGGTTTGTTTTAGTTTAATTAATTTATTTTATTATTAGTCCGTTTTAAGATATTATTATTTTTGAATTAACATTTACTGTGAAGTACGTAGAGGTAATTAATGTAGGCGAATAAAACCTAAGGGATTTTTACTCCCTGGTCACTCTTATATCATCTTTATGCTCTCTGTGGATTCGATTCCCACTCTAGGAAATTAAATATTTAAGATTTTCACTTTGGTAACAAGACAAAGCGCCGCGTTGAGTTTCGCCATTCAACACGAAATGCCTACAGAATTCGGCAGAACTTGATTTAATGTTAATGGGCGTGTCTTCTTAACACTACGTTCCCGAGTTTCCCCTGCCTACCCTGCTATGTGCGAGATACAGTGCTATGTGAAACAAACTTTAAAAAATACCCTTCCCAATTTTTGCACAAATTGATCTCTTATCATAATAATGGCTAAATGGCTTTACATCAATAATGTTTATATTTTAAGATAATTTTAATCTCTAAAAACATTTAAGGTAAATTTTTAAATGAGTTACCGTGAAATATATTGCCTATCTGGCTTAAATCACCTGAAAATACGTACACTCGCTTTAATTAACAAGTAAATACTGTGCATTCGGCATGTAATTGAAACATAAACATTGAAATTAATTACAGGCAGATTTTCACTATCAATTTAAGATGTTGTCTGTGAATTAAAATATAAGTTAGAAAATTTTTAAACATAATATTTATATAGCTTCACTCCAGCCAGTTGGCAGAGAGAACTGCATACCTCTTTCACCTCGTCCTCTGTCATTCACGCCCTTCTCGTACTTTTTACGTGACCGTCCTCCAGTATCATCGATGTTGCGTTTTCGAAGGTTTAAGGAGGTCTCCCCCTAATCTTGTCTGAGGTGATATAAGATATTTAATATATTTAAATTTATATATTAAAGCACCTGACTTTATGTTATGCAAAGCTGTTACAATATTAATCAGATAACTGATAAGCAAATATTATTTTAATAAACGACATAAATATGTCAATAATACCGATACCGAGTGCCAGAACACATATTTGTGTTTAATATAAGACAAATGTTTGTATCGAGAGGGAATCGAACTCACAACCTTTTACTAGCTTAGCGGTCACAGTATCTATCATTCTGTTAATGTTACAAAACTTTTTTCTTTAATACAATATTGATTTTCATACTTCGCTTTTATATCTCCACTGGGAAACATACATATTTGTATAATAGATATATTTTTGTATAGGCATACATGACATGTAAGACTCTACTAGCAATGACGTCGTGCGAAATGTGGAAAATAGTGTTTTCACTCTATGTTCTCCCTGGTTACGCCGTCTGTCATACACGAGTAAAGCCGTGACGCTAGAAGTTAATAAATATATTCCACATTTATGTACAAGATCTTTTGTTACTGTCGCCTTCCATAACAATGCCCCACTACAATCCCACGAAGTTAACAAACACTCACGCTGTACGTTTTACATTCTTGCAAATGACAAGTCTTTCTTTGTAATTACTTATTTTTCTTTCATTACGCAACGCAGGCGCAACGAATGCCGTCTCGGTCACTTATTTGTAATTCTAATAAATACGACTCGATCAATAAATCGATATTGATATAAATAAACATCTCGTTGAAACTGGAATTCGATTGAAATTGTCAATGATATACGAATATTGTTGTAATTGATATGTTTGTATTTTATATCTAAAAATTTAAAAAGTTATAAATATAAGAAATATATATTTTTTATATAATAATTATTATTATTAAAAGGACGTCGTGATGCAGTGGCACAAACGTTTGACTGTAAACGCGACTATTGTGGGTTCGAATTCCATATTTATCGATAATTTATTTCCCGAAATGAATTATTATTATTTCTTGAAAATTGTGGACTAAAATATAAAAATAAAATAGTGAGGTAAACCATACAAAAATATTATTAATCATACGTCCATTTCATATATAACATAAATATATAGGCTAATATTATGTGACAAATAACATTATAAAAACGAACGCGCTCAGACAAACAACCAAAACGTTCAACTCTGACCCACATAACCGTAGAAAGCCATTGATATGATCATAGTACACCTCAAATACCACAGCCACCACAGCGATAAACCCACCACATTGTACGCAAATCAATCGGGCCCACGAGCTGATGCATAATTCATACGCAATACGCTACCTACCGCTGCCATATGTTTGCCGATACTCCGGCAATTGACTGCAAATTGTTCTTTTCTATCATTTAAATTGTATAGGGTTGCCATGTTTGGGGTGTTATGCTTTTTTTATTTTCTATGTATATAGGAGAATAAGAAGGGTGGTAACTTATTTTTTTTTATTTAAAGAACTAGCGTTCTGCTCGATATATTAATTCGATTATTACCTAAGTTTTGGTCTATTCAATAGAATATCATTATATCATTCAAGAAAATAGTATATTTTTTATTTATAAAACAATTTAAATAAAACCAACAGTAAATGAAAGGGAAGCTTGCCAAAATACAATAGTGAAAACTGCAATTAAAGCGGCCTGAGATTAGCGTAAGCAAGCTCACAGTAATACGGACAAAAAAAATTGTCTTGAGAATGATGAAACTCAAATAATGTAAACAAAATTCTTAACTTATGTCATTTTTTTAATTTTTTCCTGGGTTTCATTAGAACATCAACAAATATTATTTTTTATTTACACATAGAGGTATAAGAGCAACTGCACCAACTTATACACCAAACATGTCTATGCATATATGTAAAATAGCATTTTATACTCATATAATGACATCACCATAAAATTACCATACATAATACATTAATATTAAATAAGTAACATAAAAAACTAAATATATCTGTGTCATACACATAAACATTACATACAATTCCTATACAAAGTATTGTCATAGTAATTGCACATCAGCTACAGTCGCATTTCCATGCTTCTCCGATCCAAGACTCATTATCTAATCTGTCCACAATAGTCCATACTAGTTGCTTCTATCTGCACGCGTGCTACAAGTTACTCTGTGGGACTAAAATCTAGTTATTTATAGTGTAATTAAAAAGGCAGAGAGTTCGAGGGTCCTTTTTCCAATTGGGTAAGTCTTATACGCTATACTGGTTAGGTTAATTTTTTAAGGTATTACCGCCTTTGAATTTATATTTTCTGTTCTATGTGGCATAATTATTTTATTATTTGTTTTGTTTTTAAGGAATTGCTATACTTAAAATACTACTCGTAACATAGTTAGACATTATAATTTGCGTTGTAAAAAACCTGTTTTAAATAACAGGAGTTACGATTGTGTACGATAAACTTAACCAAAGCTGTATTTAAAAGATATCCTATATTGTAAGCTATTAAAAAAAATTCTAAACATTATGTAGATAGAAAAAATTACTAAATTTACAGTACAGCGTATCTTACATTTAATACGTACTCAGTATACGAGTATAATCTAATAATGTTCGTGACCTTAACCTGCGATACAAGTCTCAGCTCTACATTTGAAGGAGGAAAATATGTTGAACACTAAATATAAATCGTGCTTGCTTCGTTCTAGATGTGTAGTATATGTTTATTTTATAGAAAATTATATTCATAGAATATCTAGATAGATAGATATAGAGAGAGAAGAGAGGTTAGATTTCCACCTGTAAAACTATTATATTCAAAATATTTTATTTTTCCATTCAGGCAAGACAAAATGCGGAAACCGCTAAATTATTATTAACGCAACCAAAGATTACTCTGGTCATGGAAAATAGAGTGCCTCATCATTATCATCATGAAAGTAGAGGTCAGTCGTGGTACACTGGGCACAAGTTTGCTAATGTAAACGCGACCCAGTTTAGGTACTATTCCTACATCAGCAAATTAAATATTAATGAATTAAATATCTCAACTGAACGTGCAATGCCTCCAGAATTCTGCGGAAAATGGGGAAGCCAAGTATCATAATACCTGTGATACTTGGGTTGTTTCTGTGCCTACCATGCTATGTGCGGGATACTGCGTGAAAAAAAAAGAGTGCCTCATCACATTATAAAAATATTGCATCATTTGATTTTCTTTTATTTTTTCTCTACGCGAGTTATGAGTAGACTAATTTATAGTTTTTGATTGGAATTCTTAAAAAGCCTAAACGTTGTAAAGTAACGGTCTTAAACATTTTAATATATTAGAAACTAACATGCACGTGGCCGATAGAGACCACTCCTATGCTTAAGACGCTAATTAGTCAAATGAATTCTATGACTAAGATTATCGATCGACCGATCAGAGCAGACACTTGCCCTATTTTTATTAAATAACTATGACGTAATACAACAATTAATTAGCGCTAACAATCAAGCACTGCCCCATTCCACGGCAAATTCAATTAAAAACTAAGTGAGCGATATAGCTTAAAATATTTTTATCTATTCGAATTGGATATAACAGCTAGTTCGTGACAACATGAAGTAGCGTCTACGATACCCCATTGTTTATTAATGGAAAACAGAAAAGTGAAATGATTCGTATAGAAATGCTAATAAAGGAATTCCTCTACGCGTAAGAATCACTTAGTTCCCATACATGCGCAAGCGCAGCAAATTGCAGGCCAATTATGATGTAAAAGATAATGACAAAACGATCTTGGTCTTGATTTAAATTATAGTTACTAAATGACTCTACGTAGGGGAGTGCAGCGAGATGGAACTTTTTTTTGCTTTTGTTCTTTGCGTATTAAGTTTTAATTATTTAAGTAGTCTACGTAATTACCATGGATTCATGGTATGTGAAAACCGTGTGGGGAATTAAACTTTAAACTACAAAATAATTATTTTTTTTTTATTTCGTTTACATTCTCTTTTATTATAAGATGTATTCCGACGAAAATTTGTGTTTTTAATATTTTATATGCTTAAAAGATTTTACACCAGTCCTTATAATACTTATAGTACAGTAGTTATGTTACATCACCTAAATGAGTCATAATGGCTATTTCACAGTAGCCAAGTTCAAATTCCATGAATTGAATAACTCAAGCATAGTTCCGTTTTGAAAATACTTCGATCGTATGTGTTTATAAATAATAGCCTGTGAGGCGAGCCCCGTGTGCGTTATCTATGGGTGAGACTGACGTCATCGACGCTGAATTTAGCGGATCAACTAGTAAGTTTGTGGTTTTATATATGTATAATTCTTTGGAATATGTAGAAATTGGAAAGGGGTAGAAATGTCTTAACATTATCGTTATAATTTTATTAAAAAAAATGTATTGTGCGGCGTTGAGTTCCGTCACGCTGCACTATAGCTCAAATTCCAACCAAGTGAAATAGAGAATTGAGTGTCTTTCCACTAGGTTATATTCCACTAGGTTTTCCACTAGTGTAAAATAAAAGAAAAGAAATATAAATGAACATATTTTGTAAACAAGGACAATTGCTAGAAATAAAAGCTATAATAATATTTACTCACTCTAAAACATTAATATAATATAATTAGGTGAACATAAAATGTAATTAACTTCATGTTAATTTATATTATTTATGCACGTAATAATATAATTTCCATGCAGTATATAATAAAATACAAATAATTAAACTTCACATGGAAAATACATTTACAAGAGTATTTTTTTAGTTTTCTCTATCTTACATAATTAAAATTTCACATGATTTTATTTCAAAATTTTATAAGAAATTGTAATCAGCGTCGATATATTGAGACATATCTCAAAACTTTAAAATACAATTACGAAAAATTCATAATGGGTATATAATTCGAAAATCTAAACATAATACATGTAACCTTTGTATGAAAATAAATTTTAACAGCCTTCGAGCTCTACCGCTAACTCCGTTTATCCGATATGGTTTATCATGTGTGCATTACCTAACAACTTATCTCGCCTTATTAGTAGATAACTTTTAGTTGTATCTTTTATACCAAGTATCATGTAATTTGTACTATCCTTTTTTTAAGGCAAAGAGACTCCTTTCCTCACTTTGCTGAATTCTAGTGGCGAAGCTCAACACCGTTCTTTGTCTCGTTACCAGAGCTACTGCAGAGTTACTATCCTCATATACTTTTTTCACTAAATATATATTTTGAACTACAATGTATATGTTTTAAAATAAAACCAGTAATATAAAGTCCTAGTATGTTTTTAAATTTTTCCGTTTACAATATTTAACAGCCGTTAACGTGTAATAAATCCATTGAAAACGATCATAAAAGAGTTAAAACGTCATTTTTTTACTATTTGCACTTAAACATATTTCATTGGCTGTCAACAAAAAGTGGTTTCAACAAGTTTCGCACGTATCATCGTCTTATTAGGAACGTCAGTCAGTACAACTGAACTGATCCTGTTCTCTCGACAACAGGTTGTACAAATAGAAATCTTTGTAAGAATCACACGATAGTTCACACCAGAACTTGTCTCCGAAGTAACTATTCGTGTACCTATCTAGAAAATGTAGTGTACGCACTTTACCGGTTTAACATTCTAATAGAGTTTAAGCTCTGTGTAAAAGTTTTTGCATGTGAACGCTCAACGCACGTGAAGCGCGCCGTCAATGATACAGCGGCGGGCAGTTGCGTCGCGACCTCTTAGCGTTTATCACGACCACGCTATTCAATTAGCCAATTAATATTTAATAAACAACTCTGTGTGTGTTAAAAAGTGATCAATTAAATAGAACGAACGCGTGTAGTGTATGTAGGTTCTAATCGGTTATCGAGTTCCACTGACTCTACCTTTTATTTTGACTCTACCTCTAATTGTTCCGAGTGCTAACTTGCTAATTTCCGCGAATTCTCGGTGATGTAACTGTGATTTTGTAAAAGGTTCCTTTGTTCCACCAGTGATACAAACAGTGCCTTGTGAAGAGAGCTGCTGGCACACTGACACGATAACGGAAATTGTATTTTGAATTGGTACGTTTGTCCATATTTGTATGTATAAGTTTTGTATCATAATTTTTTCATAGTTTATGTGATTTTGGCACTCGGCATACCGCCAGAACGTATTATTGGCAGGAATTTAAGTTTGCGCCCCGTATAACGCAAATGAAGGTTATTTTTGTATTCGCCGTGTCCAGACTTCAGTAATGTTTCTTATATCAAACAATTCAAATTTGAACCGTGAAAAACAATTGTCTATTCATACTTAATTTAATTTTTATTTCTAACTTCTCGTATAAAAAATCTCAAATTTTAAAATATAATTTAATGTTGTGTTTTTTTTTTTATTTTACACAATTTTATTTATCTATATTCTAAATATGAACAATTTTGATGACAAGATAATATTTATATTGAACATGATAACATTGACATTATGCTACGTTTTTTATATGACCTTAAATTGAGGCCAATGCCACCTGCAAAATATGCTTATAAATATTTGCGGGATGAAAATATTTTTCTACACTTTTACATGCATTTACGTCAGACGTGTTTTCGCGTTAGCTGAGTGTACTTTGACGGGCTTATATGTCGCTTAAGCTGTATACCTACTAGTAAGTCAATCTAAAAATCTATCTATGACACATACCATTCCTATACATAGCTACGGTCCCTATGACTCAACTTTTAATAGAAAATTAATTATGATTACCTTTTGCTTTACAACTGTAAACAAATTTCAATCGAATGAAATTATTCCAATAAAATATAATTGAATGAAAACAATGAAGCAATAAGTCATCAAACGTTTGATACGTGAAACTTATCGACACACGCGTCGTACAATAGAAGCCCAACTCATGTTTATGTATGGCCAGTGGCCAGGCGTCCTCTATGTTTGTATGATTTTCGATAGCGATGACTTCAACGACTCAGTGATGTAAGAGGTCTGACCTCAGTCCTTTACTGTTTTTGTACGATCGTATAGAACGCTGCGCACGCGACTATGTTCCGTTCTCCCTAAATAAGACATTACATATTAGCGTGATAGAACATTTCGTGGCGATGCGATAGCGTGTCTATCCACGGGAACCTGTTTCGCTGGATGTAGGCTGCGAGCTCGACCAGATACTCGCACTAGTCTCGCTTGTATCACAATTCACTAAATAACTGTTAACTAACCAACGTAAATACTCCTGAACCTCTTTACTTGGTATATCGAAGTGTAATACTTTTGTTCCATACCATGGCTAATGACGGTTTCGAATCAATCCCGTGAGGTGTCGAATTGGACATTCCAGCGAGCGAACGAAACGTTTAACTGTAACTAGATTATTTTTCTTCGTGTTTAGCACTTATAAATGAAATATTTCGTTTGTCTTCAATCATCTCTTATGTAAAATAAAAATGGAAAACGTAGCAATAAATAAATTTTCTTGCTAAAATATTGACGTAGGTATATTTTATATTCATCTCCTACTACGACCTTCAAATATAATCACAATGAATCAACAGATGTTTTGTGTTCTCAATGATTCAGAGTGCGTGAAATGCCAATAGCTTGTTTAATCAGGCAAATATGAATATTTGCCTATCTACATACATATTACGTTTATTAAACAATAATTAATAAAATTAATTACTTAAAATTATAATTTATAATAAAGACTGATTACATTTTCCAGTAAAAATGTTTATGTATATAAATTTGATTGATAAATAGGTAATTTAACAAAAAATAATAAATAAGTAAGAAATTAATTTCTTAATAAAATATTTTAATTACTGTATTTAAACAGCGACGGCATCAGCTTTTAATGTTTTTTTGTATCTTATTATATCTCGCATCGTAGTTCTGAAAATATTATTCGAAGCTTGTGTTTGTCTCAAATAAAAACATCATATATTTGTATTTAGTTTTTTTTGTTGACTAAATAAATATAAAATTTACAGAGCGCCATTATTTTAACAACATATTTATTTCTAATATAAGTAATATATATTATTACTATCTACAAAATTTATCATTAAATAACTTCAATTTTACTTTATTATTAATAACATAAAAATATACATAGATTATATACCCACAGCATTATCAGTCACCGACATTAACGTTCCCATACTACTATATACTCGTATTTTATTATCTATTTCCTCCATTCTGCTTTGAATCAGTTTACCGTATATTTTCTACGGATTTAGCAATTTCATAACAGTTATTTTTTATTACTGCGAGATGTGGGAACTGGTTAAATAATTATATATTGTAGTCAAAACTATTTTTAAATTGTAATAATAGTCGGTTGTGACGCAATGGGTAAATAATTGACTAAATGGTTCTAAATTCAATCTCTGCGAAGGAAATGCTTATATAAATATATACAAATATTTTTAACTGTCTCATAAATAAATGGTCAAACAGAAGACTACTGGAGAGATGAGAAAAGTTAGATATTAACGTTTTATTTAATTCATAATCTTTTATTTAGTTTATTTATATATCTATTATAGCAAAAGGCCAGTCGTGGCGCAGTAGCACAAGCGTGCAACTGTAAACTCGATAGGTTGTGAGTTCGATTCCCATTCGAGAAAATGAAATGTTTAATAATTTCATTTCCTTGTTCTGGTAACGTAGGCAAAGTGCGGCGTTAAGTTCCGCTACTCAACACGCAATGCCTTCAGATGCGGTGGAACTTGGGAAACGAAAGTGAAAAAATCTTACTACCCTCTGCCTACTCTACTATGTGCGCGATACAACGTGAAGCGAATAAAACCAGTTCCTTCTTTCCTTTTCGTCACATTTGTCGGCAACCATGAAAGAATGTCATTAAGTCATACATAATATAGGTACCTTAGTAGAGGGTAATATTTCGTTATCATTTTTTAATCCTTAACGAGGCTGTGTGCCAAATGGCTCAATTTTAAACGGTCTAAACAAGTGTTGACGATTTAGATACGCCTTTAATACATTTACTACCTTTTATTACTACTTCGTAAGCAAGTTATCTAAATGTTATTTACTCCACATAAAAAGTATTTTCTTTTTTAAGCAAAGTAAAACTCTTTAGAACAATGCTCAAATCATTTAATTAAGCTCACACACATTGTTAATTTAGCTTAAAAATATATTATATTTGTGGCTCATAGAAAGTATGTAGGTACGTATGTACATAAATATATCACGATTGCAAACAAAGGCCCTGAGTAAGACATTTCATGACGACCTCAAATTCATTATTCCTATAGCGTGATCGCTGAAGGTAGGTAGGTAGTGTAGGTGTACCTACTACCCAGTGAAAATACAGTAAAAAGTAATATATGAGAAAGAAAACTAGAAACTGAAAAGATATTTAATAAAAGTTAATTATTTTGTATATAGGTACTTATGTATCTTTAAATGTATTGCTTTCTGTTACAAAAACAATTAAATAAAGTATTTAAATCTGCGTAGAGTTCCGCCACTCAACACGCAATGCCTCCAGAAGTTGACGGAAAGTGGAGAACAAAGTTTCTTGTCTAGGTTCACTCCGCGATACAGCATGAAGCTGATTTAATTTTTATTTAAATTATTTAGCATGCTGTTAAAATATTTTAATTTTTAAGTTTTTATAAAAAAACTTCTAGATACGTAGCTTTACAATAATTAATCAAATAATAAAACGATATATAATACAAAGTTATAATTATACCAAACTTATGGAAATTCCACATACAATCATGTACTATCAATTAAATAAGTAATTACTTTGCAATAATATTAAAAATTATATCGATTTACTTGAAACAACTCTAAATATGAAGTGAAAATCCAAATTTGAGCAACATCATGTCACGTCGAATATCGAAAGACGTATAGGTTTCAGATCCTGTTTCAGTTTCACCGCATTTCCTTTTTGCGTACGCAACTTTGCGTATATAGTATCGGATTTCAAGACCGCCGCGTCTGGTTAGTGTCGTACCGCCTTGTAGAAACCTTACATATTTATAGTTATTGGTTACTTAAGTCATACTAAGACTTACGGATTAAAAAATCTATATTTAAATTAAATATATGGTTATAAAAATTTTCTTCACAATTCTTTTACGAAGGTACCGCTTCTACCGACGCCACCATTGCAATTGTAATTTTATTCGTTTTTATTTTTGTCCATACAGTCTTTATTGCTTCCTGCTTTTATGATTTAACAACTTTATGCGAATGTTTATTTAATTTACATTTATAGAAATAGTTAAATATCTATAGAAAACTTATAAAAATCACAATTTTCACAAACACAGTCTTGTTAGTCCAGTTGTGAAACCGAAAGTTGTTACTTATGATTTCTTCACGTGTTCTGTGATACCTACATGAGACTAGCGATGCGAACTGACACATCATAATTTAATAAATTAATCAAATATTTTCATAATTTTGATAGATTTTGCCAATTTTAAGTCCGTCCGTGTATGTTATTTTTCAAATTAAATGAAACGTACGTCTATATAATACTATTTATTGTACAAAATATACACAAGAAAACAACAATAAAAAACATTTAGTTCACAAAAGTAGCCTACTTACTTTACCTACCTACTTTCTGTTGTTATTTGTTCTTGTATTCATCAAAGTGTCATAATAAAAGATTTGTTATTACGTTACTTACGAAATATAGTGAATCAGTGTTAGTTTTTAAGTTATTTGGGTCGTTAGTATGGTTCAAGGTTTGTTGATGATAATAATTGTAATAGCAAAACACACTGATTGGCCAATTATTTTGGTGATGTAATTTATCCTTTGAGGAAGTTATTATTTCCATGTGAATGAGTCATATCTAAAATTATTTAGTTTTTTCTATGTAAGTGTGTTTATTTTTTTTATTTAGCTTAATAGGTATATAAATGTAAAATGTATCATTGTATTTTATTAATAGAAATATCCTAAAAGAAGTAGGTAAATAGCATCCGTTGCCAAATGATTAACTTTTTTATGATTAATTTATATATAGCTAAACATTACTTGTCTACGAAAGTGTCATTTATAATAATAAAATAAATATGACATGTTTCTTCTATCCATGATTTTATAATTTTCTCAGAATACATTTCTCATCTTGAATTATTTTTGTGAACTTATTCCAATTTCTCTATAATTTTAATTATATAGGTAAATAACATTTCAATATATTAAAAAACCCTCAATTCAAATTCCTCATATTCAACATTCCAGGAGTTTCCCGATTTTATTAGAAATATTGATAGACAGTGAATGCGTTCCGTATCTTTAATTGGCGACGTCCTATCGAATACTTCCGCTAATGGAGTTAATTAAGCCGAACGACTCTTTAGTTATTGACTGTGTGTCAGAGTGAATGTTTACTTCAGTATCTACCTACCAGTTAACCGCTCTCACTTGGCTGATGTCATGGAGAATTTCCCTTCGATGTTTATTTATCGGTGCTTATTAATAGGTAAACGTTTCTTTATATTTGTAGGAACATTTTTTTTTTAATGAACTTTATACGTTAGTTTCCTCATAGTACAATAAACGAGTGTCATTACACTCCGCTCTTTGTTTTTCTCCCAATTTCAAGAATACGTGTCGAGTGACGTAAAGTCCGACGCTGTGCCGCACTTACTGAACACTACATACATAAAGATGTTCAATAATAATTACTTAGTTCGTTTAAATCCCTTAAATACCGAAAATACCAGAATACTGGAATTTATTATCGAAAATACCGGTTTTGCCAGATTTGTTCGATATTGTTACCTCTAGTTACAGAGCAACTTTTTTTTCTTTTTGTACCTTACGTACGACTCTGGAGATAAATTGGCAGCAAATGGGAAGGAAATTGAAGGTCATTTTTATATTAATAATAAAATTCTTTTTGACCATCTATACTAATATAATAAAGCGGAAGAGTTTGTTTGTTTGTTTGTTTGAACGCTAAGATCTCTGGATCTACTGGTCCTATTTACTTTGTTTTTGTTTTGTATGAAAGCTGCATTCTTCAGAAGTGCTATAGGCTATATAACATTACATTACACATATAAACTAACATATTTTAAAGAACTTTCTAATTTGACATGCAATTTATTCTGCCATGTTAATAACAACCGTCGCGTCGCTACGCAACCGCTACCGCGACATTTTGAAATTATAGTTTACTGTATAACATTCTAATAAATAATTAAGGAGATGTCACTGATTCGAAATGACCTAGCCTACGGGCGGCATAGTATGAGTATGACCGACGCGAAAATATTCTTATAGTTCAAGCAGGTGTAGCCGCGTCCGGGTCCACTAGTATATATATATTTATACTTTCATATATAAATTTATAAAACTGTATACATATATTATTTTATGCAAAATTATAAAATATCGATATATTTATTTAAAGTAAACTGTAACTAGAATTAATGTTAGATTAAGGTAGGTAAGTATATATTTATAAACTAGGACATCTATCGGGGACAATTAGTAAGGTTGCTAGTGGCTACCCGTAACTACTAGCAAGGCTGTATTTACATAAGTTTTTCTATTTATAAACATACCGTAATAATACTCGCCTACTTTCAAAACACAATTATTTTATAATCATGTATTAACACACATTACATTTATTTTATTTATTATACGATAAATAGGTACAAATTAAGATACTTAATGAACAGAAACATAGTTACCATAAAATGATTAAAAATCGTTTAACTATGCAAAAAATATGCTTCAAAAATAAGCTTAGTCCCATTAATTACAACATTAAACTGAACAAGGCAGGAAATGACTCCATTAATTATTTAAAAATATGAGTTTTTTTAGAAAGGTACATATAGAAAAAGTTTTTAACGCAATTTTTTGTGTTTATGTTTATTGATTTGTTATAATACTTGTCCTCATTTGTAATCTATGCGTGTGATGCACAAGGGGCGTAGCTGATCATTTTACTACATTGTTCCCAATTTATATATTTTTAGATTTGAAAAAAAAAATGCATATTACTATTATTACAAGGAAAAAGGAAATTGTATTTTTTTATATATTATATATTATTATATTTAATATTTTCTACTTGTTTAAGTATCATTGTCCGCAATGTCGCAATGGTGATGTTTAAAGTTGAGTTTTATTTTAGATAACAAGATCAAATGAAAGATCCTTAGAACGAATCCTCCAAAGACAACTAACTTTCTGTTTTAAATTGCGAATTACAATACAATACCTTTTAAAATGTATGCTAATATTCGTAACTATTTTTAACATTATAGTTATTTTATTGGTGTTGTTATTGCTGTCTTGTGTGTAAGTTATGTAAAATTTAAGACACTGTAAATACAATAATAAATCATTGCTAAAACGTATTTTAGTAAATGCTTTAAAGTCTTGCTTTAAAGTGTTCAATTCTGAGGTTCCAAGTTCTCTCTGCCTACTGCGCTGTGTCTGCGATAAAGCTGATTTAATTTATAACTATACTAATAGCTGAATATTCAGCCTGAAACTAAAAAGAGAATAGATATTATATGCTAATAGTTTATTGTATTTTTTATTAGTTATAAATTTATAATATAAAAACTGAAAAAGTCAATAAATTCCCTCAAACGCCCTCTATGAGTCGTATGAGTAATACCGTGGCGGCTGCTAAATTTGCGGTAATTGTCGCTAGATGGCGGAATTAGTTGCTTTAGTGTTTGACATATTATGTACATATTGATTTTGATTATAATAAATATAGTGTTTTTATGCGTCTTTGTTTTAAGTACATACAATATAAATACATATAATATGAGGGATTTAGTAATTTTCCACTTAAAAATATATTTTATTGACAATAATCATTTTTATTTCAAAAGATTTTTTGACCCATTGGCCATTAAAAACTATTATCATTTGTTAATATCGTATTGTGTAATGAATAATTGCAAATTAGGCCCTGACATTGGCTTGGCGCGGAAGCAAATCGTAGAGAAGCTAAATCAAGCGTGCCTAATGCGTTATCGCTGAATTAAACACAGAGTCTGAATGAAATTTAAATAAGCATTAAGACTTAGACATTTTAAATATAAAAAAATAAAATAAAAAATACAGTCGAATTGATAATCTCCTTTTCTTACAGAAGTCGGTTAAAAAAATGAAGCCACATGAATTTATTTATATTGTAGGTACACTATAGTATACAGATAAATAAAACATTAAGGATAGAAAAACGTAATATAGCCTTTCGTTTATTTATGTAAAAAATATGAAAACGAAACTAAAAATACTATTTAAAACTAAAAGTACAACATCCAAACGGATTTATACATATCTGCCTAATGATGAAGTAAAAAAACGTTTATACAAAATTATAAAAGAAATATAGTTTATGATGCTGATCATAAAATATATATTGGATAACTTCCAAATGCGCTAACATTAGAAACATATCAAACGTAATGACGTTTTAAATTACTTTTCATTTACACTCAAGTAAAAATTTGTTTGGCGTTTTTTTATTTCAATATTAATGAAAGTAAAATAAGGGAAGATTGGAAGACTTGTTGTAAATTGTTATAGCGTAGATATACAATGTTTTCGATGCACTCTACCAATTCTATCACGCATAAAAAGACAGAAAATTAAAGGCATTTTTAACTGTGTTTTCATTTTTGTCTCCGTCAAAATTAAATATCTAAAAACAAAGTAACAATTTATCTATTAATATTAAATATGTAGTAATATTATTTATATCTCGTATAAGATTTCTGCATTTCAATTAACTTCTCATTTCTCAATATATTCCGATTACTGTTGGTTATTAAATCTAGTTTAACTATGAGCACTGGCTACTGTTTACAAACAAAGTAATAGCGTTCTACTATATACCTACATGTGGTATATAGTAACTATTTTCAGCGGCTATTGATGCCAGAGGAAACCTCGCAAAGTTGGCACGCATTTACAGTCATGCCTAATGCGTAAAAAGACTGATGAAATACATATATTATGTAGAGTATGCACGTATCTCTCGCATTGTGCTGAGTAGATAAATAGGGTAATCTTAATAATAAATAGTGTTTATACACTATTAATTAAAAATAATGTATAAGGGAACTTAAAACTAAAATTTGAAATTAATAAATCGAAATGAATCGAACCTATGACCATTGCTTATAGAATTTATTTTTAACGTGTTGTATATATGTGTTTTATTTATAAAGTCGTCATCTACTTTATAGTAGAACATCTGTGCTGACACGTATGCCAACCTACATTTCGTACAGTAGGTTAAGCTCCTCACCCTCAAGTGGAAAGGGAAGAGTCTTTCGCGTGGAAGTAATGTTTCTTACTTGCAAGGATTTGAAATTATTTCAATTTAGAAAAGGAAACTTTGAAATCGGTTTAAAAATGATTATTTGTAACAAATGAAGGTCGAAAAGCTTTTATGGACATTATAAGCATTCGACTCGCCAGGACGTCGAACTCGCGATGTCTACGAATCACAAATCCTAAAACTAAGACAATCAATAAAAAATATGTCAAAGCTAATGTTATAAGTATCAAAGTTATTTGTATGTCAGTTAATCCAAAAATATATAACCAAATAATGAAAATTTTCTCAAGTAAATATATTGAATAAAGATTATTTTTATTAAACAATTTAGCAGCAATAGTGTTGAGTTTAGCGGCGTTGAATTCCGCCACTCAACGCGCAATGCCGCAAAAATTGAAACGAAGGTGGGGAACGGAGTGTGAATACTAAAATCTCTCTGCCTTTCCTGCTAGATAAATTGTGTGAAGCTAAAAAAAGTACTATTGATGTTTAATGTTGACATCCAAATAGTATAAACGAAGGCTGCGGAAGTTTCACTGTCAAGTCCTACCTATATGACGCGTAATGTAGTCAAGGCTCGTCCTTGATGTTTTAAATCAAGTGATATCACGCTTTATTTATAGTTCTAATATAAATGAAACCACCTATACTTTAATTTTTTTTTGATAAATTTACTTAGTAAAACTAATTACGACGAATGCCAGTTCAAATCTCCCGTAACCTTACTACTTTTATGTGAAAAACGAGATGAAAAATACTGTCTAAATTTATTGTTAATATGAGTTGCATCTTTTAACGTCCACCTTACATAAAGAAAGCAATTTATATACTTGCTGTATAGAAGTATATCGCTAGATTCTCTTAACATAAATATAGTTTCAAAGATTACATATAAATAAAATAATAAATAAACATTAATACAAGACAATAAATCGTGTTAATGAATGTCACACAAGTGTTATACTATTTTTTGTTTCTCTACAAAAGCTGTCGTTCTTGACCATGTTAGTTGGTATGTACTCAGTATAGCCTCTAAATTACAACCTTAAAGTTTGAAAAAATATAGTTATAATCCAATCAATCCATTGGAAGAATTATCTTTGAATAAAATGGATTGAATTGGTACTTGAACCAGTAATTCCAGTGAATATATGTCTAATAGCTATGTTAAAATATTTTCTTATCTGTGGTGGTACCAAGAACGGTTTTGGGTTCTTATTGCTGGTCCCGCAAATATATTATCAAAATATTCAGAACATTAATTTCAATTAATATTTAATCATCCATATTAAGCATAATTATTGATTTATTTTCACTAATTCTATTCTTTTCTATAATGTTATACACGATGTCTATAAACGAAAATAGAAAATAATTTAAGTTATTCATACAATTTTATGAGATATAAGGGCTACATATACCAACACAGGCTATCCACACTATCGAATTAACAAGAGAAATCGCTGCCAGTCACGATTTTCCCGTCCTTGAGCTACCAGGGCGTGTTATAGGAAATGTATTTTTATACACCGGGTACTTCTATCCCTTCTACTAGGTACCTTAATACCTTTGATATGTTATATTGTATAAATATACAATAGTAATTATATGTTTCTAGTTTCTTTACAAAGTAATGTTATCATAGATTTTATAACTCTAATGTTATAACAAAAGTTAAATGCCGTCATTTTTTACTTTGACATTCACAAACTATTCCTATAGGTAACCTCGGCATTTTTATGTTAATCTAATATAAAACAAAAATATTCCGTTACTCATAATATATGTATGATGTAGTGTTAACAAATATTTACATGAATTCGCACGTTCTGTTACACTTAACATTCGAAACGCGTGACCTGCCGTCACTAATGGCTGTGATTGTATCGCAGTTTCCTTCCGACTGTACAACCACCATCAGTTTTTACTAGCTCTTATATATATATATATATATATATATATTAATGACAATATAACCACAAAACCACAGAACGCGAGCCTCGTTCGCCTATAATTACATAAAATTCTTTCAACCTATCTATCTATACTAACTAGATACATAGTAGATAGGTACCTATATCATATAGCTGTGAACATAATTTCACATTAGACCACCTTCCCGAAATAATAATTAGGAGAAGTGAACATTTTATTTGGGAATCGACCGCAGACGGAATATTAATCCATGTATTGGCCTTGATTCCCAAACGGGCTGGCTTGGTGATTTGGCGGGCGTGTGCTCGCGCGGCTCACAGAGTGTACGCGAGTGCTCATCAGCGGTCCTCATTGTGGCCTGCCAGCGTTTCCTTTCCGCACGCGAATGCAGTAGCGTTGCTAGTCCGGCACTAGTTCACGAACGTACATCTGCAAAGCGCGACGTCGCCGTCTAAACCTTTTATATATAAAATTACAAACAGCCTTAAGGCTATGACAATATGGGTGTAGTGAAAAATCCTAGCAAGAAAAACAAAAAACATGATAATGTGAAAAATGTTAATGGGAAACACAATAAAGATGATGTCAAAGTGAAAAAGAAGAAGAAAGTGTCTTGTTTACAATGCTTCAAGTCGCCGGATGATGGTAGTTATGTTTTTCTAGATTTAGTCGTTTTTCTTGTCATGGTGTGGTGTTTTCGTGTGATATAGCCGGAAGTAGTTAAGCAAGTCAATTTGGTACTGCAATTTATTCTCTGTTGTTGCAGACCACGTTTGAGCAATTAAGGTGGATTTTAATACAGAAAATTTTAATTAGTTCAATTTTAATAACTAAAACAATATATCTTGTAAAATTCTTACATATATTCGTACTATGTATTTAAACAAACTGGATTAAGTTTTTAACAAACATAAGCATCTGTTATCGTCACACGTAAGACGTGTTTAATATTGTTTCTGCAATAACACGCAAATATTGTTCAATAATGATAGAATTTGTCTTCGTTTCGGTGAATATCTGCAAAACGTATAGACGTACTGAACGGCCTACATACAATGTTTATGTCCTAAATAAAACTGATCCCGCTTTCGTAACATCAGTCCCAGAATATCATCGATATCTTCTAAAACATAAACTTTTAATATGCTAACGTCATATGAGATAGCTGTTGATCCACACCCTGGGGCCTTGGGGAAACATTACTGAGTTTAAAACATTACACTAATAGTGGCGATGAATTATATAACTTTTTGCTATTTATTTTATGCCTTCACAGTTGAGCCTACATTTGATTATTTTTATTATTATTTAGAGTAAAAATATTATTTTGAATTAATTTAGCTACAGTCATTATAATCAATAACTATATCTAAAATATTTTTAATGTTTTTTTTGTTTATTTTCTATGTTAAATATTAAACCAGACAACAAGACTTTATAAATGAAAATGTATTCTAGTACAATAATAATCCAATTACTAGGCGTTTGCCTCGACCTATCCAGAAAACAGTCCTGTAATATTTAGATCTTCAATGGACTCAATTTAAGTAAATGAGTAGCGTAGGATATGTAAATTGAAGTCTAACAAAGAGTAATCCAGCAGGCGAGTCAAGGCCGGAAATATTTCGCTTTGCATCATCATTACCTCATCTAGATGGATACACACGAGTGGCCATGAACCTGGGAAAAACAATGTTACGTTATTTTAATATTTTTTAATGTATTTTCCGCCCGTTTTGAAGGATAGGCAGAGATATAGCATAGGTAATTAGATAGGTATAGTTATAGTTCATAGTATTCTCCTCTTCTCCATTTATAGTTGCATCATTCTCGTGGAAATCTGTATAGGAAATTTATATTTAAATTAATTAACAGTAGAAAAAATAAGATAGTTAGATTATATAACTTTTAGCACTCCTTATTCGTTTCCCTTAAACGTTTGACCTTTTCAGATAGGAAACGCTCAAAACATTTTTCACACGACGTTTATTACGATTCACTACAAAAGATTAAATTGTACGTATATCGCAAGTTTCTTTCAATGCGTCGTATCTAAAGGATGTTGAGTTTAAGTCAATTTGTATTCATATTACAAGTGAGATGAGATCACAAGTATGTATGTGAACGTGTACACACAATGAATTATTGTATCAGTAAACACGGCTATTAACGTATCAATGTTAGAATCCTGAAAAGTGGGTTTTATCAACAAATAAACGTAGTTTTAGTGCGGTAATAGGCTTTGCGTGGACAGACTGTATGCTATAGTATAAGTGGATATATTGTGGATAGACTTCTTTTTGGCGCATGAAATTTGGCAAGGCAACGTTGGGGCGAAATGGCTGAAAAATTATAGACATATAAGTTTAATAGACTTGGCGCAGTCCTGCCGATAATATAATTTTAGGAAATGTTACTGTAAACACATACATGTAACTAGTTTAATATTTATATGTTTTTTATGTTACTCCGAATCAACTATGGATAAACGTCAAAAATTTAGAAACGTAATAAGAGATTTAATGTATTCATTAAATATCTCATTAGATTGGGTTTCATTAAATTACTTTGGTCATATGACGAAAATGCTACTAAAAGTAATGACCTCACACACCATTTACAACTACCTACTACCATATTTGCTTTACTCGTTGGAGCCTCTAAGCCAAATCTGTAAACAGTGTCCGAGGACATGTTATTTTATTCTTCTATATTTTTAACTACTCATAGATTTTGCGCTGGAAAATTACAAACCTTAACTGACGTCACAGTTTTCTTATTGTTCTGTCTGAAGACAATAAACCCTTATTTATTACCTTCCAATGAACGGTTGATTCTATGATACGTTTGTGTGGACCTTTGTGTTTTCAGATAATAGTATTTTTCACACTAATTCATCAACTTTATTTATCTTCATAATTTTCCTATTAGTCGATTTTCATATTTATTTACAATTTTATTTACCAAAACAATATTTTTAATATTCAAAGACGAAGTTATGCAAAACGATAATATATTCCCACCTTTTATGCGGTAAACAGGTAAATTAGTGTTAAATCACTAACATTTTCATTCCGCCTACCTTTACTATCGGCATCGCGCTTTATCTTGCCTTCCTCGGAAAATCAAAATTTATTAATATTCATCATCCTTAAAAATTAATTACTTTTTTAATGTGCAACAATAATACAATGACATAATAATAATATGTTTAATTCTAAAAATAAAGAGCTGAAGAGTCGGTTTAGTTGAACGCCCTAATCTCATGATCTACTGATTCTAATTGTAAGTTTCTTTTTGTATTGAACAGTCCTTTTTTCGGGAAAGATTGTAGGCAATATCACGTTAAATTTCTATGTAACCCACAGCACCTACGGTTATAATTTGTCATACAAAATATTTAGTCAATTAGATTTTGCAGAGAAGAAAGCCGAGGGCAAGAGTTAGTTAATGACATACTTAGGAAATGTTACAATAAGTGATTGACTTATAGTAAATATTCAAATATGCTAATATTGTCACCCCATATCGTCAAGGGCGTGACAAAACACATACTAGGTATCTGATGTGGTGGAATTGTCGCTGACAACGGTAATCAGTGCGCGCGTCCATCAACTGCCATGTGAGTTTTATGGTGTAAACATAATTGTAAAACAATCTGACGTCTTACTTAATAGGTACTTTAGTTACTATCATATATGTAAATTAGTTAGGCTGTATGTTTCTGTTCGTTGTAGGGATGTTTTTTTCTGCCCCTCAAAACGCAATGCCTCTGAAATTGGCTGGTAAGTGGGGAACGGACTTAAATCTCAACACTAGGTTCCCTAGGTGTAGACCTAAAATTTATGTAGTATAATTTGACTAAAATATAACAGTGAATTTAAGCGGGCGAAGCCGAACGTTTGACTCGCTAGTAGTTATAATTAAGTAGTATGTGGTAGTCGACGTTTTCATTAAAAAAAAAACCTATGATATCTATGTTTCATAATTATCAATAATATTATGCAAGTAATCTACTTAACACTAATTAATATTGAACCATAATTAGAAAACTCAGTAAGAGTACAAAAAGATGAATTCGATTGATTGAGTTGTCGATTTTAAAATAATTATAATTTCCTAACCTAACTTGTTTGAACAATTTAACCTTAATTGACTTGTCTTAATAGAATATCGAGGCCAAATGGCAAAACGTTTTAGTTTATCAACAAAATAAAAGAATTGAATTAATTTAAGATATCTTAAGACATTATCTTGGCGTAGTTAGCAATAAAAGTCTGAATATGAAAGTCTGAACAATGATTTTTGATCTAATTCCAAAAGGGGAAGCTTTTACTGCAATGGGCATAGAAATAAAAGGGGGGAAGGGGGTTTGTTGTTGCAATATTTAAGTACATATTTACGTTATATATTAGGTATATTATAATCATAAATTGAATAGAATGTCAATGACAAACGATAACTAACAGTCAACTGAAAACCAAGGAGAATAGCTATTTGGGTTAAAGGATACATTAATTAAGCGAATTGCAACTGTGTCGTTAAAACTGAATTTATTATTGTAATAATCTATCTTGTGTATGTTTTTAAAGTAAATAGTTTAAAGGCATTGCTTTTGTCTACCAGAGAAGAGAAATGGAAATTATTTAAAAGTATAATCGGTCCCCTAGTGGGAATCAAACCCACAATCGCCAAGATTACAGACAGACGCTGTCACGGCTCAACGGACGGCCTCTAATTTTATATATATATATAATGAATTTTATACATATGTGAATGAGTTTATTTATCTACATTAAAAGACTTATTTTTATTTTCCTCTACTCAAAATACAATACTCCCATAAAAAGGGTGGTTCCGTAAGTTCGGCGTATTGTACTTTTGCAATATTTCATTCTTTATTGCTACATTTGGAACTTTGTCTACATTTGAGATAAGGGCCAAAGAAAAAAGAAGAATTTGTACAGGGTTTCACATTCTTTGTTGGATTAAATATTTTTTTCACATCAACTGATTTTCCAACTATTAAGAAAATTTACAATTAAAACCTTATAAAAACTCATTTATTTGTTTTACATTCTTTTATAAAATGTATTGGCATCTACCATTAGTAACTTTTTTATAACCGCTAGTAACTTTTCTGTACTCCCTAAATAGTAGGGTAGGTAGAATTCTGGGTACCTAGTGTTAAGACAGTCCGTACTCATTAACACACTTCCGTTTCCTACTTACCGCCGAATTCTGGATGCATTGTCATGAGGCGGGAATCATCTTTACATTTTGCCTCGTTAACAAACCAAGGAAATGAAAATATTAAGTATGTATTTAATTTCCTCGAGTGGGAATGGAACTCACAACCTGTCACGTTTACACGCACGCTTGTGCCCCTGTCCTGTTGACGCTTGTAAGACTGGCCCATTGGACTATTGACTATTGACAATCAAATAGGAAAAATTCTCTATTTACTTTCCTCAGCCACCGTATCCTTCTTGGATTAATGCCAAATAGAAAAGCTTTAGTTTCTTATTGCGATCTTTAATATAGGGAGATTTTGCAGAAACTTCGAATATTTGTATCGCATAATAATTGTATGTGGAAATCGATCTCTCGTAATAAAAAACTTTCTAAAAAACATTGTTTACATACTTAGCACAAATATTTAAATATTAAACCTAGTTTCTTTCTCGGTTATCTGCTTAAGAAGTGTAAATGGTGCTTCTTTCCTAACATTGCATTGATATTAAATAAACATGTTAACACTATTACTAAGATCTGTAAACCTATTGTTTAAGATTTATGAGACACTTTCAAGTTTCAACATAAAAGTACTGTAAAAAGTATACAATTTTACTTATTTTTTCAATTTAATATTTTAAATTATTATACTTATATGTGCTTTTTTCTGTATATGAACAGCAAATTACAATTTGACTTATACATTAGAATTGTATATCATAACATATTTGAAATTACATAATTTCTGAAATCTTTGATGCACATAGCTGGGTAGGCAGAGGGAACCTGAAAACATAGGGTTAAGACACTCCGTCTCCATTCAGACACTTCCGTTCCCCACTTTCCGCTGAATTCTGAAGGCATTGCGTGTGGCACGCTTGGTGCACCTGCGCCACAACTGACCTCATCAAGACCATAATATTGTCTTAGTAAATAACGCTAACATTGCAACCGGATCGAGACATTATAGGCCATTAGCTCTAAAAATAATGTCTAAAAATGTACCTGAGGTCATCTAATAAGGGTAAGTGGGTAGCGGGTAGCGGTGTGGGTAGCAGGGAGCGCCTGTTGACATCATCTGAATGACTTAATACTCACTTGTTTATATTTCTGTGATATGCATTATAAATAAAATATTTTATATCTTAATTAAATTTCAATAAATAATTTATTAGCAAGAAACAATTAATGAATATTTAATAAGTGTAGTCTATTATATGTTAGTGGTAGCGTGACTGTTCTAGCACTGAGCTGAAGACTTTAGGTTCATTTTCGGCAATAAATGTTCGCAAGGTTCAACAATAAACAAATCGGTAATTTCTAATCAAAGTTGGATATAACTGACAATTGCTTAAAATATCTTCGCTCTGGTCTCATCCACTCAACACGAAATGCCTCCAGAAGTCGAAGAACACTAAATTTTCTCTGCCTACCCTGTTGTGTTGAGGATACAGATCGTAAAGTTATATAAAAATAAATATTCAAATAACGTATAAAGAATTTCATAATATACCTTCGTTTTCTATACCAGACCGATTATATAAAAAATCAATCATTGCATTCACAATTTTAAAAACTATAATCGACTATTTTCTTCTTGGCGATCTATTCTCGGCGTGTGATTCATATTACGGCAGCACTTAGGCGTAATTGCGTAGTAAGTACGTAGATACGTGTTCAAATAAAAACCTTCCTTGTATGTGCTTGTTTCATCGGCTTTTGCGCAATGAATATATATATTTTTTCTAATGTTATTATTTGGTGGCCTCCTTTGTATGGGTTATTAAAATGTCTGTTATGTTAGATATAAGTGTAGAGTAATTTTGTATGAATATTAAAAAAAATATTTCATAAGTGTTGAATGTGTTTTTTAAGGTTCAGGCACACATTAGGCTAAAAAAAACATCAATTCTGAATGCCCTAGATTTGGCTAAAATCTATTCGTATATTTATTTTATTTGGTATATTTTTGATACTGCCTATGTAATTATATAGGCAAGCACGTATCCTGTTTTATTCTTTATTTACTTTCGCTAACCAAAAGTGAAATACCGAATGATTGAAGTAAGATAATATTTTGTTCAAAAAAATAAAAATATTCATGCAATTATATTTAATTACACTAAATTTAAACTAAAATAACTTTTTCTGCTCTTTATATACTTATAATTTATATATTATATACACACATCACATAATAAAAATAGTTTTACTAACGATACATGTATATTGTATGGCGTACTTAATTTACATTTTACGAGTAGGTACATAATAAGTACAGTATACTACTATAGTACAGTTACTCACAGTTAGAAAACAAACGCAAATGTTTAAACGTATCGCTTATATTTATAACTATTATTTCGATTGCATTTCAAAATTTTTAAAACATAATTGAAATATACCGCCTACTTTTAGACTATATTTCCACTTCAAAATACATAATATCTATCTACAAAAGAAGTCTACCTACACATCTGAAACAGCATTAAATGCATCCTCTATATGTCGTAAAACTGCAATCAAGTACTTTTCGGTCCAGATAAAATACCATCAAATTATACCGGCATACCATACTCGTCCCATTGACCTCTATAAGCCATTCGACGTGGTATTCTTGATGGCTTCCAAGGAATTGAATGAAGTCAGAAGTCACCGAGTCAGGTGGTAGTGGAGTCAATTGAACACCCACACTGTGACCTCATATTAGTTATGTAACATGCGTTTGTAAAAAACAATGTATTGTTTTATATTTCATTGTGGGAATTGTATAGGTACCTACCTAACCTACCTATTTACATGTGAGTTGTTATTAGTGTTTTTATGTTATTTTTCCATACGTTAAAAATCCTTTTCATGGATTAGAGTATCTATTTCTCTATTTTCATTTTAAATAATATTATTTCTTTGGCTTAATATTATGAATTAATTGATACAGTAAAGTACTGTTATTATAGCATGATTGAATTCCGGAATATATCTGTATAATCCTTCAAATACACATAAATGATCGATTTAAAAAAAGGGGAAATTTTCTATTTATAACTTATAATGAAAGAACTCTGAACGGAGAAAGTATTTTATAATCAGTTATTAATAAATCAATCAATGCGGGCATTTGTCCAACTCTTTAATACACATTGGACTTCATTGATTCTATTCGTCTGCGTGTATAATTAAAAAAAAATCATTATATTATGTAGTTTAATTAATTGAAACGCATTTTTATATTAATTATTTTATTCAGCTTCACGTTGTATCCCGCGCACAGCCAGGCTAGGTCGAGGGAATCTAGTGTTATACACTCGGTTCCGTCTTTCCATTTAATTCTGGTGGCTATGAGTGTTGAGTGGCAGAACTCAACGCCGCGCTTTGCCTCGGTACCAGAACGAGGAAATGAAAATTCTCAATATTTCATTTCTTCGATTACGTAATTACGAATTTATATTTTTTACTATTATGTCATCACTGTCATCGTACTTAACTGTACTGATTGATGAAATGTAAATTAACAACTTTATTAGTAGCCGAAAAACGCTAAAACGAGACAGTCATATAAACATCGCTAGCTCGGTCCCTTTCCCTCATTTATGATTGAATATCAATTTCGTTTCTATTTGTGAATGCGCGGGAGCAGAGTGGTTCCTTATTTAACTTGGTAGGGACTTCCTTATAGTTTGTCCAATACATGCTTTCTATTAATAATTAATGATTTCTATTTATTATATACAACATATCTATGCATAAGTATATGTATGTAGGTATTAGAAATATTCGATTTTAATTATAATATGGTTTTGTTGTTCCAGGTGGTTTGGAAGGCAAATATAGGGTCGCGGCGCCTGAGCTTATGCAGGACACATTCATGAGCGACTCCGAGGACGAAGGCGGTGAGTTTTTAGACTTAAAGCCTAAAAGATATGTTTTAAAAATGTATTTTTAAAACATATCTTTTATATGTATATAATGATGATGACGTCTTGAAAAGGATAAAAATACCTAAATAATTTTTCTTGTAAATGATTAAAATATTTTTTACTTTGTTACTTCTTGATATGTTATTAAAATATCTGAGATCCTTTTTTAACACGGTTTAATTTTATTGTTGTTGCAGTAAATTATAAAATTTGAATTAGGTATATAATTTGACTTTACAATTACTTGGTCCGTGCCTCTTTTTATCTTTAATAATTCTTATTAAATACTTAAAAAGAACTAAAGCTAGGTGATGCTCTTATGACTTTCTTATATTAGATCTAGCTTTAATAACGTAATAGATTGTACCATTGATTTTGAAAAGAGCAACTGTTGAGTTTCTTGCCGGCTCTTCTCAGCAGTACTGCCTTCCGAACCGGTGGTAGCTTTTTGTTCATATGTTCATTCGACGATTCAAAAGTGCTTATTATAAGTTTATTTGAATAAAGAATATTTTGAATTTGAATTTGAATACTATTTTTTATTAAATCTCTTATCTAGGAGAAGTAGAGTGTCCGATTCAGCAGCAACAGCAGTACCGCTACATGAACAGCGAGGCGGGCACGCTGAACCGGGCGCGGCCGCTCGAGGACAGCGTGACAGATGGACACCTGTGGCCCAGTAATAATGATAGCAGAGTGGCCACCATTGAACGGCAGCCGGTGGATATTGGGTTTGTGTTGATTGTTCTTTTTTTTAGGTTAAGCTTTACGCATATAGCAGGGTAGACAGGCGGAACCTAGTGTTAAGATACTCTTTCTTATTTACCAACGCACCGCACAATTTACAAGACATTGCGTGGTGGTTGGTTGAACGCAACGCCGAGCTTTTTCTTGTTATCAGAACGGAGAAATGAAAATAATTCTTTTCCCCGAATAGGAATCGAACGCACATGCGACGTTGTCTGTGAAGAGTGAAAAAAATAAGTGGAACTTTATGATAAAATATATTTTACTTTTTTATAAGAAAACTATACAAAATAGATATTAATAAGCTCGAAATCTTAGCAAACTGCAATATTGCAAATATGTATCATTACTTAATTAAATGTAATTAATAGTTTTTTATCTAAAAGATATTAAGTAAAACGATATAAGTACTTATCGTTTTTTAATACTAGTAATATAATGTTATAATTTTCTTTTACTTATGGAATCAAAGATATTATCAATTAAAAACTTAAGTGTTAGTATTTACGAATGACTTGTATATATAAATTTCTAAATAAAAAATAGGTTCCTGGTGTCGTTCGTGGTGGACGCCCGCGGCGGTGCTATGAAGGCGAAGAGGCGTGGGGGAGTTCGTGTAATAGTTCCACCGGCCGCGTGCGCTGCGCCTACCAGAGTTACGTGCCGGTAATGTATCTGAATATTTTATAGATTTTGGTAAAAATTGGTTATATTTAAAACTGAACTTTTCTCATACTTTATGCCGCACACAACAGGGTAGGCAGAGAGAACCTAGTGTTAAGACACTCCGTTCCCCACTTTCTGCCGAATTCCGGTGGCATTGCGCGTTTAGTTGAGTATAGTGATATAGTAAATTCTATTAATACTAAAAATAATATAGTAATATATGAAATATATCGAATGTATCATATTCAAAACATCTTTACTTGCCACGACCTTCATAATATAATGAAAAGATAATTGAAGCTTTTAACGAAGCTTTCTCCGTCTTACTAAATGTAAAATAGTATATGCAGCATGATAAACGAAATTAGTAACGAAAGTGGCAATAACCTAACAATAGTGTAAGGTCGATGCAAAATGACTCATAAACAGAAACGTCCTCGGTTTTTTGGGTGTTTGCCACGTTTTAATTATGCCCGTGACGCTGTTTATATACGAGTATGTACCTACATGAAGAAATGTAGTAATAATGGGAAGACTTACACATGTAAAATAAAAGCTAAAGTTCATATTTGTTGTCTTGAGAATTCTTAGAGAGACAGAGTGCACCTAGTGATAAGTCACTCATTTCCCATTAAGACACTTCCGCCCAAAACTGACACTGTCGTTTACAGTCACACACTTGTGCCGTTGTGCCACGACTGGACTGACTGACTTTGTTAACTTCTATAATTTAAAATGCCAAATATTAAATTTGAAATATAGTATGTACTATGCTTAACTTAAAGCTGCCAAAAATAGGAAATATATGTAATTTTAACCTCATTCTAAGACAATATTTTATCTCAAAGAAAAAACATAAAACTACTTAATCGATAATAATATCGTAGCTTGCATATGAAACACTAATGACTGAATCGCGTGTCACCCTAGTTTTATTGGGCGTTTTCAACTTTTCAAAGTTTTCCAATTCCCTTTATTTTTGGCCGCTAGTAAAAGTTTTAACAGTGCTACTGATAGTAATCGCTTATTATCTATATCAACAATCTATATTTAAATGTTCCCCGTGTAATCAGCTATGTCTATAACTTTTAAAAGGTTAAAATGCATATTTAAATACATACTTTTTATCATCAGATTAGCGCTTTATGAATTATTTTATATCTATGACAATTTTGTATCTATGACAATGCGGCGTTAAGTCCCGCCACTCAATACGAAATATTTTATTTTTGGGGCAGAAAGCGGAGATCGGAATGTCTTAACATCACGTTCTCTCTGCCTACCCTTCTAGATGCGGGATGAAACAATGTCTGTTTCTGTATAATACAAAAAAATATAATTTCTGTTTGTTCGTATTTCAAGTATCAGTCAAAAACATTTGTCCTTCAATATAACATACTCGTATTACTATGTAAGTGAACGCATCCAAATAGGTCGAGAATATTTACTTCCAAAACAGTCAACAGTTCTTTATGCGTCATACTCAAAATGTAATCTTAAATTGTATAAGATTACGACGTGACCTCGTCATTCTCCTCATTTTCATTGTATTTTGTATGGCGCATGTTTATTTTAGAACATCGAATTGTGTCATTATTGTTTCACACGTAGCTAAAATTAATGTTTGGTCAGATAGGACAAAATATGTTTAAATATATGAACATAAATCATTAATAGTAATAATAATTATTATTGTGATTTTTGATGGAATTTAAATTAAAAAGTAATTAAATACGTCTACGTCTTTTATTTATTTTTTAAAAGCTTTTATTTTTATTATATAAAGATATCTATTGTCAGATTTATGTAGATTTAATTTGATTTAGCTTGAATGCTTGCTTGCTTCATGCTGTATCCCGTATATAGCAGGTTAGGCAGAGGGAAACTGTAATTAAAATACTGTTGTGTACTTAATTTTTAAAACATTGCGAGTTGAGTGATAGAACTCAACGCTGCACTTAGTTTTCTTATATATTTTATTTGTTCATGCGGGAAATGAACCCACAAGAGGCGCTGCGAGAAAACGACCTTTACTTATTTATATATCTATAATTATTTTACAGTGCTGCCACCCGACGTGCACCCGTAGCTGCCCCTCCCCCGCTTATGGAGGGAGAGGCTTTAGCCTCAAGATTATTGGAGTTGCAACCACAGGGAGCTAAGTTTTTGGCGTAAGTTATAAAATGATTTCAAAAATATATTTATTTTTGAGTTATAGTGCTTAGGATCATTAAATATATTGCTTATATTTTTAACTAAATAATTAAATATTATTTTTTATGTATAATTGACTAACGTTTTAATATTAAAACAACAACCAAACAGAATAGATCTAAAACATGTGTATTTTAAAATATAAAACACTTGTTTTGTAGGATATATAAAATTTAATAATTTCCAAGTTAATACAATACACTATTAATATTATTTTTCAGGCCAGTTATAATCGAAGTACCAATCTTCACAGCGTCATGCCCAGAGAGGGAAATTGTAATACTAAGGTCTGACACCGGCGAGACCTGGCAAGACCATTACCTACATAACAACGATAATCCTATGATACAGGTATTTTTAATATTTTTAATAAGATTTTATATGCCTATATTTTATAGTATTTAGTATATTGCCTGCCTACCCTATTATATGCAAGACAATCATGTCTTGCATACTCACTCATACTCATCAGAGTATGAGTCTAAAAAATATTATTCTTTTATTCCTTACTTACGATTATTATTTGCACTTCTAAACTATTTAATTTCTATAATTCCCAGGAAGCACTAACCCGCGAGCGACAAGAGCATGGCAACAGCGGCGAGTCACTAGGAGAGAACGGAGAGAGGGTCACTCGTATCATAACATGTGACTTCCCCCACTACCTGGCGGTCGTATCACGAGTGCGCCAAGAGGTCCACATTATAGGGCCCGAGGGAGGCACTATATCTTCTGCTCATATACCACAGGTGACTTATCTATTCATCAGTTTATATCTGTATGTGCTGTTCGTATAACGAGACGCCGCCGTGACGCCAGATTCTCTGAACTTTTGCGTATACACTCGGGAGCAAAATAATAAAAATTAAGAAAAATCCTGTAATCAAATATGCACAATTATTTACAGCTAACTTTCCAAAAAATACTTTTTCCAATATAAAAATTGAAACAAGTTATTCTTGTTAAATTTTATTATAATTTGCAATAGTTTTCTTTTTTGATATAAATTATATTGGCACAAACTTTGCGAATGTGTTCACAAGTACGCGACATTTACAAGGTAAAGTGAGTATAGGTATTGCATCTCGAGATGGGCGTTGCCTGGGGGACGGAGTGTGTTAACTGCCATGTGTAGGATACAGTGTGAAACCAAATAAAACAACTAACCTTTCTGCCATCTTTCCAGGTCCAAGCCCTCTTCCCACCAGCAGCACTGACCAAGCGCATCCGCGTGGGGCTGCAGGCGCACGGCGCAGCACCTGCTATGTGCAAGCGCGCCCTACCGCGCCTCGCCGCCGTGTCGCCCGTGCTCACGGTGGAGCCCCGCCGACGCAAGTTCCACCGGTCCATAACCCTGACGGCTCCTTTACCACATTGTGTTGACGCTAAGGTCAGTTATTATATCTTTTTCTTAATATGTCATTCTTTCAAGTGTTGTATCTAGTAGTACTATATTGAAACATGTAAGTATGCGCGGGTCGCAGTGTTGCCATGTAATAGAAATATTTTTAAATTACTACTTATTTTAGGATTTTTTGTCTTTAATTGTGAGCTACCATTCACATTTCTGTAAAATCAAATAAATTATTTTTTAATTAATAGGAAATTAAAAGGTTCCTCTTAATATAAAAAAAATAAAAAAACTGCAGCAATACTAAATTTAATTGTAATTTGTAGTTACTAGCTTCAAGAACCAGAAGTTTTTAATATTAACAATTAACTTTACAAAGATAAAAAAGATTTTATATTTTTTAAATAAATATGTATATTTTTACATACATCATTGCAAGCTTCGGCCAACTAACAGCAAAAATATCAGAATGAAACTTCCAAATTTTATTAATTAATAATATTTTAACATAATGGCATCATATTGGCATCAATAAATTAAAAAAAAATAATATTTAATTTCCAGGTCAACAGTCACGACAAACAATCTACAGCTAATCTACGTCTTTTATGCTCCATAATGGGTGGACAAGCTCGAGCTGTATGGGAGGATGTCACAGGTTCAACTCCCCTCACGATAACTGATGACTGTGCTTCCTTTACTACTACTGTTTCGGCTAGGTTTGTATAGCTTTTTTAACAATTTTATTACGTTTTTCTACACTTAGGAAAAATAATTTTATAGAACAGATAAAACAAATTTTTCTGACCACTAAGCCATCATGTTACGTCGAAATTCTGATATGCTTGTACAAATTTTCGTTAAAAAAAAATTATTACTGAGAATGATTACTTAGCATAAAAATCTTAAAAATATTAAGTGTTTAAAAAGAAAACATCTTAGGCAAGTTTTTATTTAATTATTCTTTATTATTTTCAGGTTTTGGTTGATGAATTGTCAAAATGTAAGCGACGCTACCAAATTAGCGACGGAACTATACAGGTAACAAATTTAATATCACCTCAACAACATATTATATACCTATATACATTATGTATATAAAGACAAGAAGCAAATTTGAGCCGCTGTTAGTGAAAGTGCGGCGTTAAGTTAATAATTAACATGCATTGTGTCAAACTCACAGACAGAGTCATTACCTTGAGTTGGACTCGAACCCACAACCATCCCGTTTACATTCACACGCTGTGCCACTGCGCCACGACAGCCTCATCCTCATTATACACTCTAATATAATTAAATAGTTTTATAATCACAATTTAACACTAAATTAACAATAATTTCTTTAAAAACAGAGAAATGCTGTTAGTACCATTCGAAGTGCGCATAGTAGTGCTTGGAAAACGACTGGACGCTTTAGAAGGAAGATTATTAGTACTCTACATCACTGACAGATACGCGTACGACACGTTATTGCATCAGGTATTTAAATTTTGAATCATTATTTTTAGAGTTTTATAATTTTTCATGTTATAATTATATTAGTACAGTCATTTTTATATTGTTTGTAAAAGAAAATACAATACAATTGAGAAATTCCTTCATACGAAATAAGTTTGCTATTTGTGACATTTTTTTTATCCACTTTGGTTAAATGTGAATATTGTTTATGTATTTTTGTTTTATAAATTCGATTCATTACAACTTTGAGAAAATTAATATGACCCAATATTTCTTATATTGTACTTTTATAGTTAAACGTCAAACTTCAAAAATCTATTCTTAGCTGATGTCTTTGTTTTAATATTACAATTCTTGTCCTAACGTATGCAAATAAATATATGATAGGCGATATTATTTTTAAATTTAAAGTCGTGATTTTGATCAATTCGATCAATTTCACTTTAAAAATTAGCAGGATACAAACCCGCAATCTCGGTATTTTTGTATGAATTTTTCATCTCCTTTACGCTTTCAATGTGAACCAAATGATAGCTTGCATCGTTTTGTTGTAACGCCATCTAGAAACGGATTGGTTTAACTTTTTTCAGGTATTCCTGTAAAAACTGAAACATTTTATATATTGTATTTTTTTACGCTTCACGCTGTATCCCGGCTATATATAACTGTATAGGAGGACCTATTGTTAAGACACTTCCCATCCCACGTTCCGCAAAGCTTTTGAGACATTGCGTGTTGAATAATAATAATGCGCTTTATAAATCAGAATAATTAACACTCCCGAGTGTAAATCGAACCCACAACTGTCGTGTTTACAATCAAATCATACTATATACATTAATATACACTATTACAATCAAATTATATTACTAAATAATTATTGTTTACTTAAATTAGATAATTTGTTTACTTACAATTAACAAATAAATTACTTTACTTTACGTTAATTATATTAACTAAGTATTATTATATTTGTTTCAAAATAAATATTTAATACATTATTGTTTTGTCTACCAGGAGCATTATACAGAGGTAGCGCACTCAACAGCAGTCAGATTTTTGGACGGAAAACCTATATATTTAGAGTTTTCTGGAAACTTAGTGCCGGTCACTAAATCGGGAACACAACCTACTTTCACGTTTGAGGTAATGTAACACATAGATTATTTTATAATAAACCTTACAATGCTACATACAATACAATACTATATATACATACAATAATACATTTTTAGGTTTCTTTTTTTTTTATTCTTATAGGTTATTTCCTTATTTGTTATTAACAAAAATAATGTGATTATTACAGTCCTTCAAGGACAACCGAGTTGAGTTTACAGTGAGAGTGAAACATCACGAAGAATCACCATCTGGAAGGATTTACTTCATGAATGAACCTAAAGTAAGCAAAATTTTGTTATTTGTAGTTCAATATAAAGTAACGCTTAATTTGTTTTTATAATTAGTAGCTAATTTTAATTTTATGGAATTTTAATCGCATGCTGAATACTTTTTAAATATTCATATACAATCTTCAAATGTAGCTTAAATATCTTTATTATTTATTATAAGTAATATGCCGTCACGTAAGCAAGCATAAATACGTGCTCATCTCTAATTTGTTATAATCGAGATATAATGAAAAATAATCCTGCTATACACAGTGTAAAGCTGAAAAAAAATCTGTGTTACGTAAAAAAACAAGCCCTTTTTTTCAGGGCAAGGATAAGGCAATTTTAAATTAAACTGGGGTAACTATTTATCTGTCTAATAAAGTCAAGTTCGAATCGACAACATTTTTTCTTCTCTTATATTACTATTTTTTATGTATTATGTACGTACATGTAGATAATTAATACGTTTTTCCCTTTCAGGTAGCCAAAGGCGAACAGCAAACGAATCCAGCGTGTGTGTTAGACGTGGCGCTACCAGAGCGCATCGCGCCTCGTGCCGCTAAGAGTCACCTCGATTGCCTTAATTTGGATCAATCTGGTATGAAACGATTATTTTATTACATATATTTGTCAACTGCAGTTAAATTATAAATATTTGTCTCGAGTGGGATTTAATCTATGGTCTATAAAAATCTATATAAAATTTGTAGTAGAGCGTCTTCTCTGTCTACCGTATATTTTCTGATTAGTCTATTAATGGTGGTGTGCGTGTGCACTCATAAATAGTTATTGCGGAGTTAGAAAACTATTATAGTAGCTCCGCGTTTCGCCCTTGAGTTCCGCCACTAGGAAAATGGAGAACGGAAATTTCTTCTTAACACTGGGTTCGCAGGTTCCCTCTGCTTAGCCTGGTATGTGCGGGATGCAGCATAATGCCAAAAAATACTAATACTCTAGCACTGTAAGCTCTAGCACTCTAAGAGAAAGAGATAACTGGATGACACAAGTCAAACGCACAACTATGATATTTATATTAGTAGTCAATTACAAAACTGAAATCATTAATATATTTTTTTTAAATGCAAAAGAAATAATATTACGAACACCCTAAACAATACAGCAGTTGCTATAATTTACGTACTTGTTCTGATAATAGAAAGAAATTTATACAAATTAGTTCCCCAAAAAAATAATGAATAACCTATGAAAAATAAATAATAACCCTAACAAAAAAAATGAAAATTTTTATTTAAATCTTAATGAAAAAGAATCTTATCTGTTTATAGTAAAAATATTTTTTATTTATTTTTCGTTTCTTTCGCCAGGTTTCGACGCACTAAAAGACGAGCTGAGCTTCCACTGGGACCACAACCACAGTGTGGGACCGCCTTCCATACCGAGTGAACCTGCGCTTGTGATCAACGGACACGTATGTATTTTAAAATATTTTTGAAGAGAGCCAAGAGCGATGAAATGAAAACAATTAATTTTCATACACTCATTGATTATATCAAACGCTGTCCTATCAAACGCCAAACTGCTAGATATATTGATATATTGTTAACTGGATAAAATAATACTATATTTATAGTTCTTTTTTAAATATTTTAATTGTCTATTGCAGGATAAATCAATCGCTAATGGCGATGTAAAATATCCCTCCCACCCCGTCGCTAAAGAGACTGAAGATAAAGATAACAAACCTCACGGTTAGTAGAAAATTAATAAAAATATTTAATTATTTGAATAAATATCTTACGAAAACGCATTTTGATACAATATTTTATACAATTATTTCTTATTATTATTTTCTCTGACTTGAAACTAACAAACAGCACAAAATTGACTAATTGTATACAATTAGTTAGTTATTATTTAATTATTTATGTTATTTTATTATGTAGTAGTATTGTCATCATATATTTCATTACATGTCATGCTAGCCCTCCCATACACATGTAGACTCTGCTTTGCAAAACACGAACAAAAACTAAATTTTATAATATATTTTTAAGTTTTTATTAATAATATGTACGTATATTATTATTATATTACGATAAATATTTCGGTTTCTATACATGTATAATATGATTCCTCTTATACAGACGTCACGACAAATTAAATGTGAGTATATGGAAACAGTAGATTAATCAATAATTTATTTCAGTAAACGGTGACAGCCAGCACGTTGATTCCAATAAAACAAAGGCAACTTTCGATTCTGACGAAGATAAAACACCAATGAATACTCTAGAGAAAGGTAAAAAGAAGCCAGAGGGTTTCTTAGGCGGGCTTGCGGGTAAAGTGAAAAATGTATTCAGTCATAGCGAGGATAAAGAGGATAGTAAGGAATCGTCACCTAAGCCTCAACCTAAGCCACGTGAATCTAAAGAAAAATCTCCACCCAAACCAGCTCCTAGGCTCATTAATGAAGATCTGTTAGAGAAAGTCGAAGATATGTTCAAAGATGTGAAATCTAAGCCCCATGCTAAGGATGACGACGATGTCAATAATCAAGTATACGCGACGAAACTAATAGTTGAAGAAGAATCTCCAAATGACATACGACTAAAAACAGAAGAGTTATACCACCAATATGAGCATATGCAACCAGTAGACACTCCTTTACATTGCATGAAAACCGATCCCTTCATATTTTACACGGGATGTTGTGAAGGTAGATATAAGAAAGGTGAAAAACATCGACACGACGAAACTTCTAATTTGGCGGACAGAATCGAACAAGTTGCATTCGTTACTAAAGAAATTAATGAAAGTGCAGAAAATGATATAAAAGATAGTCTAGATAAGGTCGCAAAGGAAAAGGATAATATCAAACAACAAGCGAGCGACATCAAAGAGGATATTATAGTCAAATCAGAAAACCTAAAGAACGATTTGATTAACAAAAAGGAAGAATTAAAATCTAACATTGAAAATAACGTTCAAAATGCTAATAACGCAGTCAATAATAAATTAAATGAATTATCTGAATCCGTAGATAAAACGAAAGACGATACTAAAGCTAAAATCGTTGATGTACAGACAAAAGCTTCTTCAGACTTTGATAATATTATGTCTTCTGCTAATGGCAAAGTAAGTAACGTGATTGAAGCTGTTGATGATGCACATGAAAAAGCTAAGAGCAAGTTTCATGAGCTTGATTTTGCAGCAATGGAGCGAGCTGAAGAGATTAGACTCAGAGGTCAAGATAAGTTATTCCAATTAGGAAAAACAATCGAAGAAACATCTGAAGACGTCACAGACGCAGCGCAAGACAAAACGAGTTCAATTTTAAACAAAGTAAATGATCTTAAGAATGATATTAATAAAACTCCTCAAGACGTACAGAATTATAATGAAAATATTAAAGACAAAGCTAACAACGTTAAAGAAAATGCTAAGAGTACAATAGATGAAGCCAAAGTAGCAGCTAACGATAAGCTCAATCAATTAGGCGAATCTGTTGATTCAATAAAAGAAAAAGGCCATAAATCTAAGAATAAAAATAAAAAAGAGAAGAAATCTAAAGAAGGTAAAAACTTTTTCACGGGATTAGTCCATAATATTTTTGGGGAAAAAGAAAAAATTGAAGATGATATCAAAGGAAAAATTGCTGAAGGCAAAGATTCTGCAAACAAATTGGCGAAGCAAGCGTCTGATGCAAAGAATGAATTAGAAGATAATCTTTCTAAAGAGCAAGAAAAATTGAAAGAAAGTACAGAAATAGTAGTGCAAAGTGCTCAAAATAAAAAGGATGAATTAGTACAAAATGTTAGAAATCAGAAAGAAGAGCTGATAAACGATGCAAAAAATAAATCAGAATCAATTGTAAATAACGTGCAAGATCAAAAAGATGAATTGTTACAAAATGCTAAAAATACAAAGGAAGAATTAATCAATGATACAAAAAATAAGATAGAGGAGGTAGCTCAGACTGTACAAGATAAGTCTAGCGAAATCATAGAAAGTGCCAAGCAAAAGAAAGAAGAGCTAGTACACAATGCACAAGAAAAGAAAAATGAGTTATTGGATAAAGCACAAGAAGTTCAAATTGAACTAATTCAAAATAAAAACGACGTAAAAGATTCATTGATTCAAAGTGCTCAAGACAAAGTTGATGACGTATCACAGGGCTTGCAAAGCAAAAAAGATGAGATAGTGCTAGCTTCTGAAGAAGTATTAAAGAGTGCTCAAGATAAAAAAGATGAACTCTTACAATCTGCACACGACCAAACTCAAAATGTCGTTAAATCTGTAAACGGCAAAAAAGAGGAACTCGTACAAAATGCCACAAATACAGCTGACTTAATCATTGAAAATGTAAATAATGCCAACGATGAAATAGTACAAAATATTCAAGTTACAAAGAATGATGCAGTACAAATTGTACAGGATAAAAAGAAGGAGTTAGAAGGATCTTTTAGTGATACGAAAAGTTCAGTAGAAAATTCTATCCATGATAAAACTGAACAAGCTAAAAACAAAGTAGAAGAGGTGAAATCAGGTGTACAATTTGCGATTAGTGAAAAGAATGATGAATTAATAAACGCTAAAAACGCTGTGCAAGATGAGGCAGAGGAGAGGATGAATAGAATAAGGCAACAGGCTGAACAGACAACTGAAGAAATCAAAAGAGCAGCAGAGGAAACTATAAATGCTGCTGTAAATAAAAAATCAGAGGTACAAAGTAACATCTCAAACAAATTCAATGAAATAAAGGATAGTGGAAGAGATGAAGTACAAAGGATTCAGGAGGCGGCTTGTGATAAAGGAAATGAGTTACAATCATCAGCGTTAGAAACTTTCGATCAAGTTCAGAATTCAGCATCCAGTGCTTTTGATTCCGTGGAAAGTACCGCTACAGATAAGGTTAGAGCTGCAAAGGACACATACGATGATTTACAAAGCTCTACCAGAGACACGTTGGCGGACATTCGGGACGATGTTCAAGGTCTAGAAAGTTCTGCGCAGGACACGTTGCGTAGCTTCCAGAGTTCCGCAGGAAATACATTCGATAGCTTAGAAGACTCTGCGCGGGAATTCGTCGGTGGTGTTCACAGTACTGCATCAAGCGCAGAAGAAAGCTCGAAGGAATTATTCGGGAACGTTAAGGATAGCTTTGAAGGTTTCCAAGTAGCGGCTGGAAATAAACTGGAGGATATAAAGGGTTCAGCCAAGGATAGGTTAGAGCAAGTGGATGATAGCTTGGACAAAGCCAAGGCGAGTGCTAAGAAAAGTGAGGAGGTTGTAACCGACACTATCGCGAATGAAGCGGACAAGTTTACGAGTAGTCTCAACGACTTGGGCAATTCCGTTTTCGGCATATCCGGGAAAGGTTAGTAGATTTTAAAGTATCTGCTATGTTTCAAATATTTTTCACTTATTTTGCTAATAAAGCCCGAGTCATTGCTAGTTTTGAAAAGTTGTTAATTGTAATAGTTTATAATAGAAAATTATTTCTAGGATTTATGAAAGATTCCAGCACGAAGTTGCTTGAATCGGAAAAGTCACAATCATCGCCCCACAAGAAGAGTTCAGGGTAAGTTTTCTTAAAAATAAATTTATAACGTTTTTTATTTAAAAAAACATATTTTTCCCAAATTGTTTATAACACGTCACACCATCGTGCACTGAACTAATACACAGACTCACTGAAATTTTCCACTCCACTATCTCTTTTTATTTTACTGTGAAACATTTTATAATATGTGTACTAAATTTTAATTTGAAACCTTTTTGGGAATAATTATTTCTTGAATTATTTTATTATTTCTTTTAGCCATTTTGATCTCAGATTAAACTTTATAATTAATTGAAATATGTTTTATGTAATTATGATCCATTTAAAAGTAACCTATTATGTAATTATCACTTTTGTATCTATTAAAGTTCTAAAATAAATTAGTAAACTTAAAATTAATGTTTGATAGTAATCTAAATTGGCAACTCTTAGAAATAAATTTTTTTTAAAAAATCTTACATATTACCTTGGTTTAAACCAGAGTTACCAATACATATTAAAACCCTAAATAAAAAAAATCTAAATGTTTCAAACACAATGCCCGCTAACTCACGCACGCCTTACAGAATACCGAAACTCAAACGGAGGAAATAAGCGAACGAGCGACGACGAAACTTCTATGGTACATAGAGTAGCTTTACATTTGTAACTATTTATTGTTATTGCACTATTGTTTCATGAGCGCTTTCATCTGACACTCAGAGACGTCAATTAATATTTGTAGCAAATTAATTTCAGTTAATTGCTTATTGAAATGTCTGAGACTCAGACATTTCAGACTCAGACTCTGAGTGTACATGAATGTGATATCACAACAATAAAGTGACCGTATTATTATTATTATTATATTTAAACGTTTTGAAACTGAAAATCAAAATATTTAATGAACACATTATGATGGTGCTCTGTGAAACAATAGTCGTATGTGTAGTATTGTGTAAGTTTCTCAGTGGATGTCTATGTGATTTATTTGTACTCCATTTTGAAAATTTTAGAGATTATTCGTGTCACTCGATTTTACAATGGAAGTTGTTGACTTTGAAGACAGTGCTTGGCACTTGGATCTAGCTATTTTAACTATAAGTTTTTATGTTTAAAATTTAGTCATATTTATTTAAACAAGCTAAATATAAAATATGTGAACATGATGTCATACTTCTCTTTTATATAAAAATCCAGCGCCGCTTAAAAACAGCATTTATATTAAATCTTCAATTATTCGTGCTCACAACGCTTCCATTGTCAGTACAAACGAGTACAGTCATTTTATGAAAAATTTTGACGTTTCGATTTCAAAGAAATCAAGGTCTTAGTGCTAGTTAATGGTATTAATGCAGATTTATATAATGTTTTTTATTATTATTAATTTATACAGATTTATGTAGGTTTTAAATCGTGTCTATATTCTTGCCTGTATCTTGATATCGCTTTTCGTTTTAAAATCCAATGTTTTATACTTTGACTTAAATAATAATTATTATTAATAATATATTTGACAGTCGTTTTGTTGCAATTTAAGAATTTATATTCTTACGTCCAATCTTGTGCGCTGTGGTATATTAATTTTCGCCTGTTTTTACTAAACTTTGACATTCAACTATATTTTTTTTATTTTTATTAAATATTTTATGACAACAGCCCACAAATGCGGACGTAACATTGTAACTTTTAATTAAATAATTTGCATTTTATATCTAATATTAAGTATTTATATAATTAGATGCAATATCGATGTTTTTGTGTTGCATAATTTATTATATTTTAAAAGTGTTTTCTTTACAAAGTTTACACAGCTTTTGTACAGTATTCGGTGCGTCGTCGGTCCTTGCGACCGATGTCTCCAGTTTCATAGATCTGCTAGGATATTTATTTTTATATATAACTTGGTTTTAGTCTTGACCACGCGCATGTCTAATCAACAATTATGTTAAATCGATATTTTTTTCGTAATGTATACATATATGTATATTTAAGAATAATGCACAATGTAAAATGAATCAATATTCGAAACGAAATTAGCGAGAGTAGTAGCGCTTGCTTCGCCTGTCTCTCTGTTAGTTGTTAATATATTATACGAAATGTTCACGATCAATGGGCTTTTTATTTATTTTTCTTTTATACTTTATATTACAATTTTAAGAGCTTTTTTAATGTGTGCTTTAAAATGTGCATATTTTTATATGACTGATAACTGCAGTTTAAACTGTGGTTTAATTTTTATCTTACAAAATAATCAAATCTTAATAAAAATCAACATTGAAGTATTTTTAATGGAAATCTGATTATACTACCCATAAATTAATAATTATGGAAACCATAATGCCTGGTAAGAAAGTCAAAGAAAAGAACTAGCAACACTTTGCACTAAGCATTGCTCCTGCACGAAATACAAGCTTTCGGTAAGTTATTTTGCGCCATTACATTTTTTTGTTTGTGTTACATTCTCATTTAGACATTAGACGACAATTGTTAAACACGTCGAATGTTCAACTTCATGGCCACTCTCCATTATTCACTATGCCTTGTCGTCTGGTATGAAAATATAATAATATGTTATTTGAATGTAAAAAAACTATCTATATGAGTTTGGAGATTTCTCTATTTAGTATAAAAATGCAATTGCAAACATAAAAGAAAATTTAAAAGGTACAAGTCGAATTAGACTGTCAACGCACTATACGAAATGCACTTTGCACAATGCACTATTGAGGTTATTGTGGGAATTAATCAATTATTATTTTTTCTTGTAAAATATTAGATATTTCTTGTAAAATATTAAAATTAGACCATAAATGGATTGGTTTTAGAAATTGTAGGTACAATAAATATTAAAAAATGGTGATGGCTGAAACCAATTTTTTTCTCCTTATTTTTATTCTTTTCTTAATTAATATTAAATCAAAAAAACTATTATTTTTATGTATGTTTACTTATATACTATACTATATGTTACAGTTTCTTCTCCAAGCTCCGCCGCAACCCTTGAACATTGAAATTCGCCATTTTATGGAATTATAACGGCATGTATTGAAATTAAATGTTTCCTGTGTAATAATCGCAGTTTTAATAATAATTAAACGACTTACTTATGCCAAAATAACAATTTTGAACTAAATGTAATATGTTATTATTCCTTAAAGTTAATCCTTATTAGTTTTTATTTTTGTTATTTTTCATATTATTATTATTTAGAATAACTTGTAGGTGTAATGTTATATTTTGAAGTTTATTTTGGCATACTAAGTCCAATCTGCGTAGATCGTAGCTAGAATGATAGCCACCGTACATTGTAGATTTTTATTAGGTTTATAGTTGTTTTTATAAATTAACAATATTTCTCACTGTTCCCTAATGTGAGCCTTTTGTTTTTTTAACTTATAATGATTAAAGTCAAAATAAGTAGTCCTTTACGATATAAAAGTAAATAACGAATTGTTTTTAATTAAATTTCAAAGAATAATTAAATAATATTTAACTATAATGAAAATGATTATAGTCTAATATTAAAAGGTTAACTAAAATAACAAATCTTTCTCTGATCTAAACATTTAAGATAATTTTTCTCATTAAAAAGTCTGCAATGTACCGGTACTAAGAGTACCTGAAGAATGGGTTCTTACAAATTGTTTGACTGTTCAACTTTAGTTAAGAATTGTGTCCAGAATTTGATCATTTTCTACACTCATTTTGACTGTTTATATAATAAGTATATATTAGGAATATTTTTCCATAATAATAATAATTATTAATATTATATATAATTGTTATGACCCCTTATAGCCGACCTCGTGGCGTCGCAAGTCATTTACAATGTGTGTATAATTTATCATTAATTGTATTAATGATCTGTTTATACAAGTGGTGCTTCATTATAACGTTTGGAAAGAAAGTGGAAATTTATTTCTTGAAATAGCCATCTAAACAATATCGATAGTATACGACCTAATCGTAACTTATAAATACTGTACTAAAAGTTTCTCTTCGATTGTTCGAATTAATCTAAAAAAATCTTTTTATTAAAACTTCAGAAAAAATTATCAAGGTTTGTTTCGATTTAAATTAATTATATAAATAGTTATTATAACTATATTTGTATAGTATAGTTATTATAAATTATTATTTAAAAGTCATATAAATTAATTTATAATATAATCGTCGCATATTAGTCGATATTGTAATTCATTGTTTTCACATTAATTCCTAAGCACGTATTGTTTTAAATACATACTTCTCTGTCATTTTGTGCTCGCAAAGTGAACATGAGTAATATATTTATGTACTTTAAAAATTATTATACTATACCTATAGGTGCATCTAAGATGCTAATTATTATCAATATCGTCGTAAAATTTCTGTTCAAAGGTACAAAAAAGCTAAATACCAATAGTAAAAGTGGTAGTAATATTTTTTAAAAATTCATCGACAATATTCTACTTTTATTATATTTTCATGAATATATATTTTAAATTTAATATAGTCTTTTTTATATTAAAATCTTCTATTTAGTGCCTAAGTTAATATTTAATGTGACTATATGTATGTTAGATGTTAACATTAATATTTGACTTTCTCAAGTAAAATTGTGCTAAATTCCATTATGAATAGGAAGTAAAATTTAAATTATTAATAATAATCAAAATATAATTTATATGATTACAGAAGTTTATTTTGCAATAGAAGTTAATATTAAACGAAATATGATGGGTCATTAAAAATAATACAATATTACTAATTGGCTAAATCTATTATTCTTGTTATTGGATGTTCAAACAACTTTTTCTTGATATTGTATTAAGAAAAACGTAAAACATAACTTCAAAAATTTCTTCTTTATATGTAAAAGTTGTATTTCACATCAAATGTGTTAATTAAAATGAGTTCTGTGCTAATGAGTAAAGAAGCCCACAAAAATTCTGAATGTACTGTGATGCCAAAATAATATGAAAATTATGTATAAAGTTTAACTTTTGTTAATTTATTATTAGAGTCTATTGTCACACTATTTATTGCTTTTAGTAATAAATTTTATTGCGAAACTTTTGTTTTTTTATTTACTTGCCAAATGGTTAAATCTGCACATTTTTAGTAATGGCAATTGTTAACGCACTTCAACAGAGATAAGAGTCAACTTTTTTTAAGTACAATATATTTTCTACTTAGGTTCTAATGTATCAGAGAAGAAATATTTTAAATTTAATTTAAATTTTAAATTGAGTGAGAATCGAACCCGCAATCTGTAGCCTGTACACATACTTGTACCCGTGCGCCACGACTGGTCTCAAAATTGATTTATACATATAATTAAAATTATATAAATAATTCAAATTCAATTCACGCTGTTCCCACATATAGTAGGGTAGGCTAAGGGAACCTGTTAGGTGTAAGGACCCTCCGTTTCCCACATTTCACTGTTCAAGTGTCGAAGTTATGTGGTAACTTAACGCCGCACTTGGCTTATTACGAGTGGAAAAGGAACGGTTACCCAAGTCGGCGGCCATGAAAGGAAATAATATAAGATTTGCTGTTTTGTCTATTTTATTCTCAATATAATATTTTTAATATCACAAGAAAAGAAATGAGAATGTAAATACTAATCAGTGTTTAATATAAAACATTATATATCCTAGTATAATGAAACTTAACTTTGTTGGTATCAAAAACAAAAATACAATTTACAAGAAAAAAAATAGCCACTATCACGTTGTATTAGTTCTTGGAATATTGATTAATTATTTCATAATAAACAATAAACTCATCTAAAAAAACATGAATATTACTCAAAATAACATACATTTTGTGAAAACGTTATAAATAAATGCAAGCATAATAAATAATTATAAAAGTATACTTTCATACTGTTTTCATATACCATATTTATAATTATTAAAGTGTTATTCCCTAGGAAAGTATATACACACATACATTTAATGTTAAAATAGTTTCATAATATGTTAAATAAACTTTAAAAAATGCAAGGTTATGCATATGTTTGAATTAATTGAAGTTACTATAAACATATTAATGCATATAATAATATACACATTTAGAAAGAAAGACATCGGTAACATCTCATTTTTTTTCCAAAGTACACTAATTTAATTAAGGCACAATTATAATATACTTAATATATAATGTTTATTTTATGTTAAAAAACCACAACCTGCACTTTGTAGAAAAATAATCGACAGTTTGTGCTGAATTGTGAAAATTATAGTTTAACTACTTTGATATATGATTTTAAAATAAAGGCTTCAATACTTCTGTTAGGGCTCTTATTTCATTTCAAAATATAATATACAGGTATATTTAATAATTCCTAGGTGTATAATAGACAAATTCATTTCGACAGTTTCTCTCAGTGCCGTCACATTTGTCAAAAACTAATAAAATAAACTCGTGTGACGTAAAGATGTGCGTGAAGGATAACCTCTAACTTTTGGTCTATACAAAGCTTATTCCAAAATTGTTTAGTAATATTCCGCAAATCGATTTTTTGAGACTCCTTGCATTCATAAATGTGATATAGTGATACATAAATATTTAGTATATAATTACTTATATAATAAAGTAGAAACTTATATCTATATTTTTTGTTAAAATAAATTTCAATAAAAATATAAAGTAAAAATAAGTGAAAAATATTATAAAAACAAAATAAAAATATAAAATCCAGCGGAATTAAAATTTATAATCTACTAATAATTACTGTTTATTGATTTGAGGCTTAACAAAATGGCAACGTGAAGAAAAAAAAACATAATAATAAAATGAAGTAATATGTTGGTTTAGCATACTATAGCCATTAACTTTAGTGTGGAAATTATGATTTTTTTTATATATTAAAGAGAAGGCAAAAGAGCGTACGCTTCACCTGATTGTAACCTGTAAAATAATAAATAAATATTTAAATACATTATTGTAACATGTATTTTAAATTAAAATTTAATTAACTCTCTTATAAAAAGTATTATATTTACTTTTATGATTAATATTTATACTATATTACATACAAATATCACATGTTTTGTATAACTGATGAATGAAAATGATTGTGTTTTTGTTTATACAATAATATACAATAGCATTTTTTGGATCAATATTTTCTACTTAAAATATAGTTTATAATATTAATGCTAAATAAACGAAGGCACGTTTTTAATTAATTCTAGTTTACAAATAAATATTTAATATTCATTCATTTAATTTACTTATTAAAAAAATCCTTATAATATTATACCGTGTAAATGATACAAATACATTATGTATTAATAATATTTCTTTTTCTCAATAAATATACATAGTTTTACGTTTTACAAAAAAAGTATTGTAAAAGTTAATCAAAAATATTTGTATATATGTAAAAGTTAATATTTTTCTTGTATAAAGATTGTTGGCTATTGAACCAAAATTGATTTGAATAGGAATTATTTAAGAATTGATTTATCAGTTTTATCTCAAAATATGGAATGTAAAAATTGCAAGTTTAAAATATCTTTAAATATTGTAAAAAGCGTATACGGTAAGTAATATCAGTATAAAAATCATGCATTTATAATTTCTTATATAACCTATATTATAACATAATACGTTATATATAAATCTTTTTCTACTTAACGCTAAAATTATTATAATATAAAAAAAACAGAATGCATTTACGAAGATCGTATATCTTTTTAAATGCACTTATATAAATATTTCATAAGAAATAAAAAAAAGAAGAATTTCAAGTCATCCAACAAAAAAATATTTAAATAAAACTTCAATCAGAACTAGTATTGAACTTGGAACTCTTCGATTCGTTATCATAATTAATAATACTATCACAATGTAAATAATCAGTTTCTGTTAACTGTCGTTTAATTGACAAATATGGCGTTTTTCTAATATGTCTCTCTTTTAGGAACTGTGGTATAAACTGTTTGCTTTGCATTAAATATTGTACTACGATCCTTTCAAAGAATAACGCTATTACAAAATTAAAGGATGCCAACGCAATCACAATATACGACATAAGGGGATCTTTAGGCATTCTCAGTTGTAGAAACTTCGAAAGCCATTGCGCCGGAGTAATCGTTATATAAATAGAAATGGCCGTCATTATTACTATACTGGACATAAGTTGTTTATTTGTTACAACCGATCGCCTATAGGGGGAGCCGTGACTAAAAACTATCGCCAAAATAATATATTGGAACATGGACACCGTAAAAATGGCGTAATTCTCCCAACATTCGTTCGCTTCGTCGCCTTCGTAAGTATGTCTCACGTACCACGGAAACAACGTTAGAGCATAAAAACTCAAATACTGAGTTAAACCTAACAAAAACATTTGCCCTATCAACGAAACCAACGGAACTAAACCCAATAAGGACGTCAAAGGCGGTATTTTACACAATTTACCGGTAAACGCTTCAGTCATACCGAAGAAGAATGCGAAATTAACGATTAGGGCGACATCTACGAACAAAAATTGAAAATCCGTTAAATTCGAGTCAAAATAGTATAAAAAGGCGACAGAGAAGAATTCAGCGAGTGAATAAGCAATCATAAACTTGAAAACTCCGAAACTCGTGGTCAAAGCTGCTCTGCCTTCCTTGAGGACTCGGGACACGCAGGAAATATCCTGTTGTTGGGAGGTAAAGGGGGCCGCGACGGAACTTTCCAGATCTGAGAGGGAGATACCGGTGTGGGCCGCCTTAAGGGCTCCACAGTCGTTGGCGCCGTCGCCGCACATGCCTGGAAGAAACAAAATATAAAATAATTATAGGAAATATAAGAGAATAGTTTACTGTATGTAATATTTTGAATTACATATACATTTATTTGGATTAGATAGATATATTAGCTTTATGTAAACTTTTAATATATCGTATGATATATTAAAAGTTCACGTGCAATGACGTAATTATAACTAGAACCCATCTCTGACAGATTTTATTTAGCTTCACCTATATCACGCATACAGCAGGGTTGCCAGTAAAAACGTAGTGTTAGGACACTCGTTTCCCTACGAATCGTCCTATAATGGAGACATTGCGCGTTGAGTCGTCATCAGAGACATAAATTACATTAAATACATTCTTTACATCCTTCTGGTAACAAGTTGAAGCTTCTTTCTCTACAAAATAAATACTAACCAACATAATATCCCAAAGCTTGATATTCCAATATGAGTTGTTGCTTCTGATCGGGCGACATGCGCGCGAACACTGCGCCGCGGGATATCACTCTGCCTATTGCATCTGGAAATTGATCTCGAAGGATCTGGAATTTTTTTAAAAAATATTGAGGTGTTATAAAAGATATATTTTGTCGTTGTCGTGGCGCGACGCTAAACGCTTATAATTATAATGAACGTGACGGCTGTGGGCTCGATCCGCATTCGGGGGAATGGTTATGGCAAAAACAAAATTGATTGAGGTATACCAACCTTCCAAGTATCACCAGTCATGACAATCTTGTATCTGGCCTCCCCCGAGGGTGTCTCTACATCACGTGATGATGACCAGGATACGTGGCCACTGTCGATGCTCCGCCATTCACGATCGAAGGATTTACGACCGCCTACGTTTATCTAAAAATGAAAATAATATTAAATTTTTCTTTGTATTAGTTTTGTTTTTTAAAGTGTAAACATTTATATTTAAATGTACGTTAGGAGATGAAAAAGGTACAATAAAATAGAGAAAAAGTAATGTAATTGTAGAGTGCAGATATATTTTTATCATTAACTATAAATCTCTAAATAAAAATCTTACCCCTTGTATAGAACTCTCACAGTACAATTTAGTGGTGTGGGGTTCGATTCCCAGTTGAACCACTCGTTCTCCACTCGCAAGGATTCCACATTCGCGAGCTACGCTTACCGCCGTATGGATGTTGTCACCTAGAAAATAAATTGATTATTTTACATTAGGCTTTCTCTGTTACATACGGGATACAGCATGATGCTGAAAAATATAATAATAACTACTTACTACTACTACCTATAAATGTATTAAATACCTGTAATCATAACAACGTGTATGTTTGCCTCTTTAAGTTCCCTTATAATGGCTGTAGTGGCTGCCTTCAGTTTATTCTCCATTATGACCAAGCCTAAAAATTCTAGATCGCATTCCACCTGAAAAATAAATATGTGAGGGTCTGATTGTAAGCACTACTGTTATTGGTTCGATTTCCACTCAGAGTATTGAATTGTTTACATTTCTTCGTGCTTTGTCTAGTTGCCAAGCAAAAAAATGAATATTTCATACCTGGGTGGGAAAAATTTGTGCAAATCGATTTTTTTCAAAGTTAGATAAATTTGTTTTTACTTTTTCAAACTTTTACTTCAGTGTGAAATAATAAATACCTCTTCTCTATTCATTTTCTGTAGTTGTTTGAACGTAGCTTCAATAATTCGCGTAGACATTGCTATTACACGATATCCTTTTTCCGCGTACGAACTTAATATTTCATTTAAATTACCAGGAACTGGAAAGATAATCATATTTTTATTATAGAATTTGTTTTAAAATGTATGTTTCTTAAGACTAAGGTAAGACCAAGTTTATAGATAATTAATAGCTATTTACTAACATTGATGAATAAAATATATAATAAATAAAATTTCTACATTCGCGATAAACATGAATTTTGGGAACCTATTTGGCCGAGCCTATTGAACACCAAATACACAACAATTTACATTCATTTACATATAAACATTTTTATTACCAAAAGACCAATCTGTTACAATGTCTAACTGTAAATGGGTTGGATATGGCTTCAATATCTACTCGGGGGATGATTATATTAAATTATTTTCATGTCACAGCTCGATGAGTCAATTAAAAAATTATATATAACATATATTAAGTAAACATTTTCTAACTAACCTGTATTAGGTTTACACAAAGTTCTCAACATTTCCGGCGCCCCCTTACAGTACACCCGCACAACGTCCTCGCCCAGTAATCGAACCGCCACCGACGCTCTTTGTAAGTTAGACACGAACTGGTACTGCTGTACTATACCTACTTCTAGTGGTACCTTAAAAATGTATTGCATTATTATGTATTGGACATACAATTTGCAATATATGTAAAATAAAAATTTAATTTAAAGGCCATTTTTTATTTATATGGTATGGTTGGTGAATAAGAAACTAAGATAAAATCAAAATTTTTCATAGATATGACAAAAGAAATTGACAGTATTATGTAAAATATAATAAGTAAAATGGTTTACGTAATGTAAATTAATTATTATCAAAAATTATATTTAAAATTCATAGTTTTAAGACAGAAATAGTAGAACAGTGAATTTGAATAGAAGTTGTTATGCTTTCCTTTGCTTGTTTTTTTTAAATGATAATACTTACATGTAAATCATCTACGTTAATATTAGCTGCTCCTCTAGGCTTAACCACTGTGGGTGTGAGAAGTTCATAGTTTGCACTCTCCGGTACTTCTGGCTCTTCTAGCCGCCATCCGGTTGATTCAAACATCTTTAAAATAATTAAATAACAAATTATATTTTTTTTTTACCATAGTATTTCTATACAATTTCATTCAAAACAACAAGGGCTGCGATAATTGTAGATTTGAGGCCTATTTACCAGAAACTTGCGATTTGTCTCGCAACATGTGTCAAACAGTAAAAAAACTGCTAATAATAATTATATAATATACATAGGATCTTACCTTCAAATCCAGCGGGTCGCCAGCCAACTCCCCATTAAGCAACGTCAAGCTATGACACGAGGCCATGCCTATCTTTAATTCGTGTAAATCGTTTAAGTGCCGCGGGTCTCGTTGTGGGCGGGCGAGCAGTGGTGGGGAGGTCGCGTTACTGACGGGAACCACCCCCCACATGTCCAGACCATCCTCTGTCAGTGTACCCGTCTGGTGAAAGGGATAATTTTTTGTGAAAATACGGCAATGGTTTCTTCTGCTTAATATGGAATATATGGTAAAACGGTTTCAATAGAAAAAAAAAATGTCTTAACATTCGTCTTTCACTATAAAAATATACCATATACAACATTAAAAAAATTTACCTTATCAAAACAAATACAATCCAAGGACCCGCTGACGTTGACCGCCCTGGTGTTGAGGCAGGCGATGCGCGCCCGCCTCAGGCGGTTGACGGCGTAGAGGCGGCCCACCGTCATGGCGGCGGGCAGCGCGGGCGGCACCACTATGGTTATTATGTCCAACGCCTTTATTACTATGTCGCCGACTGTCATTTTTCTGTATGTCTGTAAAAGAATAAGTTGTAGTTACGTTTGAAAGAAAGATTCTTTTTAATTAATTTTTACTTTTTTTATATATCAAAAATATTGATTGTTAGACTTTATCATGTACAATATTACAATTAATGATTGTTCAAATCCAGCGCTATACATAAATTTAACTCTAACATATTATATATTATTAAAATAACTGACCTTCAAAGCCACAGTATACGCCAGCCCAATAATAGCAATGCATGCCAAAATAAATATAAACTTATATGAATCTCTGTCAAATTTGAAATCAGCTGGTACAGGATATAAAATACTTCTTACTAACTCCCCTTTACTCGTGTTGTAACCTGTACGTAGAACTAAGGCTCTGAAAAGTAAGGAAAATCATAAAAAAATAGCTCTATTTACATTGACTAAACTAAATTGTAAGAAATAATAAGCAATGTTTTCTATCAATTCAAATATAAAAGGCCTAAGGCAGATTAGTATAGGAAAGTGGCAATGGGTCCTAATATATTGTTTTAAAATGTTTCTATCCCTTTTTATCTAAACAGAATATCTATATATAATGAATCTCTAGCCCTTACAGCAAGCGAGAGTAACATCCCTCATTAAAGATAATAGTAAATTTTTTTGGTATTCTTTAAAGATATTTTTATGAAGTGTAAACTGAATATGGTTATCTATAAGCTTATTATCATATATTTTTTTCAGAAGCTGATTAAAAAAGTAGATAAATAAAAAATAAAATTTAACTTACTTAACAGGTTCATTATTATAATATCTTGTCTGTATAACTTTAGTTCCACAGAAGAGTACACTTGAACTGTGTTCTTTTAGGTGAAACTCTTTATCGATCCTTTGTAAGGCTGTCTTCGTTACTGGTACGGATTCACCTAGTAAAATAAGTTATGGAAAATTGTATATTTTGATCAGAAATAATACTATCACTGCACAAGAGGACAGTATATACGTAAACACGATGGTACGATACTCACTCAAGGAAATGGATTGTTTTTATTTCCCCACTCTGGTAAGACAAATTAACAATTTCCAGAATTCGAAAGATTACTTTTTTAAATAAGAAAAAACAAACTTGATTGTTTTTTTCTGTACGCTCTTGAAATAACGTAACACTAACATAACCCTTTACGTGATACGTACCAAATAAAAATATTTTCAACGATATTGGAAGATATTTGTTTACTTTGTTATAAAATAAACTGAATTAAACTGGGACACCATATTCAAAGAACAGAGTTAAACTAAATAAGTCGTACCCCACCTGTGAGCATACTCTCATTGACTATAGCGGTCCCGGTGAGCAGCGCCGCGTCGCACAGCATGGTGCAGCCGTGCGGCGGCAGCAGCAGCACGTCGCCGGGGCACAGCGCGCGGCTGTCCACGCGCCGGCCGCCCCACAGCTCCACCGTATCGTGAGCTTCCACTGTCGCTCGAAGACTTTGTTGGTTCTGCAATTATATGATTTTGGTGTATATTTTTTTAGATTATATGATTTTGGTGTATATTTTTTTA
>JAEBDU010000010.1:3239541-3338983 GCA_016802625.1 Heliconius numata | reverse complement strand
TGGTGTATATTTTTTTAGATTATATGATTTTGGTGTATATTTTTTTACCATGGTGAGTAGGTAGAAATGTAAAAAAAAACACTCCGTTCTACATTTATCGCAGAATTTTCGAGATATTGTGTATTGAGTGGCGTTCAACGCTGCGTTTTGCGGATTGCGCTTGTTACCATAGAGCAAGAAAATAAACATAAAGATTCTATGGATTTTTTATAAATATTTTTAATTTCTTCTTTATATAAACTAATAATCATAAAATATGTTCATATAAGAACAATTATTGTTTACTATTTATTTTTAAATTTTAAATAAAATATAATATAAAATTTACAATAATAATTACTATTTTTTACAGTTTATGTTATTGTTATTAATTATAAGAGGGGGACGGCGCGTACGCAGTCCCCACTACCAAAAATTACGCGTCCGAGTTATCCGCATTAGGGATAATCGCAGAGGTCAACCCGACCGCAGTGCAATGGAAGGGCCTCGCTCTGGGGGAACCGCCTTCTTGATCACGGTGTCCCCTACGCCAGGTAAGTATGCTTTGCCCCCAGAAAATTTTTTGGGTCATGTTTCTCTTGAAAATCTTGCCAGCGCGATTGAGGAATGGTGTGAATATGTACATCGCCATCTATCGGCGGACTTATAAAACTTTTATTTTATGTAACATATATGATAGTGAGGGCATCCGCCCAGCTGCCGTTTCCCAGCGCCGTGGCGCTGGAGGAAAGAGGTTCAACATATCATAGTCTATTTTTACTTTGGGTTCATTTATTTTAGAGTGGTTTTTCTTAGTTGTTTGAGAAAAAAAACAAAAAAAAAAACAGATCAGATCGGTAGGTTAAAATATCTTTGCGTTATTTTATTACATTAATGTAATGCAAAGTACAAAGGTAATAAAAATATTAAAAAAATATTTTTTTTATATAATAATGAAGTAATAAATATATTATTAGGTGAGGCCGTCAGGGCGCAATGGCATAGCGAATATAAGCGCGATGCTTGTGGGTTCGATACCCACTCGGAAAAATTAATTATTTAATATTTACATTTCCTCGCTCTGGTAACAAGGCAAAGCGCGGCGTTGAATTCCGGCACTTAACACGCAAAGTCACGGTCCTTTGCCTACCTTGCTATATGCGAGATGATATATGATGATGATGTAATGTTTGATATGATGATGTAATAAAATACTAACCTTCTTCGTCTGTATAACAGATGTGGCAACACCAAACGTAGACATCAATATAATGGCAACACAATAATAATAATACGGCTCCGCCAACCACACCGCTATTGTGAATAGTTGAAACACGTAAAACGGATTGAAAACTTCTAGCAGTATTAAAGTCATTATAGTTTGTACAGGAACTTTGATTTCATTGAGACCGTAAATGTTTAACCTGTAAGAGTAAGAGACAAAAATTAAGTATTTATTAGATATTATATTTTAGAGATATATTTTTTTACAACGCTACAACGGTCCCTTAATTAGAATAAGAATAAATTAAATCGTTTTTTTATAGAAAAAAACTGCTAAATGGAGGCACAGCAATTTTTAATCCTGTCCTTAATCCTGCCATATTCAGGATACAGCCTAAAGCTAAAAAAACAATGTTCATATTATTCATAAATAAAATATTAGATAAGTCAATTTTTAATACAGTCAGTACAAAGTACATTAATAGTGCATTCTGCAAAGTATAAAGAGTGTATTGTTGCAAGTTACATGGAAACAATCATTATCATAATACCAAGAATGTCCTTGTCAAGCGAGTAACGATGCGATTCGATCACGATTTTGTATTAAAATACTGTAAATTTTTCTCTTTAACTTTAAATTATAAATATTTCTAAAAAAAAATACAAAATATTGAAGACGCAACACAACACTGAATTTTACTCACTAAACTGAAAAAACCCACATATTTTAAAACAACGTCCAAATTGCAAATCGAACCCACAACCATCACATAAACTATCACTCTCAGAAATCAACTACAATAGTAAATATTAGCGACCGAGACTCTCACTGCTTATCATAATTATTTTAACATGTTTTTTATATTTGAATTATTTACTAATATTTTACTTACATTCTCAATCGTCTCTCAGAGCATGGTGGTCTCGCCGCTATGGCATGCAGTTGTACGCAGGAGGCACCACGTTCGATTCCCGCGAGACGCATCCACTGAGCTCGCGTGGTGTCCCATATTAGATATTGTTTTTTATGTCGAAAGTATCTGAACTGTTGTACATCTGTCAATTATTTAATAAGTTTTTAATAAGTAATTGGTTACTTATCCTAATGTATTGTACAAATTGGTAAAATGCACTTAGTAAGAAAATTGTGAAGAAACCAGTTTTGTACATCAAAAAAACTAATTTTCTTTTAATATTTTTAAAATTATTTTTAATATAAAAAGATAATTTATTTTCTAAAGATGTGTACTAAAAATCTAGAGTAAGAAGTTAACAACTACTCATCACTAATTATTTATAACTAAATCATTATTATAAAAAACATGGAAAAATTATATAAAATACATTACATAATACAATATGTGTAAATATGTGAATAATTTATATTATAAGTTATTATCAATAAGCGTATTATGCTGTTTATCTGACCGCCATCCGTTCATAATAAATTAAAGCGATATGCAGAAATGTATAGCATATATAGAGTAGTTACATAACATTATAAATGGTAGTTCAAGGTTTAAATTCTAATAAAATAAGTGTAATGTATTAATAAGTTAATTTAACACATAAAATTTAGTGGATTGGTATGAAATATTTAGAAAATGTCAGAATATTTCAATCTTTCATTTTTAAACTCATTTAATTTATAACAAATAATTAGTACTCATTTCTATAGATCAACGTAACTCCTCAATATTTAATTAATTTATTTATTATTTATTTTATTTACAAAACCAATACAAATTACATTAATAATACAAATTAAATTAATAATTCATATTTTCATTTAATTTCCATACAAAGAAAATAACTCTATTTTTCTGTATTTCTATATGCCTTAATAATGTAGATAATTAAAATGTAATATAACTTACTTAATTTAGTTCCATCATCTAAATGTATAGGTGTGTACAAATCGTCTGCACTATCTAGAGGACCCTTTTCCCCTCCAAATTCATCTTCAAAACCTTCATTCAATAAACCACTGAAATAAAAAAAAATGCATTATAAAGAAGCTATGTTTTATAGCATTTAATCATCATAATTTAATGTTATAATACATGTATAAAACTAATGTTGTTAATAAGCAATGAATTTAAGCAAATATATAGTATTTTTGAAGCTATTGTATCTAACTGTAAAGGCGACGGTTAAGGGTTTGATTCCCATTGGGGGGCATGTATTATTTTTACTTTGAATCTCTATAAAGACGTTGTGGCGTTGCTAGCGGTGTTGATTTTCGTCAAAACATTATAGTATTCTTACCTGGCATCTGCTATATTTTTATCAACAATCTTGTGTATGAAGAAACTTTTGCATTTCTTTTGATATACTTCCTAAAATAAATGTGCAAATTTAATATATTAACATGTTATAGACATATTTAGTAAGATAATTGCAGATAAATTATATAATTAAGTAAATTAGAATAAAAAAGTCCCTTTTTTATTATAACACACTATAAATTATTTTATATCTGACAAAAAATACAGAATATGTATTCTAAAATTACAAATTTATTCTTGAACAGACCCAAAAATTCAACTGCTATAATATAACTTGTCTAATATATCAATAATTCAAAATAACTGAATATACTTTTAATAATAAAAGATAATTAAACAGTAATATTACCACTACTAAAACTTGGTCAGCTATTTGAAAGCAACATCTTATAGACGTGGCGTAAAGGAGCCATGTAGGCCACCAGTGGAACACTAGGAAAGGTATTCCACAGGTTAATGTAGAAAATATGTATACTAGAATAGTTCGCCACCGGCATTTACGATAACCATAGACAATCTGTAAAAAATAACAAAATAAAAAACAGTGACTTAGGAACTTGTGCTAAAATTATTAAAAATAAAGGAAATAAATATTAACATCATCATAATAGGAAGAAAAACTAATCACTGTGCAGTAGCATATTAGGTATTACTTGAAAAATTATAAAAAAATGTTTAGTGAGGTATGAAATCACACTTTGTTACACACACAACTTAAATGGGGTCCAAGTTCGCTAAGCAAAAACTTGATCACATCTTTTTATATAATTATATTATTTAAAAGGAGAAGTTTTCAAATTAAATTTCTATAATTATTTCTAATACCAATCCTAATGAGAGAATAAACTATGTAAGATAATTATACTATGTAAGATGTGACTCAGTGGATCATGGTTCTGTATGTACAGTCAAAGTATACTTGCTTCTGTTACATCTAATACAAATACAAATAACACTTCAGATTTTGTTTATTCATGAAAGTTATGTTATATTTTCTGTTTTTTTCTTTCTAAATTTATATTAAAAATATAGTTGTTTTCCTCGTCTGTGAATATTAATATTGAGGAAACATAATAAGTGACTTATCTAGTTTCCATCTACTTTATTGATGTAGTTTTATAGCACTATAAAATATGCAAGTAACTTTCTCAATCATAAAACTTTTATGACTTATGCCATTATGCTACAGTGGTCAAGTATCTGACTGCGAGCACAATGGCTGTGGTTCAATTCCCATTTGAGATAATGAATTATTTTTATTTCCTCCACATGGTAATAAAACAAAGCTCAGCATTGAGAATTACCACTCAACATACTAGAACTCAGAAAGTGGGGAAAAGAGGGTCTTAACATAAATATTAAAATTTACTAATTTAAGCAGTAGAAAAAGGAAATTTATTTATTTACTACATCTTACCTGATCAAAGTCTGGATCTATATATATATTTTGTGTAAGTAAATCTAAAAGAGATTCCCTACTTTGTAATGAACTGTATTCAATGAGTGGCTGAATTTCATCCGCTGCATGCATTTTGATTTCCAAATATATTTTTTAAAATTGTTTGTTTTAAATATCTTTTCGTCTATATGCTTTCTTTTACTTTTTCGTTAGTAGTGTCATAATTTTTAATGTAACATGATCCCTAATTGATTGAGATTAATGGGGGGCAGTTATGATCATTAACAATTGTAAAGTTAAGTAAAGCTAGAGTTATCAACAATAAGGGGAATAAAAAATTACTTTAACATTTTCATTTAATAAAATATAATAACATTATTGTTTAGGTATATACCAAAAGTATATAATATTAATGATAAAAAAAAAAAATAAACAATAGAAACGAAATATCATATTTGTTATTGACTTTCTAGTTGTAGAGGCTAAGATAAATAAACAAATATTTTAATTCAAATTCCTTCAAATATTCTAGCTTAAGAACTTAAGAAATATGAGAACAATACCAATTATTTAACTATTAAACTCGCACACGCCCCTAATTCAAACCATATGCGACAACACAATAAACAACACTGCAATTTAATCTGTAATTCTATAAGTCAGACGTCCTATATGCCATAATTGCCATATGGAGTTAGAGGAAAATGAATCATATAAGCATTAAGTCTTTGTCAATTGGAGCACAGATAAAACATATTTTAAAGAAATGTTTATTCGTTCTAAAAATAATGCTTATAAAATTTTTAATATTTTTACTAAATAATGATTTTCTATCAATAAAAGTTTTTATTATTGGTATAAGAATCAAGTAATAAAATTAAAGTAAAATTATAATATCCTTACCACTTGACTATCATCAAACGTAATCTGCTGTTCAACGCTCAATGTCATAATGTCAGTACATCTGAAAAAAATAATAATAATTATATTGATAGTAATATTTTCCTTATAGTTTAATTTTTTCAATTCAATTCTCTGTTAAATACGCATCGCTTTTGTATAGACAACCTAAATAGTATAGACTATAGACAAATATAGTATTTGTAATCTGTTGAAGCTTGTCATATAAGTTGTCAAGCAATCTAGAAACGTCAATGTAAGACTGACTGTGAGTGGTGGTGTGTTTATGATTTGTGGAATACGGCAATAGAAATATTTTTTGAATATTTTCTTACTGGAATATAACAACAGAATACTTTAAAATATTAATATTTTTATTCAGGTAGGTATTCAATTTTGTCACTCAATATCTTATACTAGCAGCACATAAATATCTAATTACAAAAAGTTTTCGTCGATGTATTTAAATTCAAATTTTGTATAAAACACGTGTGTTACAACGACAATATAACAATATAAAACTTATAGGCTCACGTAACTTGTATGCTTCCACAATCCTCACGGAGACGTCATTATAATGTATTTAATAACAAATTCTCTAGATGTTATTATTTTATAACCTAAGTGTTTGAATCGTGGGAATATAAATTCAAATGGTGTTTTGTTTTACAGGGCCAAACATGATTATTCCAGTGCGTTGTTTTACTTGTGGTAAAGTTATTGGTAATAAATGGGAAGCATATCTTGGTCTTTTACAGGCAGAGTATACTGAGGGGTAAGCAGTTTTCTTTAACTCCAAATGATAGTATTACTATACACAATATTAGGTTTTTTATAAAATTATCTTATTATAATAAAATAATTTCAGTAGAAGAGAGTTTGAATAATAATTACTAAAAAATTAAATTACTCTATAAACAAACGATAAGATAATTTACTTTTTGAAATTTATTGTCGAATTGCAAGTAGAGCTGTTTAATTTACTTTAGGATATTTCAATTAAGGAATTGTTTTTATTGGATTTTCATCTCAATATGTTTCAAAAACATCTAAAATAGAACTAAACCATGAAATCATTTTGCAAATTATATGTATAAATCATATAATCCTAACATGGTGATAACAATATTAAACAAAATAAAAATTGGATTGAATTTGAAGCTAAAAAATAATAAATGGTCTAATCTAAAACATATAAACATGTTAAGTAATGTCTTACAATAAGTTAATAAATATTTTATATATATTTTGTAATGTTATTCCACTTTTCTTTGCCTTGCCCCTTTATTTACTGAAGAGATAGATATTAAAGTAAAATCACTTTTGTATACCTTTTGTATAAATTAATGTTTCATAGTGTTTGTAGTTTTTAATGTGCCATAAACAATATTCTATTCAACATTTTATAAAAAAATCATATGAATGTGAAATTCGCTATACATTAAAAAACTGGTGAATCTTAATTCTACTAATTATGTATTCATATATTTAATTATTTTTTTACCATTAAAGTTAAGCTTTTCTTATCTTTTTTAAGAAAGTTATACCTAATATTAGTATCACACATAGTAATCTTTTCATTACACTACAATCAAATAAAATCAACACTACAGTCAAATCTTTTAATTATACACAATAAAAGTAAAGTTTTTAGGAAAGTAATAATTATTAACCTAAATATTTTTTCCTAAAATAAAATGATGCTGCCGTCATGTGGTTATTATGGAAACAGTGTCTGTCTATAAATGCGATAATTGTGGGTTCGATGCTCATTCAGGGGAATGAATTATTTTTTTTTAAACTTGCTCTGGCAGCAAAATCAAAGCGCGGCTTGACTTAGGCCACACAAGACGCAATGTCTCGAAAATTTGGCGGAGCGTGCCTCTGCCTATGTGCGTGAAACTTGAAAATAATACATTTTCTTTTGTTTCAGTGACGCGCTAGATGCACTTGGCTTGAAAAGATACTGTTGTCGTCGCATGTTGCTCGGTCACGTCGATTTAATTGAGAAACTGCTTAACTACGCGCCCTTGGAGAAGTAGTTTTTTATTTATAGAATATTGTAATTATATCTATTATTAAGCTAAAATTTATGTATAAATAATGTAGGTTAAGATAAAATAATAAGCTTTATATAGTATTGTTTCTTTTATTACCCTTTTTTTAATAGCAACTAGAAGGTTCTTTTTATTAGTCTCTAATTAATTAGTTGCTATGGTGGGGTCATAGTGGCGCAGAGGCACAAGCGTGTGACTCTAAACATGACGGATATCGACGGGTTCGATTCACAATAGGAGGAATGATACTTTTACTGATATTTTAATTTCTTTGCTCAGAATGCTTTCTGCTTTCTAAAAAATTCGACGGTAAGAGAGAAAGAGTGTTATAACATTAAATTTACTCTGTTATATCTACCGCGGGATACCGCGTAAAGCTGAAAAAAAGTTATCTATGAGCCTAATATGAACCTGTATATCTGCTTAGTGCCAAAAACAATTTTCTGAGCTTTCATTTCACCCAAATTGTTAATTACATCAAATTTGATATCAATAAATTAAAAATAAATTCCTTCCTAATACAAATGTGATAGTTTGTGAGGATGGATTTTTGTTCCACTTTCACGCAAAAACTACTGTAAACATATTATCAGAATAGCACATAGTATACAATTTATGTAAATATTTTGTATATTTTCGCTATAATATAACAATAAGTTTAAGCTGGCGAAGCGACGTTTGAGTCGCTCGTAAATAATAAATTGAAAATGACATATTATTTTTAATGTACAAATGTAACAAATATACCTATTCATAAAAAAAAACATTACGTAAGTAACCTGTGCAAAAATGTTGTGCCTTTGCAATGTTGTATATCAATATCAAAATAGGAAAAAAGACAATCTACCAACTAACTTTTAATGCTATGTTTTACCATATCTTTTAAATATTATAATAGGCCACATATCACACATTAGTTAGGTTTTCCTAAAGCATATAGTTAAGTGCAAAATTATCAATTTTGTATTTTACCTCTCTTGACTCGAAGAAAGAATTTCAATGACAAAGTAATGCAAACTTCAATAAAGATACCCTATATCTAATCTTACTCTATTTGCAATACAACTGTATGTAAAACTCTTCAAAGTAATTACTTAGTAATTTTTCCCCTAGACGCTTAACGTGAGTCAAAAGTCAAATTTCAAACCATCAAATGTACCGCGTTGTCTTTATAGGTCCCATCGCTTAAATCTGTAGGGATCTATTTTTTTAATGAAACTTTTATTAATAAATAATACATGATTAGTAGAACAGATTATGCTTGGGTTGCCTCGAAGAATCCTGCCACAGTCACCTTTAATTAAATTTTTAATTTAATTGGAAAATTAAGGGTTGCCAGCTCTCAGTTTGCCGCAAGTCCAGAGTTGCCTGGTTTAAACAGGTCACTTTATGTTAATAATTTGCACTCATAAGTTTTTTTAATCAAATTGAAGCTTATTTTTTTCTGAACACTATAACACATGGTTGACTGGATAATAACTGAAAAACTAGATACTATAGATACATGGAATACAAAGATTTAACAATCTTTACTACAATATTAAATAATAGTAGTATTTAATAAAAATAAAATATATTTTACGTACTATCTAATTTAATATCAGAAAATATACCTAACGATACATTGCCATAGCCTTGCCACACTTTACCTGTTGTAAGTTGTACCCTCGTACGTTCACCTTGCGGTTTGCGTTCATCTTTATGATGCGAATAATAAAACGATACACGGCTTAACTGTTAAAATTAGGGCAAGGAAAATAAGAATGTGAGTTCGATTCCCATTCGGAAAAATAAAAAATAAACATACATAAATGACAACAGGGTATAAATGTTGTTTGTGCATCTAAGTATTCTATAGATACGCGAAAGTGATCAAAAGTTGAAGCCAACTTATATACATAAGTACGTACTTACATACAATCCATTAAACAGTTATGTTTTTAAGATTACTTTGAGATTACTCAAAAAAAATTAAGGCCAATAAATAAAGATATTTTAATGGTGATTTCTTTAATAAAAGCGTATACACATTTTTACAAGGAGAAACTTTTATGGGCGTAACAATAATTCAAATAAGGCCAGGAATATATATGATGCACAGTAACTTTAAGTACTTACATAAGAAAGGTTAAAGATATATTCTTTAAACACGTTTAAGTGTGCGTTATATAATATCGCAAGCGTGGGTCCGTGAAATGGTTTAACATATCCAGAATTTACTGAACTAAAGACACTGATACTTATAATATATTTTTACGATTTTATATTCCCATCAATTCTCATTTTTATTGTTCAGTACATCAATAGCAAAATATTGGACCGTTATAGGTTCACTTTGTGGTCCGTCTGTCAAAATTGTTTATCTCAAGATCGCATGGAGTTATCATGTTGAAATGAATATGAATACGACTTTCAAGAACGCTAAAGCAAACAAAAACCCAATCAATATGCATAGCATTTGGTGTATTTTATAAGAAACTCGCCGCTTAATCGTACCTACAGGGTACTTTTCCTGGACCTAATTCCCAAAAAATAAATACTAAGTATACCTACATTAGTTACATATATGTTAATTATAACTATTAACAAAATAAAAAATGGATAGAAAAAATATATTTTTATTTTACAAATAGTTAATGACTCGTTCTAAGTATCCATTGTGTAGTCACGTAAATGGCAATACAAAGTAAAAACTTTACTTACTAGATATTTGTAGTTATTTTCATATATTTTCATTTAAATCCATTCTAAACATAACAATGCAATAAGAATACATTGTAGTTTTTATTTTAAATTCAGTTTGATACTTTTGTCTGTATATGTGACGACGGTTGTGGGCTTGATTCCCACTTAAAGGAGTGAAAAGAATAGATAGTTCCATTTTTTTACTCTAGTAACCAGGCAAAGCCCGGCGTTCAGTTCTGCACCTCAACATGCAATGCCACTAGTTTCCCAGGTTCCCTTGCTGCTGATCCTGCTTTGTGCAGGATATAGCGTGAAACTAAACAGAAGCAGCATAAATTATATTTCTGCCAACCTTCCAAAAAAAAAAAACAAAGCGTCCCTATTTACGAATAAACATCTAAGCATAATAATTAAAAGTTAAAAACCATTTAAAAAATCTATGATTACATTCTCAGCTCTATATAACGTAAAATGTCCATTAGATTTACAAAAATACAGACATATAAGTATTATAATTACTATTTATCGTTGTAATTAGATAAATTTATTAGATAAGTAGACACTACATATTAAAATAACACATAAATAAAAAGATTCATAGAATTCATGAAAATTACATGCATTTAGAAATTTATTTCGATTTTCCTTAAGAACTTAGTAAATACATGCCCAAATCAATTTACTGGGTAAAGCGATAAGAAAAAGATATCTAGAAAATATAAAAGAAACGAGTTGTGGGTTGCGACCATCTTGAATGGGTACTAAATCGCTAAAACTAGTTTGCAATCTCGATATAAGTTTTCTAGGAAAAGCTCGATATTGTAATTATAACAAATGAGGGCTTATGAGTAAGTTTATATAAACGAGATTAAAATTTTATATAAACGATATTAATTGTTATGAAGATTGTAAAGATGAGATTGTAATAATTTAGATTGAAATTATTTTTTTAAATTAAAATAATATACTCTACAGTAAGAGTATCAGAAGTATAGTAGTAGAGTTAAAAATATGTGAACCGTAGTTAATTAAATATTAACATAAATGTCTTTTTTGGCTTCCTACATATAATACTTAAGTAGGTATAGTATTTGTTTTCGATTAAGGACCAATTCAAAGTGTTTTATTTGCCTAACTTCACTCTTCAATTGCCAAGTGGGACTCTAAAATATATAACAAAATCAAATAGTAAACTAGTATACAGATATAGATAAATATATATATATATATATATATATATAGTATATCTTTACATCAACCGAAATAGACCGCAAAGTTCATCTAACAATAGTTTGTTACCATGCACTATGCGAAACCACAATATGAATGGAAGCAAGCGTTTAAATGGCGTCACGACCCAATGATTAAGCAACAAATAATTAAAAATTGAAGGACACTATATGTAATATTATGCAGGTATATATATGTAGGTACTTTTAAATATTTCATCTTTCCGTCTCTTCTTCTCTACTGTCTACTTCTGTTTTCCATTACCTCTCTATTAAAATATTTTTGATTTGTGGAGCATTTGATATGAATACATTTTTAAGAAAACATATAAAATTTGAACGCAGCATTTGTACGGTTTTTTACTTATAAATATACGTAATATTTATTTATAAGTTTTCAAAGAAATGTTTATATCTCTAATGTGGAATTAGGTAGGTACATTTAAAAATATTAACAATAATTTTATCATGAATAATTTATAAATTTGTTTTGTGAAAGATATTTTCCTTTAACAAACATAACTAAGTAAAAAGGGGGATCCCTTTTGTTGAGTATGACTTAATTATGATTTAAATAAATTATAGAAGTATAAAAATCCTGATATATATTGTCAAAAGCTGTATTGTATTGCCAATGCTATGTTACCTACAAAGATAAAAAGAACGTAAAAAGTATGATAAATGTGAAATAGTGAAATATGTCGTAAAATGTTTCGTTACTACTTCTCGCAGTAAAAATGTACTTTTAAATTCCTCGTCCTGGTATCAAGGTACCTGATAACAAAATTCAAAAGTATATGTAGAAAATAATATTTTAATTACTATAAATTAAATTAGAAAATTCCGCAAAGAATTAAATTAAATGAAATAAAAACGATTTTGAAAATATTGATATTCATATAATCTATTTAGAATATAAAATTCATTATTTTTGGAGTCGGTGCCATATATTATTAATTATTTTTTTTGTATTTGTTCGGTATATATTATAATTATATATAACGTTTTTCCTTAGCTGGAAAAAAATAATTATCTCCACTTAATTCCTGTATATCTGTACATACTAAAAGTTTATTACAAAATTTTATAGCCTTAATATAAAATACCAGTAGGTAAGTTTTACGATTATATCTCAGTAAAACAACACAAATATAAAATTAATATACGTTATAATTTAATATAATATAAAGGAAAATGTAAATTTATAAATATACATAATTTTTAGGTCACAAATAGGTACGCTAACTGGTTAATATTACCAGTACCTATTTTGTTTATATCCATAAAATTTCATCGAAGTACCTATTAAAAGTGCAGTTTTAAGTATAACTTAAATTTAAGGACAGAGTTATAGAAAATAAAAATTTGACTCTGGGAACCTTGTAAATTTTTTTATTTGTAGAATTTGCTAAGAAAATCTAATGATAAATTACTTCTTTCTCTACTTTTTTCTAGCATGTTGAGGCGGAATTCAAAGTCTCTTATTTCTGTTTATGTAAATACCTATTATAAATATCTATTGACTTGTGTTCACACTTGAAACATGTAGGTTCTCCATTAAGACCGTTCCCTGCTTTTCACCCATTTCTTGAGCCATTGCCTGTGTAGTGGCGGAACTAAGCGCCAAGAAATGAAAATACGAAATATTTCCTAGAGTGGGCATCGAACCCGCAACCTTTCGCGTTTACAGTCGTACGCTTGTCCCACGATAATCTCTACATAATTAGAAAAACTATAATGAAATAATAATATTGCGGTTGATTAGTTTCACTATCTTTAGCCCTGAATGTACTGTGTTCATTCCTCAATTATATAGTCGTTACTGTGGATAGGGGTGTAGCATACATGAAAATATTTTTTTTTACTTTTAAATATGAGTGGTTTTTATATAGAAGTGTGAAAGAAAGAAAAAAAATCGTTAATGAGAAAACAATGTCAGATGTTGACATTGTTTAGTTGATGATTTGAGTTGATGATGATAATTTAAAAATATATACATCTTTATAATGATGTCATTTTTTAACGAGCGAAAAGAGTTATCGAGCGAAAATTAAGCAACTTCTAAAACTACGTTATACAACACTATATGGGGAGAGGAATAACAGCGAATGACGTCATTGGTTATAAAAACCAAAATAAATCAGTGAAAGTTGAATAAATATAATTTATTAAGAATGCATATAATTATCTTTCAATAAAATCTTCCTGTAGAATTTTTATTTTGTAAAGATATTAAAAATAATATTTGAATTTAATGACGTAGTTGAGACGTCCCTAGCACTATGCTATGATTATTATAAGTCCACTCAGTCTCAACATAACGGAGAGATAATAATCAATAAATAGTTTTCCAACTCCAGTGCTTACTGCCTCTGTCTCTATATATTTTTTAAGACTGTCCCTAGCCGGCATAATAATAACAAGTAAGACTAACTAATCCTAATGTCAAAAAATATACATACGATGGACTTTTGCCAGATGAAGAAGGTATTGAAAATATTTTTAAAACAATCATTTCCTCGAGCAGGAATCGAACTTACAATCCGTTACGTTTACAGTCGCATTTAATCTACGATTAAAATTGCATAATTGATAGGGCATACATTAAAGTGGTAGACATAACAACGTTCTATGAACAACCTACATAGATAATGATGCTTCGTAACTAAACTTTACATTTTAAATTTATATTTGAAAATATATTTTATATGGATTCGAATCCCACAAGAAAAAAATATTATGTTAAAATTATTTTCATCTAATGCGTAGAATAAGTCTTGTCTGTTTGCCCTTTCCCGATGGCTATTGATTCAAATATTTCATTCAAATTAGCTGTTGATATTATGGTAACAGTAGTTTATTAGAGTCAGTGCCTCCAGGCAATGAGCCTATAATAAGTCTGTAGAATAGTCAGTCACTATCTTAAGAGTATAACTGTAAGTAAGTACTTAGTTCAGGGAGTGTAGTAATTTTCTTGTCAAATTTCTTCAAGCCAAGCTTAGAATATCTTAAAGAAAAATATTTTATTTATTTGCGGATACTATTTAATATAAGTGTAGAAAATGAGGTTACAAGCAATGTTTCTCTTGCAAAATGTTATAAGGACTTGGTTCACTAACAACTTAGAAGTATTAATAAATCAATACATTAATTGAAATTATTTAAATAAATTCTCTATGATTATTAACGTATTTTAAATGTATTGTATATTATAGAATTATTACGAGTGATTACCTAGGTTTGGCCATTATTAGCATTCGATGGCCACTCGTAGGAATGATTATATTAAAATTATTACTATTCCGATTTGATAATACCAAATAAAGTGGGGCTTTGGGTCCCACTCAACACGTAATCTCTGGGATTTGAGCGGAAAGTGGAGAGTGCTAACACAGAGTTCTTCATCTCTATCTACAAATAGAAAAACTAATTATTAAAATTTAAAAAAAAGGTTACTTCTTTCTACTTTCTGTGGTAATCAAAACACTTACATATACACGGCCTCGTCGGGTCCACACTTTCATTTCGTAAGAAAGCGATTTGACAGATAAGATATACATACTTATTATGAGTGTGTTTAGTAACTTCCTGTTTATAATCTCTCTCTAATCGATATAATTCGGTCAAATGCATATGTTTACGTAAGTTTCATAGCTTAGATAAGTTTTTAAATAACTTTTTAAGCTTTAATATTAAAATCTTATATTTTCCATGGCCTGATAAACGAGGGCGTTGAATTCTATTCTTCACCCATCGAGTCCCAAATTGTAAGGAAAGAGGAGCGTTCTCCATTTTCATCTAGATACTCTCTCTCCCGTATGGGAGTATAGTACTGTATAGTTTTGTTGAAATAACAATAACAATTATTTAATTTCCTTCATTTACTTGAAACCAAGTGAAATCCAAATGAATAATTCCAAAAGAGGCCAATATTGAATACATAAGCGACAGGTAGTGACAATAAATGAGCAATATATCAGTTTGAGGCGAGCAAGGTCTAGTCGGGATCCCCGAGGGGGGGGGGCGCCAATTTAGCCGTCTGCCATGAGACTGGGACTGCGGAACTTTCCGGTACACGTAATGGGTTACGAAAATAGATTAAATAAATTTACTAATTTATTTTTTTTATATTTATTTAGCGTGACGCTGTATCCCGCACACAGCAGTTTAGAGGGAACCTAGTGTTAAGACACTATGTTCTTCATTTTCTACCAAATTTTGGAGGCAATGTGTGTCGAATGGCGGAACTCAATAACGCGATTTGCCTGGACTGGAGCGAAGAAATGGAAATAAATATTTTATTTCCTCGAGTGGGAAGAGAACCCCATAACCGCTCGTGCGTCTGTCCCAGAACTGCCCTTAGGGTATAAAAAATGTCTATGACAAAATTAGTAAAGAAATAATATCCAAAGTACACAAAATATACTGTAATATAAAATTGAAACCATTAATTTCACTAAGTAATTCAAATATTCATTGATTTCACGAAATAATCATACTTATCGAAACGTATAAAACAGAATGATTTATCTACATGTTTTATTATTGTTTGAAAAAAAAAAATGTTTTTGTATGTAAAGTAGCATTGTCACATTCAATAACAAACAATGATCAAAGAAAATGACAACTATAGTCGAGTTGCTGAGATTCACGACAAACACAATGCACATACCTACGTAAAAGGAAGATAATAATTCTGAAATGCAAAATTAAATCTGTACACTGTACTCAGAGTGGGAGGATTAGCATTTATCTTTACAAGTCGTTGCAATAATAATTACGAACTCACGCGATGTACCAATGTTCTGTCGTTGCAAGGTAGTTTTTAGTTCTTTAAATAAGTATATACAATTAGAATCTATCGTGGTATTTAATTTCAGGTTTCAGTTGGGTAGGTTTTGACTGGTTTGGTTTGGTTGTGGTGACTGTAGGTTCCATTTTTATTAGAAGGAATGTTGTTTTAAAAATTTTGTTTTTTTTCGATCAGGCGATATAATTATATAAGTATTCTTGAAAATAGAGCAAGTCTACAACGTTGGAAAGAGGAATATTTAGAATTATTTAATTGAATATTTTTATAATATAAACGGAAAATGGAGAATAAATTGAAATAACTTTATATTTTTAATGTCTCTCTATAATTTGTCCCCTCTTGCTACCGTTAGTATAAATAATAATTAACGTTAATCCTATACATTTATAAAAGTTCTATAGCTAACGGTCAATACTTAGTTTCAATATTGTAATTTTTACATAAAGATAAAGTACACCTGCATAAACTGTATTGTTCATTTAATTGCATGGCAGAGTACGTCATCCTCAAAGATAATAAATACTCTTGTAATTTAGTTGTAAATGAATGAATCATTTGTATTTTAAGTTCTTGCAATATAGGTTCTGTCGGGTTCCGTACCTCAAAAAGAAAAAACGGAATCCCTCAAGACCAGTAATATTTTACAAGCTGTAGGTATTTTCCGTTGATTTACATTCTTGAAAAATGATAGCGAAGCCTCGGTGTGCCAATACAACGATGGAATCAACGATCCCTAGTATTTGTATGAAGTTCGAACACACAACCGAATACATCATAAAAATACTATAGATTTGCATATATGTCCGAAATAATTGATAAGCAAAAGGAGGATAATGTATTTCTTCAGGAATCCGTTGAAAATCTTACCAATAAAATAAATCTTATGGAACAGCAAGCTCGATCGAACAATATCGAGATTCAGTGCGTCCCCGAGTCAAGAAATGAAAACTTGGTGTCCATCGTAAAGCATTTAGCAACAACTGTTGGGTATAATTTAAATGACAGTAATATTGCACACTGCACTCGTATTGCTAAAATTAATAAACAATCAGCAAGGCCGCGATCAATTGTGGTACAACTTAATACACCATTGACGCGCGATCATCTCGTAGCAGCTGTAATAAAATTTAATAAAAACAATCCAAGTGAAAAACTCAACTCTTCCCATGTGGGCATTGCCGGGGATAGATCTTTTGTTTATGTTGGAGAACATCTTTCAAGTACAAATAAATTTATTCACGCAGCTGCTCGACGAAAGGCTAAAGAGCTGAACTATAAGCATGTTTGGGTGCGTAATGGGAAAATCTTTATGAGGAAAACCGACACTTCAGACTATCAAGTGATCTCTAGCATAGGTTATTTAGATAAACTGTCTTAAGTTAAAATATATGTATTTCGTTTATTTTTCTCACTGGTGTATGAAACTATTTAATTAATTAACTTTAAAATTCGATTCGCTAACCATATACTATCAAAATGTTAGAGGTCTACATACCAAAACTCACGAGTTTTTGAATAATGTTTGTCATAATAACTATGATATTATCATACTCACTGAAACATGGTGGTGCACTGGTATTTACGATTCAGAAATTTTTGATACAAATTATAATGTCTATAGAAGGGATCGTGATGTAGTAAACTCTAAGAAATTGAATGGTGGAGGAGTATTGGTGGCAGTATCCAACCGAATTATTTCTAAACGAATAAATCAGTGGAGTAGTCCATGCGAAGATTTATGGGTTACTTTAGAACTAAATAAAAATGAAAAACTGGCTATTTGTGCAGCCTATATTCCTCCGCCAGTAAATGAAGAAGTGTTAGATAGTTTTGTAAATAATTTTAATAACATGGTAGAAACAAATACTTCTGGTGTACTCGTTATCGGTGATTTTAATTTGAGTTGTATTGATTGGAACTCAGCCGATGGCAACCACGTTGGAGAACGAATGTCCTATGTTGCAAAAATATTTTTGAATTTCAGTTCTTTAAATAATTTTAGTCAATTTAATCAAGTAAAAAATAGTCAAAATAAACTTTTGGATCTTGTCTTGTTTAACAAAGATTATCCCCAAGTCTCAGTTGAACGTTCCCCTAATGAACTAACCCGAATTGATCCATTGCATCCTCCTTTATTAGTCCGCTTAAGTATGTTTAAAAAGAAAACAGCTCCATCATTGAATTTTAGTAGTTCTAGTCTTATATACGTTTACGCAAAAGCTAATTATCAAGCAATTAATAAATACCTTTCGGCCGTGAATTGGGACCATAAGTTCTCCACTTGTATAAGCGTTAATGAGATGGTGGATGTTTTATATGATGTACTATACGAATCAATGAATCTCTATATACCAAAGAAAACAATTACACATAATTCAAAACATCCTCCTTGGTTTACTAAAACCCTAATTAAACGTATCAGGGAAAAAAAATCGTTAGGCTAAGATATAAAAAGTATAAAAATCCAATGGACGAGGTAATCTTAACGATGTTAGAGAAAAGATGCCATAAGCTATCTTTACAGTGCTATAACTCCTATATTAATTTTACTGAAGAGCAAATATCTTCAAATAGTAATTTTTTCTGGTCATTCTTAAAACGTAAAAAACAAAATATCACCAACTCATATCCAGCTGAAATGAATAATGATAGTGATATCAATGTGTCAGGAGGTCAAAATATCTGTAACCTATTCGCAGCACACTTTTCATCTATCTATGATCTCAATAAACTTTCTCAATATGACTATGACAACGTCGAAAGTAATTTATGCCTTGATAAATTTGACAGTCGCAGCCTATCTAACGTGCGCCTAAACCCTAGTGAAATCATTAATGTAATAAAAAAGCTCGATCGCAACAAAGGTGCTGGAGCAGATAATATATATCCTATCTATTTAATAAACTGCGCTGACTCGTTAGCTTATCCTTTAGAAAAAATATATAACAACTCGCTTAAAACAGGTATCTTCCCTACGAAATGGAAGATCGCAAAAGTTGTTCCAGTATTTAAAAATGGTATTAAATCAAGTGTCAAAAACTACAGGCCTATATCCATACTTTCTCTATTTGGTACAATCCTTGAATCTCTAGTCTACCAGAGGATATCTAATTATTTTAAGCATTTTTTTAACATTCACCAACATGGCTTTATCAAAGGTAGATCCACGTGTATAAATCTTGTTAATTCCTGTGAAATATTGATTGAAGAAGTCGACAAAAAGAATAGAGTAGACGTTATTTATACAGAGTTTAGTAAAGCTTTTGATTTGGTGCCTATTCCCTTGCTACTACATAAACTGTCTAAGTACGGAGTAGTTAATGCATTGCTCGAGTGGTTAAAATCATATCTCACGGAAAGGCAGTTTTATGTGGTTGCGAACGGATATGAATCAATTAAATGCCGCATCACTTCAGGAGTACCACAGGGTTCTCACTTAGGACCACTCTTGTTTAATATATTTATTAATGACCTGCCAAATTGCTTCTTATTTTCAACACCACTAATGTTCGCAGATGACCTTAAAATTCTCAAACCTATCCGAAAACCAAACGATATTTGTTTGCTACAAAAGGACCTTACTAATTTGAGTAATTGGTATAAGCTAAATGCTATCGTGTTGAATGTTAAAAAATGTTTTCACGTTACGTTTACGAGAAAGAAACTTAATATACCGGCTAAATATTATCTGGATGGTTCCTCTGTCAGTACAGTGGATATAATTAGGGACTTAGGTGTTATATTCGACAAAGAGCTGACATTTGTACCGCACCTAGAAAATATCGCTACTAGAGGGAGCAAAATGCTGGGATTTGTAATACGAAACTCAAAATTGTTTAAGAAAAGTCGTACGAAGTTAATCTTATACAAAAGCTTAGTGAGGAGCGTATTGGAGTACGCCAGTGTTGTTTGGAGGCCCCATTACGCTTCTCACTGTCTCAGAATCGAAAGGCTGCAAAAGCGCTTTTTATACCACCTCACCTTTTCATGTGGAAAATTGAGTTCACTTAAAACCTATGCGGATAGGCTTGCGTACTTTAAGTTAAGTAGCTTGGAAAATAGAAGAAAAATTATTGATTCGCTTTTCTTATATAAAACTATCAACAGCTTGTACGACAACCCGTGTCTAGTACAAAATTTCTATTTTAAAGTTCCTAGGAATTCCCGCAAAAAAACTAATCTTCTCGAAATTCCTTGTCGGAGGTCTGTTTTGGGCAATAATTCCCCTATGTCCCGATTTTGCACTATTGTTAACGAAAGGACCGCTTTGGATACTTTCGGTGACTCTTTCTTTAAATATCGCCGAAACATAACACATTGTAGTATTTAATATTGTATTTACTGATGTTTAAGTAACTTGACTTTGGTTTTAAATTTTATTTTTTTGTGTATATTATTGTGTAAAATAATTACGTACATGGCTATATAGTTACATTAATGCATGTGGTAATCACCTTAAAAGGTAATGCATTTAGCTGTAATCATTTAAATATAAGAAACTTACTGTATGATTAATTTAATGTTATTACCACTGGTGGATCTTAATAAATAAATAAATAAATAAATAAATAAATAAATAAAGAACTTCTGTATAAAATAGCATGGGAAATTATTTTAATTTACATAGCAAGTGGATTTATCAACTTCAATGTATTTATAATGGTTCAATTACAGTGTGAAGGTAACTTTTATGAATTATAGTATTATCATAGATATGTAAATGTGATATAAATAACAATTATTATTATATATAAATCATAAATTTAAAAGGAAATACAAATAAAGGATAAAGAACGACGTTACAATACAAGAGGATGTGTAACACTGTTAAATCGGAAAATAGAGTTATTTTATCTTTAGAAAATGGCAAATTCTTACGGGAAATTGACCGAATTTTCTCTTCTTTTCTCTCTTGAAACTTTGGGCTTTACCTACATCCGAAATAATAGCAAATACCAAACAATACAAATTTCTCTTTTAAAATGTTCCTCAATATGTTTTAATAAAATTAGCGTTGTAATTTAGTTATATAATTTAATTTTTTGAAATCCTAATAATTTAGTGTTGTACCTACATAGAAAAGTTATATAACAAGTAAAGATAGATTTATATTTTTATACATATATGTAAAATTAGGAAATAGCAAGACATATTTTAAAAAATGATCGACCTCACCGGATAGTAATAGTTGAATAGATTGAGAGGACAGCGTCATATGTCAGAGGGTATGTAATATGTGTGTCAAGTTCGGCACAACCGATCGGAGAACTAGGATTTAGGTTACAAAGGTCATTGCTGTAAGTTTCTTTTAGGAAACATGGTAAACTAATATATAATAATGGTAAAATATTTTTATCCACTACAAATCGCCTAAAAATCTATACCAGAGAGTAATCTGTCATCATAGGCAGTTCAATTATTTTGTTGGCAAAAGATAAATTCTAAATCTATTTGAATTAAAAATAACATTACAATCTATGAATGTAGGTACAAATAACGACATTTTTATTGTTTTTAAATTACTTTAACGATATATCTTAAATAAGACAGAGAAAGATACGACAAAATATCGTGTTCCAATTCAAATCAATCAATTCCAATCAAATTTGTGTTATATCTATAGTAGCATTAAATAACTTCTATGATTCTAACATACTAAGATCACTTATGCATATTTATGAATACATATGTATGTATCTAAGTAAGAAATATAAATACAAATAGTAATACGATAGTGACGCAGTAGGAACATATTAGACTTTACAGGATATCTTGGTATCAAATGTCAAAAAAGAAAAAAATTATAGCCATGAGATCATCATCTGACTGTCAACGGGAAGGCTCGATTCTCACTCGGAAAAAAACAGGTTGTGCAATCTTTTTTTTCAAAAATATTTTCGTTTCCTCGAGTGGGTACTCGAGTGAGGAAACGAAATTTCTCTGGTAACGGGGCAAAGCGCAACCCAAAACCCTACATCATTCCTAATTCATTAGGAATGATGTTGAAAATAGGGATGAAATGTAAAATAAATAAAGTAATAAAGACCATATTTTAGCTCAATTTTAATATTTGCCCAAAAAATAGACAAATTATTACTAATACCACTAAAAAATGTAAAAAAAAAACATCAGGAACATGATGATAAAGTATTAATTGGCTGTAACAACAAAAAATACAATAAGTAAGATCGGTAAGGTCAAGAATTTAAAATACATCGACGGTAAAAACTCCTTTAAGTAAATTACGTTTATAACAATGTTATTTTTATACCATTATTAGGGTTCCGTATTTTAAAAGGAAAAAACGAAATTTTTACAGAAATGTTGTCCGTCTGTCAAGATCATTTAACCCAATATTATGTAGAGGTATCAAGCTGATATTAATATTAAATATTCAGATCTTTGGCCCCTTGAAATACAGAGAAAATCAAACATTTAAGTTAAGATACGCAAGCAAAAGATACGACCATTTTTATATCGTTTTTTGTATGAAATAACTTAATTACGGTACTTCCCGTGCACCTGCAATTATAAAATTTGGCACGAAGTGAGAACTTACGATACTAATAAAGTAAAATATGTGAAAGTTTACAGGTATTTCATAGAAAAAATCATTAGAAACTTGTAATTATAGTTTATTTCATACAAAATACGATTGCACTTTTATAACTCCTTTTTCCCCATTTACCTACAATCCGGAAATTCGTCCGTACCAATCAGTGACGAGACTGGCTTGCAGGTAAACGGTTTCTTATAATAATTATTATTAAAATATTGTTAATTTATTTTATAAATAATATTATAATATCCCTTTAGGTATACAACATTTTGAGTTCATAAAAATAATCGGAATATGACAGTTATAATAAGAAACTATAACATGTAAATATCTTACTCTCGTTTTACTACTTACTTCGTAAAAAAATAGAAAATATATTACAAAAAAATTGGAATTCCATCCATTTTTAAGTATGTTTTGATACATACATAATAGTATATTTAATACAATTATTTAAATAATACTTAATTAATTATTTAATTAGATAACAGAATTCCACTTTTTTCTCATACGTACTTCCTAGTTTAAAATATCAAAGTATTTTTACGCTTATAATTATAGTAACACGCAAAAGCAAGTAATATGTAGGGACTAACAAAGTAAATTTAGGCCGTCGTGACGCGACGGTTGCTGGTTCGATCCCAACTCGAGAAAATTACTTTTTATTAATATTTTCATTTCTTTGCTCTGATACAAAGGCAAGCGCGCGGCCTCGGGTTCCGCCACTTAACAAGCGTTGCCTCGACAGAAGGTGGGGAAAGAAGTGTCTCAGAACAAGATTCCCTCTGCCTACCTTGCTATAAGCGTGAAGCTTATATTTTATTACATAATATAAATGTTCGTCCATTCTTACTTCTTACACAAGTTTTTGAATTGTGTTTGTGAGGCTGACGCATGCCATCTTGTATGGCATTGTCATATCCTTTCCATATACGTACTATTGTGTTGTAATATGGTGACGAAAATTATACATTATTTATAACGAATGAAAAAATTATGAATACAAGATGAATAATAATAATTTATTGATATTTTTATTATATTACAAAAAATACAAGGAAAGCGGTGTTGAGTTTCATTCTAAAGAGAGGAAAATGGAGAACGTAGCTTTACGCAACGCATTGAACGCAAACGATGTGAAAAGACATAAAATTAATAATAGGATATCGCGCCTATATTATTTGTTTGAAAAGAAAACCTATATGCATATTTATTACTAGCGACACGCTCATGCTTCGCCCGCTTGGTTTCCACAATTATTTGTGTACAAATCACACGTCCGTAGAAAACTAAAATTTCAACTAAATTAATCCTACTAATAAATCAATTAGATGTTTAGATTATTAATAAATCTGTTGCTCTTTTAAAATATATTCTTTATAATATTTTTAGTAGGCGCGCATCTATATGTAATTCTACGCGCTACCTTCAATATATTACTTTTGAATAGAATAGTAGGTACAATTTGTTATATAATCTTAACTTTATGTTGTTCAAGTGTCAATTAACCTTTTGAAACTAACAACGATTTTTTGTATTTATTTTTATTATTATAGAATTATATTTCTTTTCTAGAATACAGTATCAACTCTAAGCTTATGCAACTATATGATTTTTTTTATTTAAGCAGGTTATTACCAGCGAGCTATCTAAGCGGTTATATAAACCTGATTTAAAATGTTCTTAATATTTTTAATTTTGGCCATCTTAAAATTTAAAATCAAATACTCAGGGTAATTTAATTCATACAAAATAATTTTCAATAACATCATGATCCATGGATCAGTGCTACAACGTCTGCTTGTCGACGTGATGGATATGGATTTTGTTCCAATTTGGAGGATTTCATTATTTTTAAGTCTGGGGACATGAAAATCTGGAGAATAAAGCACGACGTTTGCAGTTCTCCCTCTCAAATGTCTCAAATTTGGGCGGAAAATGGAGAACGATGTGTCGTATCTGTGTTATACTAGAAGCTACATCGTACTTTACTAGATTAGAAGTTAAAAATAAAGATTTCTGTTGCTAGTATTTGGTTCAACCTCGATTGTACATTTTAACCTATATAGGTGCATAGACCAATTAGCGACAATTACATCATTATGATAAAAATGTTACTTTTTGAATGAAAATGAGTGTCTCAAAACAACACATCTCTACTGTTGTGATCTTACTATATAAAAGTCTCTTTTAGCTTGATTATTTATAATATCGTCATGTGAAATTGTTTTCTTTGTAGTTTTATCCAACTAATAATTTATTGTAGTATATTAATCTAGATTTGCTTATGATTTAGATTTTTGATTCTTGACTATACAGACCCTGTATCTCAAAATAAAAAAAAACCCCTCGGATCACTTTGTTGTCGCATTAGTCTAGACTAAGGGAAATTAATATCAAATATCTTATCAAGGAAGCTCAGGATAACAGGCTGAATGTAATGTAATGTATATTATCAAGTATATTCAAAATAGTCTTTGGTCACTTAATAGTCGACAAGTCGACTTAATAAAAAGATTCGTGCATTTATTTATCGTGTTATCTGTTACAGTTATGAAAATTGGCACGAAGCGAATTTACAATGCAAATAAGGAAAAAATGTAAGAATGAAAATTTATGGGTATTTCATAGCAAAACATCATTACAAACTTATATTTCTGCTTCTTTTCATACATAATGAATACAATGTACTGCTTCATCCTAAAATATCCTGAATTCATCCTGAAATTGGTACGGAACCCTCAGTGAGGAGTCTGACTCGCATATGAGTATGGTTTTTTACTTTAATTTCACTTATCGAAAGTACAGGTGAACTTACACCCGCCACCTTCAATGACTAGATTTTATCTAGAAACGGTATATTCACATTCACGGACATTTTAATAATCATTAAAAATAATACTACTAATAAAAAAAATCTTTTAAAAAATATCTACAAAAAATCTTCAAAAAATCTTTTAAATAAACTTATTTTTTACACTCTAAAAAATCTTCTATTAGAATTTATTTTCTAATGTACCTACCTATTTTATCAAATCTTTAAATACGTCAGTTATTAATTTTTCAAAAAGAACGTTATATCTAAAGCCTTCCTAATTTTATCAAGTCTTTGAAATCGTCAGTTATTTATTTTTCAAGAAGATCGTTATATCTAAAGCCTAAGTTGAATATTGTCATTAAATAAGATGGTATGTGAAGTGTTCGAAAGTTGTATACATACATGAGTAAACCGTATGTTTACATAACATTACGATTTACAATCCACTCGTTTTATTAGCGCGCCGATAAGAGAATCATAAAAAAATTCATGATAAATATTTACTGAGATGCAAATAACGAGATTTGAAATATTTTAAATTTTACTTTATACCTGATGTCTGACAGATGCGTTAAATGTCAATACGCAGTTTCGAAATCAAGCATAAAGCGAGGAATGTAGTACCTTGCGGCGTTGAGTTCCGCCACACAACTGGCAACGCCTTCAGAATTCGGCGGAAAGTGGGCAACGGAGTGTGTTAACACTAGAATCCCTCTGCCCACCCTGCTATGTGCGGGATACAGTGTGAAGCTGATTTTTTTAAGGGTAAGAATATTAGTAGATACGTAATTGTCAAGTATGAAATGAAATTTTATTTGTAGATACTTTACTAATTGAAATTGATAAAATGTTATTTAGTTATTAACCCAAATAATATACTGTTATTTATTTTTTTCTGGTTTCTTTTTAATGAATATGTTACAATTTAACGAATATGGAAATTTATTTATCTAATTAGTATTTATTATGTATGCGCATTTTTTATCTTTTAGTTATAATCTAGTTTAAATAACTTTTACAATGTTATTATGGCGTATTTATATACCTGAATATACTGGTATGTACCTAACTGAACTCGATGGCAAAAGTTATAATTTATTACAAGGATGCAATATAAGTCTAGATTGTATCTCTATAATACTTTCTTTGAATTCCAGCAAAGAAATGCGTGAAAAATGAAAAACAATGCCAAGTAGCAACTATATTAATTTTCTTTGATGTAGAGTCACAAGGCTAAGACTTGATGCAACAATGTGGAAGAAAAACCAAGTAAAATATGAAAAAATATATGAAATTGAAATACATAAAAAATTTTCCATAAAATTTAAGCGATATAAAAAACGGTAAAACTTTATTGTTACGTGAACAAGTCGTTAGTGTAGTTCTTTCACTGTATATTTATTCATATTTTCTTGTAATTAAATACCTATATATTATTTAAAATTGTTTCAGTTAGCTGGCTGTTATTTAAAAGATTTTTTCATTTCAAACTCCATCAATTGACGTGTGAGTCTTAAACAAATAAAAATGTTTGCATTTTAATTAGCGCATTGACAAAAAAATGTATAACGTTTATTTATCTTTATATTTTTTACTTGCAATATACATGATGCCAACGACATGTTACATCGTTAATTTACAAAAAAATAAAGAAAAAATTACATACTTTGTAGTTTATACCTTTACTTACCTACCTATACCTTTACTCGTTTTCATTACGTTATTTATTTTTACATCTGTGCTATATTATTATTGTATAGATGACATTTTTTGTATCAAAATTAATTGTACTAATAATTTGATATTTTTGCATTATTGTATGCAATACCGATATTTTAAGTAACAACTGATCTTGTTTTGAGAATACATTTCTCAAATTCCAAAAAAATATTACTTAGAGATATAATTCTCTAAGCTTTTGTTTTGATTTGGTAGATGTTTATATTTATACAAATTTACAATATGAATTTGTAAGCGGACGGACCACGTCCAAAGACGTATCTACATAATAAATATTACACTGCCGCTGCAGCTGGTGCTAAGTTAAAAACTAAATATGTATACTCTTTTGTTATATGCATTTTCTGTGTTTGGCATATTTAAAACAGTAAACTTTCGAAAAGTATTTTTAGTAAAATATGAAAACAATGCTTGCGTTTTGGACATAAATTGAAAGAATTTTAAGTTCACAGACTTACAAACATTTATATAACTAACTTTATTAACTAAAGAGTACAACAATAACTAATATTTTATTTTTCAAAACAATAAAACTAGTAAATACAATTAAAAATATACGTATTAAATTATAAAATCAAATAAGTTTAAAAACTTACATATTTTTAAAATAGGCTGATTTTTTTTCTTCACTTTATAAACACATTCACAGGCAAGAAACGAAATAATAATAAAAAAAAAAACAATCCGCGCCAAAACTCTACAGACGCTGACAGCGCGCGCCTTGACGGATAACGCAGTACTGAAGCAAGTGAACTGTGAAACAAACTACATGATAGCTTGTGAGAGGAGTTTACGGTGAAAAAAATATTGAAGTTTTGTATTTGTTTGCAGGTAGGTATTTTAATAACATTATACTTTACCAAATATTTGATATATATCACTTTTTAGTGAATATTTGGTAAATTATGTAGATTCATATTTAATTGACTGTAACATTTTATATGTAATGTAGCAATAGTATTATATAGCAATTGTCAATAAAATAATCTAACTAAAAATATTATTGCGACTGTAAACACGACAGATTGTAGATTTGACTCCCACTCGAGGAAATGAAATATTGAATATTTTCATTTGCTCGCTCTGTAAACGAGACAAAGTGCGGCGTTGACTTCTGCCACTCAACATGCATCAGACTTTCATGAAAAGTGTCTGTGATGTAAAGTCTACACTGGGTTCCCTTGTTCCCTCTGCCTATTCTGCTTATAGTGGTGTAGAGCGTAAAGCTTATTTTAGAGATACGGCTCCCGGTATTAAAAATTATGACATTACATATTCCACATGGTCGTAATCGGTTTGTATCACTAATATTTTCAGTTTTATATTGATAGATTTACTATTAATTTAAAGAAATATTATGTATTGCGACTATCGCATTTATAGTCAAACAAAGAGTCTCCATTTATAGTGAAAACATTTTTTTTCTATATACCTAACTACATGAAATGTAACAACATCAGAGTATTTCAGAAATAGAGCGTAATTAAGGGGAACCCCCTCATATTTTAGATGTACGTATCCATCCGCATATCTTAAACAATTGTAGTGAGCCATTATCTTCAATAGTCTTCAGATGCCATTCATTTTACTAGCAACTAAAGAAGTGGTTATATAAGTAATATCATATCACGTGACATTCCCTGTCTAAGGGAACATAGAAACTACCTAAGTACAAATACCTAAATACAGAATTATTGATAATGATAATACCACTAATTCCGTTAAAGGGGATCTATAAACTACATTGTAACTTGTGTTATGAAAGAAACTATGGTGGAAGGAATAGTAAAATGTTGTATGAATATATTTGGCATTTTATAAAGATATATTTTAGTGAAATATTTAATCAAATATATGGTTCAAAATTGATATTTACACTCTACTACCCCATCTACTCCTATAAATACCCCATCGTACATATAAGTGCATAATGTCGTTAGAAATAAACTACAAAAATTATATTAGTAATAATTAATCATAATCAGACAAATTAGACGAAAATAAGGCGAAAAGAGTATTCTGTCGTACAAAACGAACGCGCGCTACTGCGCTGCCAACGAGTATACCTACTGGTATACTCGTTGGCCAATGGTGGAACTAAAGTCTGATGTAAAATAGTTGCATATTATTGAAAACGAAACACGACTAGTAAACATAGCTACTTGTATATATGGGGGTTACCGTTATGGCCCCCCTTCCTATACATGGCGCCACGGTCGTTACATATGCAATTTTCTAAATTGTCGTTACGTCCTACTCTCTAATAATACCTGCAATCATATCTCTAATAACATATAAAATTCCACTACTCACTTCTCATTCTAATTTTGGCAAGTATGATTTGCAATGGGAAATCTTGATTGTTCCATACTTAAAGATATTAGATTTTTGCTTATTAAACTGAATGGTTGTTGTTGATTTCTAAATTACAATACAAATTTGCGCGATAAAGAATTGTGTATAGAAATCACAATAACTTCTCTTATTTTTTTATTTTAAATATATGTCTAAACAATTTATTAGCAAATCTCGCAATGTAAAAATTGAGTTTGTAAATTCAATGCCATACTCAGGACTATTACTATATTATCAAAAATTTTTGTGGTAAGCCAGAGCACAACATTAAATGTAGAAAGAAGTCTAGAAAATCTAAAACGTTACTTGTAGGAGCAATTCGTTTTTAATATAGTAAAATAATATATTTAACTTAGTTTATTATTTTTAAAGTGAAAATTATAGCTTAATTTTAATTAGTGTTATAATATGATTGATATACCTACATTACTAAAGATCATGTTTTAGGATATTTTCAATATTCAATATATTTCACACTGACTGTACACGATGATATTCATATTGTATAAATAAAAGGGAGACCATAATACATAGTACAAAATAAAACAATTACAAATATTTATATAATTTCATTTATTTAAATTGTATAGTATTCACATCATCGCTCCGTTTCAACATATGAAACACCAGCTTTAGATACAAAATGAGAACACAATGTGTCACAAATAAACTAGATATAAATTGAAATGCATCCAACGAAAGCTAATATAAAACCAGGGATGTTACGGAGCTCCATCGGATATCCGAAATAAAGAAATCTCTATTGGTGTAAATCTTTCGGACAAATTGTTTCGGATATGGGCAGAGTCTAAATGAGACTTGTAATGGACAAGTTTTTCATTTTGTCTGGCTGAACTGACAAACTGAAGCTTAATATGGAGTTATTTTTATTACTAATAATAAACCACAAATAACACGAACTGTCAAATAATTGTTAAAAAAAATGAAATTCGCAAGTAAATAATAACCTTAACCGAAATTATTCAAACTAACGGAGAATCCGAAACAATTGTGTATCTATAACCGAAATCGTAACTGAAATAGAATTATACTTATATCCGCTTCTGAAATATTACATCCGTAACATTCCTGTATAGAATCTAGGGTCCGCTATATATAACATTGGGATATAGCAAATTATTCTTATAATTAAACTTACTTGGCAGTTTAATGAGAAAATGATCAAATGATTTAATACTGATCGCCAAGCCGATAGCTTATGAGGTTGTCATTGGAATTATCCTTTCGGGTTACAAATAAACATGAGTGAACACCCTGTAGTTATTATAGGTGATTATTCATATGTATGTACGACTAACAATAAAATTAGTATACTCAATGGTTGTATGTATATTTGTGCGTAAACAACAAGATACAAACACACGCACATTGTTTTCATTTATTATTTTATTTATTATTAAAAGCGAATAATTCAATGTCAATGAGAACAAAAACGATCATAAGCTATCACAATATTTGAACCTACTAGTTTACGTTGTTAGTGTAATACATATAGGTACATCACTAGCATAACGAAACGAATGCAGATTCGACTATACTCCCACAACACTAGTAAATTAAAAAAGCTTCACAATAATTGACTAAATACCTTAAATGTTATATGGATAAAACAAAAAAAATAGACTAATTCCACGTGTGTACATTTGTACTAGACACTTATCGATTGAGCATAATAAATGGAAGGCAGTCAACTTAAACAAGTATAGCTATAAAAAGAAATGCTATTGAGTATAAAATGTCAATGAATGAAAACAATCGATGAAGCAATTGTACTGTTCAATAAAAGAATTTAAAATTCCTCTTTAATATTCACAATTGAATACATCGAAGAACTGTTGAAATCGACATAAAAAGTAACAAATACGAAGATGTAATAAAAAAAGGTTAATCATCCATCTCACTCACTCAGAGTGTGAATGAAAATGTATATTTCAACAATTCTACGAAGAAAAAAAATACAATTAAAATTTCATTGAAATCCATATAAATCCCTCTATGTAAATAACATACATACTATAACTATTGGAAAAATAAAATGCATTAATCAATTATATATATAGAGACAATATAAATAGGCCTTTTGTAAATAATACAAATATTTAGGAAGACAAATAAACAATTGGGGGGGGGGGGGTCTGTCAAACATTGCACTGTTTATGAGAAACGCCGCAGACGATCGGACTGATATGTTCGACGGTAAACTAATAAACACAAACGGCCTAAATTAACGCTATTCAATATTATTTACTGTAATGGACACGACTCTATTTCACTCGCCGTCGATCCAATATTACACTATTATCCACCAATGTACCTTACTTAGTCCCTAATTAGATAAAAAAGGCCTTGCGACTAACTAAACTTACGTCCTTTAAGAATTCTCAAGTCATTCACATTTCTATATCACTTGAGGAGGATTAACTTATACGAGACGCTCACGTCGAATAAAATTAAAACAAAAATGACAGTTGATCTGTAGAAATTCGTTATTAGTCACACACAATAGCTTAACCTAGGGGGTTTCGAGAGCGAATTTTTTTTTTCAATTACAACTATATCAAATATTGCGATAACTACCACGAACGAAACAAAGCGAAACTCCATTGAAATTCAGCTAAAATCTTGTATAAAGCGGTACAAGATTCTACGAATGTTCAAAGCGCTTGGAAGGCAGTACACAAAAAATTCACCTCTCGAAATTACAAGTCGTTTCGGTAAAATGTTCAAAGAGTTCCCTTAAACAGTGGTCGAGGATTCCTATCACTAACGAGACTTAGGAGGCACTAACATCGACACGCTCGAATCAACGTCCTTAAAATGTATAATACATAGAAAACAGTAAAACTCGCACAATTCCACTAGTTGTCTGTATAACATACGTTAGTCTTTATTTATTTACTGAGATCATTTTAGCCGCCGCGACCGCCATTGCCCCAAACGCGACTACCATCGAGTAGTTAGGAACATGAGTCGTTAACGTAATAGTATTCGGTTCAAAGGGCGCGAGGTATTGCACCTCGCGCCCGTTGTAAGGAATACACCTAATGGCAATAGTAATTCGATGTACAAGCTTATTGTATACCGACATTAATCGACATTTTAATACAATTTAAATGCAACACTCGATTTTAAGCGTATTTTAAATCTATATCGAAGTTACAAGAGCTAGGCAGTGTAGGGTTAAGCGTTCGACACTAATGGTGTGAGGCAATGGCGGGGGTCACCTCACTTCACTTACAAAGTTCAGAGTTTAACGCCGTGAGCCGCACTATTTCAATCACTTTTGCACTAAATTGTCGTTCTTTAAACTATTTAACTATTTCAAACACTTTAGCCCGTAGACCGCGCCGTATAACACTGTTTCTGGACAACAAACTCTATTTTCAACAGAATTAGTCCAATGTACCACACTATTAGTATTTTTAATACTGTTATTTCTTCCGCCGTTTTTATTTTGTGTTGGCATATGATTGCTTTCCCTTGGCTGAGTACAAATTGCGCCATCATTTAATGAAATTTTAGAATTACTAGGCACCAAGTATTGTTTTCGTATGTTATCTTCGGATTTTCGTCTAATGTTTTCGTAATGAGGGTATTTTGATTCATTGCGAATGGTATTTCGTGCACTTAAATTAGAGAGACTCCAGCTGGAACCATGTGGCTCGTTCCTTTTGTAAAGATTGCCATCAAATTTGCAATGAGACAAGTGTGCCTCATATTGGCAATGTCCAATATCACTCATGTAGCTTTTTCTGCTGTCCGTACGTGGAGTGTTGGCAGGTAACGCTAGACTATTAGAACTGGCCATTATTTGAGGATTTTCTATACATTTCTGGTAAGCTAGTAAATTAGCCTGATTCCAGCTTAATTCTTGTGTTTCAGTGCATGTTTTGCGTGGAACTCTTCTTTGTGTATGATCTAGATGTCCATCATTTTTGTTAGTTATATTTACCCAACTTGAACTAGGTTCGGTTTCTATTGGAAAATCTCTTCTATAATCATATAGTTTTTTACTAATAGCATCGGTTCTACTTTTTAAACTTAAGAATGTGTGGTCACTGGATTGAATAGGTTTGGTGTTAAAATCTGTCGACATATTCGCTATCATTGCACATTGAGCGTTGAAACCACGCACTATATTGTATAGAGCTTGAGCCTGGGCATGGTCCGACTCGTCCTGATGGGTATTGCAAAGAGCCTGTGCCTGGTCCGATTGGTCTTTGGCTCTGTATACACCCTGAGCCTGGACATAGGCGTGTTCTGATTGGCCCTGGCATACGTGGTCTGCACGGGTATTGTATATAGGCTGAGTCTGAGTGTGTTCTGATTGGTCCAGACCAGTATTGTATAGGGTATGGACGTGGCCTTGCTGGTCTTTGCGGGTATTGCATAGAGCGTGGGAATGTTTTGACTGCGCCAGACGGCCATAGTGGGTATGTTCTGTTGGGTCCAAGCGGGCATGGTGGTTGTGGTCTGTTGAGTCCAGGCGGGCATGGTGGGTGTGGTCTGTCGGGTTCAGACGGGCGGCATGTAAGACGCGGGCGCGGTCACACGAGGTGGTCGCGGTCGTCGAGCGAGGCGTCGGAGTCGCGGTCGGCGCGCAGCTCACGCTCGAGGTCGAGGCTGCGGCGTTCGAGCTCGAGGCGCGCGCCGACCACGCCTGCGCGGCGAGGCGCCTCCAGCGATGACACCTGGAATAAAAAAATATTTTAGTACTTAATATTGATATGTACGCTATCGTGGCGTAAAGTAACGACGTCTGATTCTGCGTTCGATCTTAAGTGATATTAATGTTTATTAAGTAAGTCCTCCACTAATTGTTTACCAAAAACTGTTACACAAGAAAAAACAAAATACGAGTATTGAATAGCAGCAAGCAAAAGTAAAGTTGTAAATGTAACTTCTCACATGAGTTTATAATTAAAATACACTTTTATTTCGCCGTTCTCCTAAGGCATAAAATGCAGCGATAGTTATGGTTATTTAACACTACACTCTCATATTATTTAAAAGTCGAAATTTCTCTATCGCCATAAGGCGTAGAAACACAAAAACTGCTGTACTAAAGTTAACCCTAAATAAGATAAAAATAACAAAATTAAAAAAAATACGTACCTTGGCAAGGCGGCGAGCGGATGGCGGGCGCTAGGAGGGCGCCGGAAGGTGCGGCAGCTTGCCCCCCGCCCAATACCGCCCCACCGCGACTCCCACACCCCCTGACATACCCCCGACTCCTCCCGAGATACCCCCAGACATACCCCCACTCTCTTCTGATAGTGCGGCTTGAAGTTTAGCTTCTGTAATTTAGAATTTGTATGGTTTAAGAATTGAAATTGTTTATAGTGGTGACTGTAAGTATAGACAATCATGTTTATACAAGAAATTATAGAAAACTTAATGGTGCTATTTTATCAATAATTATTAATTATTATTAATTTTAACATATTTTTATTAAAGGGCCAGTCGTGGCGCAAGAACACAAGCGTATGTAGGTTGTGGGTTCGACACACACTCTAGGAAATTAAATATTTAATTTCACCTTCACACTGTATCCTAGTGTTCAGACACTACTCCCCACTTTCTGCCGAATTTTTCGGCATCGTGTGTTAAGTGGCGGAACTCAAAGCTGTGCTTTGTTTCGTCACCACAGCAAAGAATATTATATTAAATGAAAATATTGAAAACGCAAGGCTGCCTTCGGAATTCTTCCAGAAAATAAGCTAAATAAACAATAATACTGAACAACTAGACTTCAGAAATACATAATATATATTATTTTAAATATAAGGTACAATACTCACTGGCGACTTGCGACGCGTTGAATGTGACGGGTGTGCGCGCGAGTGGCGTACGCAGCGAGCCGCCGCGCCCGCCCGCGCCGCACCCCGACCCGCCACTCGACTGCAAATACACAGTACAAGTTATTATAAAACCGTGACCCAAACGCGAATTCGCCCGCTTAGACTTACTTTTATAATATAGCCTAATTATTCAATATCCTTACATAATAGATCAATAATAACAATCAGCTTTACGCTGTATCTCGCACAGGGTAGGAAGAGGGAACCTAGTGTTAAGACACTCTCTTCCCCACATTCCACCGAATTATATTATTAAATTATAGGATATGTGTTATCCTGATGCATAAGCAATAATCCAGCATCCTCAAAAGCTTTAACATTTTTTTATATTAGTAGCATAGGATTGGTAGAATCATACTGATTGTATGATCTTACCAATAAAATAATTAGCAGAGGGAACCTAGTACTTCTACTTCGTTTCCCACGCACCGCCCATTTTCGAGACATTCCGTGTTGAGGGGCAGAACTCAACATCATATAAAAATACATTACATATATACAATAGGTACAATATTGTTTTACAAGCTACTAAATACAATATTAGTATATCAAATTATTTTAGTTACTCTAATGCTTGCAAAACTACTATAAGAACAAAGATTATATTAGTTTAAATATAGTTACAAAAACATACTAAGAACATGGACAGATTTACTAACAAAAGAGGTATTTCATCTACCTACTTTTTTTTAGCTTCCCGCACATAACATGTTAGATAGAATGAATTTGGCAACATAGAGTTAAGCCGCTCTGTTCCCATCAATACGCTTCCGTTCCCCACATTCTGCCGAATTCTGGAGACATTGAGTGGGGGAACTCAATGCCGCGCTTTGTCTTCTTATCAGAGAGAGGAAATGAAAATATAAAATATTTAATTTCCTCGAATGGGAGTCGAACCCGCAACCTGCCGCGTTTACAATCGCTCACTTGTGTCCCTGTGCCACCGCCGACCTTACTAGTAACACAATTATATCTTCTCAAAAATGTATATATTTCATGCCAACATTCTCTAAATTACCTACATTAATATTTGTTATGAGACAAAACTACATTTAAATTACAGCTAACAATACATCTAATATATAACTATATACACTATAAAATATTTATTACTTGAAATCATACAAAAGAAAGATTTTAAAATACATAATTTACTTTATATTTACTAATTATAGTTTTTTTTTACTTTTAAAATACATAAAATTTTAATAATTTAAATAAATTTCTAGATATTATGAAGGCAAATAATGTAATAATAGTATCAGTACCTTCAAGTCCAGTTCATCCTCATTCTTTGTATAAATATAAAGAAATATACATATAAAAATAATATTAAAATAAATATAATTCGCAAATAAAAAATAAAATAAAATTAAACTTAAATTAAATATTTATATAAATGAGATGCTTGTGGTTTGTAATATTTATATAAATACTGCTAAATATGCATGTAATAAATATTTAAGCAAAGGCTTCCCTTCTGAGTAAACAACAATATTCTGTACTGATATTATAAAGTTAAAGAGAAACATACTCTTTGAAAGTGCTAATCTCAGAAACTAACTTTTCGTTTACAATTGTTTTTTTTAGTTGGATACTCCATTTATCTGGAAAAGCTATGGGCACATCATATAAATGGTTTTGATTGTATCTGCGGTGTATAACACAATTCAATAAGTTATTTCTATTTTACTAAGCAAGCCAATCCACGGGTCACAACTAGTTTTTAATATAATATGGATGTCCAATATTAGTATAGCAGCATAGGCGATTATGACCATTCCAAACGCATGTAAGCAAGATTGCGAAACTTAAGCAAATCCTATGAAGCTTAATATCTCGATATACGAGTTTCGTTAAATTTATAAACTATATATATATTTGTATATATTTCGTATTCGTAGTATGAAAATAATTTTTAATTGTGAATTATTTTTCCATTGCATTGCATGTTTAATTAAAATATATATCAATTTAAGCATAAGCTTGTTCTAAAGCACGCCACCATATGGCATACAGCCTACGCAACCAGCCAATAACAACCATCCAAAAATCCCTACAACCTACAACCCAAAACCACAAGCATCACACCCAAAAATAAACCACCCAACTGTAAACGCCACGATTGTGAGTTCGATTGCCGTTTGGGGAAATAATTAATTCTTCTTAAAAAAAACTTCCTCGGATTAGTGACAAAACAAAGCGCGGCGTTGAGTTCCGTCACACAATAGGCAATGTCTCGAAAATATAATCGGACCGCCTATGGAGAACAATATCTTAACATTAGGCTCCCTTACCCCACAGCTTAAAGCTCAAAAACTCCCCAAATTCCACCCGCAAAAAAAATATCAAAACTCAACCAACTAAACAAAAGGAGGAAAAAATAAAAAAAAACAAAGCGGACACAAAACGAACCTATTTATCTGTACACTTGGTCTGCGCGAGGCGCTTGACGTGGTGTGCTATACTAACGTTGGCGGGCGCGGGCAGCGAGGGGTGCGCGTGGTGCGCGTGGTGCGCGGGCGCCGCCTCCTCGTCGTGCGGGGGGCGCGGCAGGCGGCGCCGCAGCCACGCGTGCCGCAGCGCCGCGGCCGGCGTCAGGCGCTTCTCCGGCTCCCATTCCAAGCACCTGGAACGAACATAGATTACTTGTTAGTTATAAGTATAATAATATGTGAACAGTAGGAAATCGACCATAAAGACTATAAAAATTTGTTCGCTTGGACGCAATTTACACAAAATGAACACGTATGTTTCTTCAACTATCAAAAAAAAAATGCATCGTTAAAGAATCTTAGTTGTCTTTTATTTTCTCTCTAATGCAAACGTCACCCAATTACTATAGTAAGCACTCATTCCCTATTAAGGGAAAGCTCAACTTACCGTCTAATGAAGTCAATGAAATATTTGTCCTGGCAACCTTTGAGCGCTGTTACAAAAGTTTTAGAGCCGGGGAGACCACGCGGCTTGCCTCTTCTTGACATTCCTGGAAAGATAAAGTATAAAAAATTAATACGCTGTTGCCACACACAAATGGAAGACAACTTAGGGATTATAAAGAACATTTTAATCAAAAAATATAATTGGCACGCAATTAAGAAATATTTGACTGAATTGAGATTACTTATAGTACTTTTTAGAACTATTCCAACAAAAATAAAGCAACTTGCCATTTATTTAAGCAAACATTTACAAATTAAATCGGTAAATTGATAGTTAAGACGTTCCAACGATAACATTTAGAACTGAAACCGACTGTTTATTCTTTTATCGTAATGGGTAGAAAAATAAAGTGATCATCTTACGTTAAAAGAATATAAATAATATTTTTTCTCGAAATCATCTCATATGGCCTGATTACTAAAAGTCCTTGCCTGGAATATTATAAATATATTTAAAAAAAATAAAGCACCTAAGAAATCAGACACCATGAACTTAATGTGCCTTTGAAGAAATCGAACACCAAATGTCTTATATACAGGATTATAAAGAACATTACGCATGGTCTTGGCGCCTCACCAAATATACGTGACGTTTGAAAAATATATATGTACAGAATATTATGCGTAAGAACGAAACGACAAAGAAAATCGAGTTAACTTTGATGAATATACTAAATTTTTACAAGTAAAATATGAGGCACATACTTAATTGTGCATATTTTGATTGGCTAATTCAATAAATATAACTGTTACCTATTTTTAAAAATATCTAAGCTATGTATACGACTTTTTTACATAGACATTTTTGTACTTAAGTAAGTGTCAAGTGTCAAAAACAAAGTAGTTCATGAGCTTATCCACAAAAATAAACGTACAAAAATATTTTTAAAAAAATTCTAATAATAACTTAGATAAGAGATCAACCTTGAAACAAACACCGTTAATAAGCTTTAATGAACTAAACATGATAAGAGACAAAAAAAAATAAGAGACACAATTGGATTTGATCCAAATATCTATAAATTACAAGGTGTTTTCCAACCTCGCCCACATCACGTCTGGTACTGAACACATCGCAATCCTGACAGTCGGTCAGCGGTCTACGTAAGCATGGTATATCAAATACGTCTTCTTATCTTATCTCACTAATCCTACTAATATTATAAATGTGAAAGTTGGTGTTTGTTCCACTTTCACGCAAAAAGTACTAAACTAAAGGATTTAGATTAAACTTTACAGTGGCAAAGCTTATAGATTTATATAAAAAAATCTACGTTACAGACATTTTAAAATATCACGTGTATGATAGCTAAACCTAACCGTGGCGGTTAAAGCATTTTTTTTTATATAATCCAGGGGAGAGAGAGAGAAGGGAAGCGCTAACTTTCATTTAAAAAAAAAACATTTAAATGTCTTGTGTAAAACCTATACCTACTACCTAAGAATACCTACTGCGACACAATAGCGGTAATATTTTTTTTATATTACATGCAATACTATTTTTTTCTATCAAATATTAATCCTTAAATGGTTACAAGCTACGAGCAATAAAAAAGGACAATCGATTAATTAAATTGTATATTGAAGGTTAAGCAAACATTTGTATCTTGTGTCAATTTATAAAAGAATTAAGTTAAAAAAAAAAACGTATTACCGCTCTATATTTCAGACCGATCATAGAAAACAAATAGTCAACGTAAACATACACAATTATTTATTTAAAAACAAAACCCACAAGTTCCGGTGGCACGATGGCCTACAGGAAATTATCTACTAAATATTAAATTTCGCAAGCTATGTGAATTTCAATTCATATTCAATCAAATTCTGAAGCCGATTTCCTGTTTACATAATGTTCTGTAAATTGCGAATCGTAATTCGTATCCCCTTTCTAGCATTATCCAATGGATAAACGCTCTATTACGTGGCGTTTTGGGGCGACGGTAAGTATGGGTTCGAATTGTAAGGGGGAAGAAATGAAGTAGTCACAAAAAGAACCCTTACAGGACACAAGTAATACAACCCTACGCGAGGGAGATGAATCATCAATTTAAAAGTGCGAGTCGGTGTCTTTTTCCACCTTACATGCTCGTATGTCACTTTCATTTTAGTGTCACTTATTTAATATCGAAAAATGTCGAAATTGCATGAATGTTTTTCAATGACGACAGATGTTTTTTTTCCTAATATTTTTAGTTAGACTCACATTGGTATTTAAAATATGTCGAGTATCACTACTATAAGTTTATTAATCAATGAAAATGTACAATTCGTAAAAAAAGTTACAAAAGTATTAATTATTACTAATATTATTTATCATTATTATTTAAAACATAGAACAAAATTACAATTCAATCCACATGAAAGATTACAATACTAGACTCCTGCAAATTAGCAAACAAGCGAGCGAGCACAAGTATGTTTATTTACAAAAACGATGATTCAAGACAATGTAATGCAAAAATCATTTAGAATTGATTATTAATTCTTACGTTACTTTAACATTAGTGACTCAGACTCTCCGCACGCTGAATGTCAGGGAAAGGCAGATTAACTGAGGAATTTCGAATGTGACAGTTCAAGTATAAATAGACATGATGCTAGAGTATGAGGTGTTAGTATTTCTACGACGTGATACGTTATATTACTGAATCACACTAAGTTGGAACACGTCGGTGAGATCAGATACATTTCCGCATTAGCTATCGTCATTTATTCTTATAACTTATTTAAAAACCTCTTTTTATGCCACAATTAGATTCACGTTTTATATTGCTTTAACGAGATGATTGGCAAACGAGTTGCACGGTTCTATATGCAATTATGTCTTTATAATTCCTTCATAATAGGATAATTTAAATCCATTATCATAAGACCGTTTGAAGTTATCTAATATAAAGGTATTTACTTTTAATTGTAAAAAAATATTGCTTGGATGATATGATGAAGCGTTCACCGTAAATACTTTTAAATATTAAGCATCTAATTGATTTTTACATTTTTTACAGGTCTATCTACTAATACTTCTAAAGTGTCTTTTACTTACCACCACTTAAAACCGTAGTACCATCAGGTAGTGTGGTTGCGGTGCAGTACCGCGGCAGTCCTTTGCTACTGATGAAGTTCTTTGACCGCTTGCCCTGCTCTATCAGCCTCTGGGGCGGCATGCCCAATAGTTCTATGATACAGGCCATTTGGTCTGCTTCATCTTCGCCGGGTAGTAAGGGGAAACCTGGAATATACAATATATCGTATTAAGTTTATAATAGAAATTTAGATGAATATTAACTACAAAAAATATAAACATATATTTTAATGTTTTTATATTCGAGTAACTCTTATAACCCATTTATAATTCTCCAATGTATATAGAAAAAAACATATTAGAAAAACTAATTTCCAAAAATGACGAATAATTTCATCTTAACATTTAAGCCCACAAATTTTATAACTTTAAATCCATTACGGAATTTAGAGTCACTTATCCGTTTCCACTATTATCCTTGGTGGTGTGATGTAAATATATGTAAATCCTAGTCTACAACCAACCCACCTGTCAGCAGTTCCGCCAATATACACCCGAGCGACCACATATCGATGGGCATCCCGTACTTCGCTCCCATCATCACTTCGGGCGCGCGGTAGAACCTCGACTGTATGTATGTGTATACACGCTGGTGGTCGTAGCACGAACTGCCGAAATCTATCACCTGAAAAATATAATATTAATTGTTAATATATAATTATCGTTATTTTTTTAATATTTATTTATATTATGCAGGCATTCAAATTAGTATGTACATATGATATTGTGGAATAAATCATCTTTATATTTGATGTTTATTCTATTCTATATGAATATTGCGCAATATTGTCGTCCCGCTACAGTGGCTTGGCAAAATGAAATCTGTTTTATGAGTACAATCAAGAATATAAGGATACAATATTTTTCTTAAATTTTAAGTTTACGTAAGTTCTTATAGCTCTTTGGCTGCATAACTTAGCACCAATAGCACAGATAGCGTAACCGTATAACTCTACAATGGACAATACTTAGTGTCGTTGTTAATAAAATATTAATTAATCGATACTAGTAAACAAACTGACTTAAACCAAATTTGAATTAATTTGAATTTTAAATCTGTTTTTTACCATAACACCTATCACAGATGAATATTTTCTTTCATTTTAAATTTTTAATTTTTTTCTTTTATTTTACTTCATTTAAGTATATCCGTAAACATATGTTTCTAAAGAAACCAAACCATGTGTTTTGATAATTTACAAGTAAATTATATTAAACATTACATTTTATTAGTCACTATTTAAATGTATTTAAAATAAAACGACGATATTTAAAATGTAAAGACTAAACAGCACTCGGTATCTTAATAAATAAGACTGATTCAAACAATCACATATACTTATTACTTTACATCCTAATTCCAACATTTATAGGAATGGAAAAATAATGATATCTTAAATAAAAAGTTTCATTATTAAAATTAAAATACACAAGCGTCGAAAACTAACACAATAATAATAATAGCACAATCGTATACAAACTAAAACACTTTTAGAGCTATTACGAATTCGTACATAATAATCATATAGTATACCTATATAGTATATAACATAAGCACGTTCATTAGAGTCCTCCAGTCGCTGAACAATAACTAAGATTAACTGCCCCCATCAAATTCAGCCACAGCCGTAATGGACTAAGCACCAGGTGAGATATGACTCGGGAAATTGGCAATGATAAACTATCTAAGCATTCATTTTAATTGTTGACAGTCCCATTTATGTATACGTATATTTCTTTGTGCTAGTAAAACTTTAAAAAGCTACGTGAGTTATAAACAAATTCAAATATTTGCAATTTGGAAGGAAAAAATCGATTGCTAAGAAAAAATTACATTGAAATATGCAACTATGTTTATTTTTCGAATCACGATATTTTTGTCGGCTGTTTTCTCGAATAATATTTATGTTATGGTTTCTTAAATAAAAACGTTTTGTTTTCCATTAAGATCGGTTCATTGCAGGTTTCTAATATCAGTGTTTACGCCGAAGGAAAAAGCATACCTATCTGTCAACAGGTAACTAAAAACATTGCGCTCATATATTTTACCGTTAAAGTTCAAAATTTAGGTTCAGCCATTACTGAACTACTGAAATACGACTTTAAAATATTTCAACCAATATTTTTTAAAGCATATTGAGGTTATTAACTTCAATTTTAGGAAAACGGGTAAAATTTCACGAGCAATATGTTGATAGACTGCCAAGTTCAATTATATTGCTATACAATGTAAATATTGTATCAAATTCTTGGGACTATTCAGGAAAAGATATAATCAAGTATAACAATAGAGAAGTAATTGTCGTGTCCAGGAACAGACCAAACAAAACAGTTTTCGATCGTATGGCATATCAACAAGAGTGCGCGTGCGCGTGCGCGCGTTGACGCACGAGCGCGAGGTGCTCGTTATGGCGTATTGTTGATAAATCTCAACACGGTTATGGTACCACCATACTTAGCGTAATTTATGATTCCGTTTTACGTAGGCATGTTACGTAACCCAATGTTATAAGGGAAAGCTTCATTACAAAACATGATAAAAAGTAAAGGAATTCTTTTAATGAAATACGAATACGTGCATGCAGCAGTGTAAGCAGAGGCAAAGTAGTGTATTTAGTAGTAGTATATTTCGTTTTCTTCTTTCCGCCTGAATTAAAGATATTGCATGATGAGTGGCGGCGTTCAACACCGCGCTTTGGCTTGCCAGAGCAAGGAGAAAATAAAATCGAATTTAAAACTATCGAGTGTCGCGCAGGACGCGGGGGACAACATTTGACTGTAGACACAAATAGGCTTATATCAATATTAGAGTGGAAATAGCGTAGAAAAATAAACCTTGAGTTTACTAACCTTGTAGCACGGTTTTGGTATCGATAGAAAATAAACGAAAATCCAATTGAAATGGATCATTCATTCATCGATTTTTCATTGACATAATTTGAATATGTAAGTTGCCTATAGTTTATTACGATGTAACATACTCCCGTTGCATTTTTTGTATGCAGTACGTTGCAATGGTACTAGGTAGTACGTAGAATGTAAAATAAAATTTTGCAATGTACCATCATATATAATTATAGGTACCTACTGTAAACAAAACTTTTCCTATTAGGCATTCGAACTCACGACCATAACAAGACTAATAATATTTCGTTCTTGTAGATTATTATACCACATGAGCAAGTTATTTGGACTTAAAATACGCCACTCACATTAAGTTTCTTTTTCTAAAAGCTTTTTATTGTTTGATGTAAAAATATTCATATTAAAAACAAATCAAATTGGCAAAGAATTAAGTAGTCGACATTCTAGAGCACGTGTTCTTAGAAACTAAAACGAGGCGGAACGGAACTCAACTAAAAGATTATCGGAGCAAGAAAACGGCCAAAATTGGAAATCGAGTCAATGAACTGTGACATATAATTATCAGAAGCCAGGAGTGCAGGTTCCTTAGAAAATTGTTAGCGACAGTAACGTATGTATACACGCTCTCAATTCGCACTTTCTGGGAATTGGTGATATTGGCGAAGGTCCAAGAGTCATTCGTAGACAATACTACATCAGATATGAGGTGATGATTAATGTTTATTGCAGCTTTAGATAAATAACCGTTTGACGGTAATTGCTGTGGAAATCCGATAATGAAGTCATCCTTCCCGAGGTAGAAAATTAATTCATGATGTCAAACGATAGGCTCCTCTCTTGGTTATTTTCATAATATGAAGCCGACAAGGTAACTTGTTAAGTGACGGCTTATTAGAGTCACTGGTTTAACAGAAAAGTCCTTTTTAATAATTAAGTGTTAAATTGACTCTATTATAGCACAGCAGAGAAGTCTATAAGTGCCATAGTTGTATGTTCAAATTCTATGCGAAGGAAGGTATTTAATGATATAATTGCAAACTAAACAAAACTCAGATTATTACGTATTATATTTTGAATGTTGCCTTTATTTTAGTTGAAACAATTAAAACTGATTGTAATAAAAAGTAATTGAAATAACAAAAAAGTATTATTTCACAAGGAAAATGAGAACAATAATATTATTAATATTCTACATATTATTTTTTTCCGAATCAAGGTACCAGGAAGAGCGCGTTCCTGTCAATCTTGGCAAGATTAAAACTAATTTGACGATTGATGTCTCGCTTCGGAGAACTTACGGACGCCAATTATGACAGTACAATTATGTCAGCGCTGAAAAAAGCATGGTCGCGAAACTACCTGCATTCATTTAGGCAAACAAAAAATCGATTCGTTAATAGTTTTATTTGTAATGATTTTTCAATTATTACATAATATTAAAGTTAAAAAAATTATAGACAAGTTATATAGTTTTTTTATTACTATACTGTTGAACTATTTAGTAATTATTAATTATAATTAATTATAATTTTTAATTTACAAATATGTACATCACAAATAAATAGCTAAATTTACTGCATTATGTAGGTTTCCTAGAAAATATGATTTCTCATATATTTTCAACAAAATTTAATATTTAATTGCTTTGGAATCTAGAGTGATGATATTAATAGCTGTCATAAACTGCATTTTATACAACCTAAATAATTTCACTTTTATAAGAGCTCGTAAATCCTACCTTAACGAGTATTCAGAAGTAGTTAATAAAATACATAATATTTTAAGACATCGTAAACTAATAAAAATAATACAAATGTGTTTCTATAATTATATGTGTGTTATAACTTTTTAATTAAAAAAAGTCTTTGTATACAAACGAACGTCCAAAATAAAGTAAACTACTTACTATAATGGTACAATTTATAAAATTTCGAAATATTCTCATGTTATACAAACAAAGAGATTCGCTTCATTGAATTTAAATAACTATTTGGCACTTTCAATATAAATGTAGCAATTGTTTTATTTTACACTGAAAGCTCTCTAAGTATAAATTAGTTCCACGGAACGGTGTATAAGAAAAGTAATTTTCCTTATTGTTTTCTTGAGCTTCAGCATTATTGATGCTTCAACATTATTCAATAGTTTCGAAACAATAAACGCACTATAAAAAGAATAAGAATAATAAGATATAATTAAATATGTAACAGGCTAAGTTAACAAAAGTGTGGCGTTAAGTTCCGCCACGGAACACAAGTATTGGCTCGGATAGTAGGGAACGTAGTGTCTTAACATTAGGCTCCTATTAGTTACAGCACGAAGCTAAGCCAGCTCTGCTAACTTAGCTTCACCTCTGGAGGTTAATACAGTAGAGATTATTAAGGTGTAAGTTTTATAATATTCTATTAAACACATTTTCTTCGAGAGTACGCGCAAATAAAAATCTGCTAATACATATTCTAATTTTTCATGAAAAATTAATTGAAGCGGTTTTCTTCCCTGCCTTTTTGTTCGTGGAAGCTCCTCGCTATGCTAATAACGATATCCATTAATTCCTTTTACTATGAAAGAAGACAAACGCTGTTACAAGGGCCTTCACTCATTAATATGTAGATTGGAACACTTTTAAAAGTTTGTAGATTTTTTAATAATAATTTATTATAGATCCATTAGATAACTTTTCTATTCAAAAGTTATAAATTTGCCATATTAATATTATTATTAATAATAAATATTAATAATTAAATTATTTGCCTCATTTAATCTACGAAATAGGCACATATCAAAATATATAGATATAAAAAAATAAAAAATGTTATATCAAAAGTAACCAACCAGCTGCAAATAGACGAGACAAAGCCCAGTATTAGGGAGTGTCATTTATTTTTTCCACTATTACGCGTTCACGGACCGGTGGCGCTAATTCGTCCATCGCCGTTTTATTTACAAAGAGAACCAGGTCAAGAAAATCAAAACCGCAAGAGAAAACACTGTGCAACCTTCAGAAACTTACTTCGTACACTCAAATATAAATCAAACTTCTAAGAGTCACTTGGACAATAGTGCATGAAATGGCTTGCATGAATTGGTAGAAATTAACGATTTTTTTAGTGTAACTGTCAGTAATCAGACGCACGTGGGCCGCGACCCCGTTACCGAGATGTAACGAACGCCGCGCAGGAATTAATACGCTTCCCAGGAGATCCGTGTCATTAGATTAAAAAACATATATATATTTTGCATTCTGAGAACGCATATTTGTCATTCGAGAGCAAAGCTAACAAATGGCGAATGCTGCGTCTATTAGAAAACTCAATTTACTCAGCTGCGCGTATAATTGCTCTGGATTGTGGAAGGGCGATTTGTCTCGTCTTCCATGTAAAAACCACTTCGCGAGAAAATGGGCTCGCTCTCAATTAAATTCTTCTGAAATGTTATATTAACCGATTTTACTGTATCACAGAAATGTATAAATAGTAGTGTCTAAATTTGTTCGTCTTTTAATATGTGTCTTAATATTTATAATTTCCACACCTAGTGTTACACATGTTAATTACAAATTTTAAATTTTATACATAGTAAATTAAGTATGTATAACTAATTATATTAATAAACTAATTAAATATAACTTTAATTGTATAGAAGATATTTAAATTTCAATATACAAAGAAGAGCTTGTAGCTTGACTAGCATGATCCATGAAAGTGCATTCCGTGTCGTATGATACCAGTATTAGTATACAATGTGATTCACTTGAAAAATTAATTATTTGATGACGTTACAGCAACGACACCATACTACGCTACAATATCTATTTCGCAGATTATGATAGAGATTATAGAAGATATTGTAGAAGAGAGAGATTATAGAAGGTAATAAATTATTAAATTATAAGATGAGAGAAAAACAGTCTAATACTCAGTTGGAAGATTTACACTTACATATGCTATCAATATACAGAAACGAACTATGCATGCCAATTAATTTTCTAGACCAAATAAGACAACAAATACACATTTTTTATGCGCATATTTTAAAAGCGTCTATCGCATATTACTTATTAATTAAATTAATAATTTTACAATTTTATTTGATTTATATCGGCTATAGTAAACGTGTTTGATTGCGGTAAGCCGCACGTGCGCACGCGCAGCAATGCCGCCGACGTCAGTGATTCATTGGGCGGCGCGAATTATTGTATTATATCAATTTTGTCTTGTCAAAACCTGCATACTACTGTTCATATTTCATTATTATGAAATAAAATAACAAGTTATTGAAAGAAATTAATAATAGATATTAGCACTATATTTTATGGATAACATGCATGTACATAAAAATATTATACCAAGCAAATATTAGTTTTGGTTGGTTATATCAAACATATCGCATAGGAAATATTTTAATCTAACGAATTTAAAGAATCGGAATAAACAGAACTTCTATTAAAAATCTAACAACTCAATATTTAAACTGTAAACACAGGAGTAAATAACATAGCTTTATAATCGACATCACATAGTTCCATGGAAAATAACATCATTTGTTTCTATTAAGACCTGTTTAACCTTAGTGTGTTCCGGCATTTACGTAAATAAACTATAAAATAGACTAATTAAAATTGTACTGTTAACTTTGTTTTTTTCAATTGAAAGACAAACTTTTTATATTGTTAGTGTTGTTGTAATGACTGACAAAGTGCTTGAGGTGATTCTGTACCGTAGGAACAGTAGGTTTCAGCGAAAGAATTATCCTGAAAGTTTATAGGCTGATACAATCTTCCTCAATAACTATCCAACATAAAAATATTTTTTTAATTGGAAGTGAAATATCTTCATCTTTAAAATATTAGTAGGCAAAGAAATATAAATATAAGAGGAAATAGTTTAAGGAAATTTAAATACATATATCTACTAAGTAAGTAAATAAGTAAAAAATGTTTAAAACTCATAATCTTATTTAATACGTTGATAAAATAAACTAATCTGTCACTCAAAATATACAAGATTTTTAATGCTAGTAGTAATAAAATGCAAATAAACTTGCGGCTGCGCTCACACCTACTACTACCTCTACTACATACATCTACTTAAAAAAACATTTTTAATAACATTTCAACTTCCACGAAACACCACATCCTCCAGCCATTTCAACTTGGGAAACATAAAAAAATATTATGTTCATATTTTATGCGCTTCAATAATGAGGTTTATTGATTTTCAGAAAATTAACCACCAGTTAATATTTCTTAATTGAACATGTAACCGTGTCACTCGCGTTGAAACGAGAAAGTAAAAAAAAAAACGCTTGCGGGAAGATAAAAATGTCAATACGAAGAGACATGTAAATTGTACATAAAACTGTCAGAAAAGTAATATATTAAAATTTCTCGAGTACTAAATCATACAAACAAAAATTTAATATGGCACTATAGACTATATGATATTTTCGATATAATCAATTCAGTCACTTTATTATTGATTTTTTTTTTATTATTTTGCATACTTTAAATTGACATTATCGTGTTATTAAAACTGAATATGATTGATTGGGCACGAAAGTAATGGGTTCAATTTTCACTCGTGGGAATGTATAATAAAGATTGGTATTATATTCAGCATATAATGACTCTACAATAAATAAAGCAATAGTAATAAATTTACTACTGATTTCTCAAGTTTATTATACACACCTAGATACAATTATTATTCACTTTATGTTGTTTATATTGCCTCTTTTGTTTTGTTTAATGAAGTTTAAATTAATTATTACGACAAGATGAGGGCGTGTCGTATCGCTAGTAATAAATTAACGTTTCCCGACATTTTATATACTAAATAAATAACCTGATATCGTTAAGGACAAAAAAAATAAATAAAATCAGTTCGCATGAAGTATTGCTTTCTTCTTTAAATTGGCGCAACAGAGGTTGTACTTAGTACATGAAAATGGGTCAGTGCAAACAAACTGACAAAAAAGTAAGCAGCAGTAAATAATGAAGAAAAATAAGAAGCACTTAGCCACGTAAAACCGAATCTCGTGTTTCAAAGGTATAAAAGAAAGAATACGACGAGTCGAACAACAAAGCTACCCCCCACAGGAACATTTTTTCATGTCCTTTGAAAATGCTTACAAAAATATTAAATTCAAGGAAACATACGAAGTGCAGGGCAAAGAGAGAGCATTTGAGAGCGCAGTGAGGTTTTTGTTTATTTTAGTTGTGGTTTATTATGAAAATGTAACTAGATCACACTGTTTCATAAAAACAAAGATGTAAATAAAATCGAGATAATTGTAAACTAAATTTTTATAATAAATTGTTCATAAATAAACATCTTCTGTATTTTCTTTATATTATACTAGCGGCCCGCTCGCGGTTTCACCCGCGTGAACTATGTTATTATTAATTTCTGTCTCCATGACTACGTCCTAGTGACGTCTATGTAAAATTTGACACTCCTAGCATTTGTAGTAACGAAGTTTCATACAAACTTTCGACCCCAAAAACAACCCCTTAGAAGTTGAATATTGCAAATTCCCGTCTTAGCGAGCACCTACGTCCTATAAGTAACTCCTATGCAAAATTTGAGATTCCTAGCACTTGTAGTTTCTGAGATTTCGTGATGAGTGAGTGACCTTTCGATTTTATATATATAGAAGATAAACAAATTCATTAGATTAATGAGCTTATAATTTAAAAAACACCGAAGACAACAATATTATTATTTTTTCAGCTTCACGCTGTTCCCATGGAATGGAAATGCAACTCACTACCGTCGCATTTACGATCCCTTGCTTGTGCCACTGCGCTACGACGCTCTCTATTCATTTCTGCATTTCTCCCATTTATAAACAACTCCAAAACTCTTTGATATGAGTAGAAAAATGATATGTAAACAAACTAATTAAGACTGGACAATAGAAAAAGAAATGGAGAATATTTTTCATTCAAACATCAATGTCAGTTATATAATAAGACTGACAAAACACAAACTCTTATTTTCAACTAACACCAGCTGGCGTTTCTTTGTGAGCCAATAAAGTGTGGAAAATAACAATACAACGAAGTATACGTTTGTCATTATAAACGTATGTAACGTGATTGAATGAGGGCGAGCCGCGCGTATCTGTAACAACCTGCGGCTGGGGAATAGGGTTACCAGTTCAAATTCACTACGCATAGGTACCCAGTTTTTACGCAATACTCAATAATATGTGAACAGAAATGGGTTAAAATAACAAATAGAATGGATTCATGAATGAAATAATATACGTCTGTCTGTTTGTTTTTGTATTATTTCTATATAATTTATGTAATTTTTATGTTATTTTCAAACAGCTGTAACAAAAGAATTTGGGATCAGACAAGGCTACATTTTTGTAAATATATAACACGTAACAATCTATTACGAATCAAAGTTAAATAAATTGTGTGTAAATTAAACTTATGCGTATATATTTTGTTCATTTAACATATGATTGTGTTTTTTAGCTTCATTCTTTAAAAAACCAGAGAAAACGTAACTTAACGCTACGGATGTATGACTGTATAAGAAATATCTTATATTAAAAATCATATATACTATACAAATATAGATTATTTGATCAAAGATAATTTAGATAAGTTCATAGTATGCGTACGTTCATCCGGACACGGCACCACAATGGCACCGTATAGACTCCAGTGTGATATCACAAAGGCCTGGCGACCTCACTTAAACTTCATAAAACGACCAAATATGATACACAAAATTGATATTTACTAAGTACATAATAACGTCTATTTTGGGGTGCGTTAACGCGCCGTAATTATTTTCCGCCTGAGGCTCTATCTGATATAGAAGCACTTTTCCAAATATAGTACAATGGAGTGAGATTTTGAATTATGCATTTTTTAAAAATGTATTATGCAAGATTTTTTATATTAAATTATTATTTTATATAAAAAATATAGGTGGTAAAAATTATCTTAAAATTCAAGCATATAAAATATCATTTATTAAATTGCATTAAGAAACTCGTTTTGTCGACACTAAAGCGAATAAATATAATTATTAAACATTTTAGTTTCCTCGAGTGGGAATCAAACCAACAACCGTCCCTTTTCACCTCTCCTCGTCATAAATATTTATCGTGTAAATATAATAATATGGAATGCAAATATTTAAACATTATATTTTAATGCATATTTATTTAGTTTTCTATGTATTTTATATATTTACTACAAAACGTATACCTATAATGTTTCTTTGCCTTAGCATATTATAGTCATATGTTAATTTAATTACTCATATAATTTATAATATAAAATTACACTTAATATTTGACGTCTGAACCATGTACCCTGCCAACTTTGACTCAGTCTGGTGATGAATAAACTTAGCGGTAAAGCGAATCACTGTGATGTCGTGGCAGATTAAAAATAAGCCTGTTTTGAAAATTTAAAGAAAGAAGACAATTTATAATTAATTTCCATGCAAAGTATTTAGGTAGATAAATAATAAAGTTAGTAGAAAGTATTTAAAAAAAGAGAACTTGTCTGTTCAAGTACTTTTTACATTTTAAATTAGAATTACTTTGGTCTGGATAAAAAATAACAATAGTCTTGCGACTAAAATCTAGAAAAAATTAATACTTTTAAAGTTTAGTACAATTTCTTGTTATATAAATAAAACTAAAATAAATCCAACTTACAGTGAATGTGAGCTTAAGAAAATTATATTTTTGTTAAGATATATTAAAACTATACACAGCAGGTTAGGCAGAGGGAAACTAGGAAACAGTTCTTTCCCTATTTTCTGCCAAAAACTGGAGGCATTGCGTGTTGAGTGGCAGAACTCAACGCCGCGCTTTACCTCGACACCAGAGCGAAGAAATGGAAATATAAACTTAAATAAATATTTCATCTCCTCGAGTGGGGATTGAACCCACAACCAGTCGGTTTCACAGTCACACTTGGTGCCCCTGCGCCACGACTGACTCTTTGTAATAAATATATGATGATATTGGTTAACTCTGAGTATATTATTTAAGTTGGAGAAATAAAATGACAAGTACTTTTATATGACGCCATACGAGATGTGAAGTTTGTAAATAAAAATGCAAATGGGATAACAATCCCATCAATATTGAATTTTATTTGCCGATCGTCTGCCATCGACGGTATTTGTTTCCAGCCAGGTGTTGTAGCAAATCGAATTTTGAAAAAAAAACTTATACATTTTTTAATAATTAAAAAAAAAGTTTACGATTGAAATTAATTTAGAACTTAATTTTTTCGGAATAGTGTAGACGGTTATTACCACCATATGAAGTTCATTAAAGTTAATACTTAATAGTGATTAAGATATTTTAAACAGATTTACACTACCACATAAGGTTAGTAAGAATTTTACGTTGTCAATTTAACTTAACGGCAGAAATGGATGTGGGTTCTCATACTAGCCCTTGAATATTTTTAACATATTTGTATGTATATTTCTTTATACAAAGTGTAATATTTGGTAACTAAAAATAAAAGACGGAGAGTGGAAAACAAGGTTGTTAGTTAGCAGTTCTTGTTTTTACCATATCCCATATAATACGAAAAAATTGTGCAAATATATAAATATTTTTTAAGCAAAAATATCGCGTGACATGTAGGTAAATCGATGTCATTCGATATTCGTGAAGGAATACTTCATTGAAAATTCAATAAAACGAGTTTGATATTTTAAAGTTTTAATTACATTGGCCTCGCGTCAACCTTAGTGTTTATCAGAGGAAAAAGCACTTATGCAAATTAAATTCGTTCTTAAATTATATTTTTCCTCGCTTCGAACGAATATAACTGAAAATGAGGAATCAAATGATTACTAAATGCAAAACATTAATAATATAATTTTATGCACGTACAGTTTAAATAATAATTTTAGTTTGTAGCATATTCATTATAACGTACTGTTTAATACATATAAAAAAATGTTTAAAAAAACAAACAATGCTACCAATGCACACTAAATGAACCAAAACACCTCTTCGACCGGAATTCGAACCCGTTCCTTTTACCCATATACAAGAGGGCAGTACCAAAAAGAAAATCTACTGCACTACGAAGCTCGTCTCAACAGCTTCATAACCTTGCTGAGCATACATTAATATTTACGTAAGCGAAACTTCACCATATCGTCAATAACATTTGCATAGCGATAACAACGTTAGCTTTAGCAACTATGTTGCGAAATGTTATAGTACCGTAACAATTTATAATTTAATAGTTTATAATTTTGTTAAACACTAATATTTATCTAATATTAGCATATTATTAAATTTTATTATTATCATGAATATGTTTAAGCAGATTACGTTCATACTAAAAATTATATTTTCCGTTTAATAATAATATTTCATGCATTTCTACATCCTCTCCTTTTGAAGTAGGGAGAGACAGACGACACTCTTCACTTTCTGTAATCACGGAAACATTGTATTTCACGTGACAGAATCCAGCATTTCGAAGGGAAGGGAATTCCCAGAGAATTCCGCCATTCCACATTACTTCAAACCGCACAAAAACTAATATAGTAAAACAAAAATCCATACAAACACAACATCCACCGTAGACAATGTCGGTTAACCATTACCATTATACGTTAGAAGCGCGTGGAGAGAGCGTGACAATGCCGATGCCGACTGAAAGTCCGGACGTGTCTCTGTTAGTACCTACTCTACTCAGTATAGCTAACTTTAGATAGCCTAAATTGATAGCACCACAATAAATATGAAAGCCGTTCACAGTGCACTGATTACAATAAGTTTACGCAATAACATACACTTTGTATTTAACTCTCCGTAACTGATAATGATCGTAGAGTTTTTATTACTGTACTAATAGGCAGAGAGAACACTAATGTCAAGACACTACGTTCCCCGATTTTAGTCCAAATTCGAGTGAGAGAGTGCCGGAATTTAACGGCAACCATGCATAGCATAGAGCTTACTAACAACAAAATTAATATTGTAATTTTTAACTTAACAATATTGGTTTTCTCTTAATCCGTGTTAAATAAATTGATATTATATAAAAAACGTAAACCCGAACGTGGCAATAATATTAATTACACGCGCAAAACACAATCCACGGCGTGTTCCCTTTCAGACGTATCAAAAAAGGGGTGTCAGAAGTAATCCGGTGGATTACGGCGACTGGTAAATGTAAAGTTGAAACATTAATCAACTTTATCGAGTACAAGTTGTTCCAAAACAGTTGTATGACGTTCTTCGGTTTCGCAGACTGCACCAGCTCTAGCCTTTTAGTTTACTCGCCTCATATTATATCAATGAAGTATAATAGAAATATTGTTATATGAATCAATCTAATTTTAAGAAACTTAAAAAATATATAATATTCTAACAAAAAAAATATATGGCGACCGTAACACAGTGGAAAATACCTAAATATAAAAGATAATTATAAATATAAACGATTGTTCTCTGCTTTTATAGAGACAGTTAAAGTTTTCAATAAATTACGTTATATAATATAAATAATAATTTTATTTAATACACGAACACAGTCGATTATGTTATAACAGGATTATGACATAGCACGCATAAAATCTTACTCATCAATTAGGTTATAATATCTAAGTATTTATTTATCTTCAACTTATAAAGTGGAGAACGAAATGACTTATCAGCTTCATCCTGCAGATAGGAGAGTAGACCGAGGGAACCTACTGTGAAGACATTCCGTACTGCATTTCCCCCTGAATACGAGAAATTGTGCGTTGAGTGCCATCAACTTCTTACATAAAATTCAATTTCTTAAGGAAAATCCAGATAAAACACCCACAGATTTTGATTTATTTTAGTACTATTTAGAAAACTATTAGAGAAAATGCGAGGGTGTGGTTATTAATTGCTAACATATTGGAAATCTACTTTGTAAAATCCTTATTTATTTAGATGATATTATTTCAAAGAAACGTGCAAATCTTTAATTTAAAGCTCTTCTAAAACTTTTATTTGAACCTCATTTTCAGTGACAATAGAGTATAAAGGCCTATCTACAATGGGTGGTAGGTAATGTTAGTTATATTATGTAAACTTTTAGGTTATCCCTTTAAGAAATATTTAGTTAATTTCCATAACGCATTTAACAAAATATTTTTTTTTTTATGGAAAAAGGACAAGGCACACGAGCGTATTTTATCTCATGCTTGTTTCTAATCATTCTAGTCAGAATTTTAGTATACAAAATTACATATTTCATAGATAATTATTTACTTAAGTGTATATCGACATTCCAACAAATATCTAAAGTAAAATAGAGACGATCGGCTATAAAAATCGATTTAGGTTAGAGACACTGATTTCGCTTATTCGTCGTGAGTTGTGACACTCCGTTCGTTCGAACTGTCATGACTTCATAGAAACGTCGCGTTTGCTCGAAGCTTGGCATATATAAAATTACCTTCACGAATATGGATGCGGCAAAAATAAAAAAATAATGTTAATACACCTTTACTTTTCCTATGGGATAAATTGACACCTAATTTATATATAAATTGTTATTATAGAGCTGGTATTTCAGCTCTAATCTATCTAATCCACATATGAAATAAAATGCTTAGACTCTTTACAACGCTTATAACAATAATGAGTGCCAAAAAAACAACAAAAAAGCACTTACACCATTCAATTCCAGCCTCAACTCATTACCACCAAAACCAAAAACTGCCTCCTTCAACCCAAGATGTCTCTACATCATCAGTAAAAATAAACAATGTAGGTCAATACATTATTTATAGCCTACCGTCATACGTCAGCAGACGCTGCATCGGGCCGGCCGTAAACAAAACGTACGCACGTGTATTGCACTGTACATACTGTAATGTGGCGCTAATGACTTTCAAATGTAATAAATATCTTGTCTTTGTACTAGTTACATTACTAGTTTTTGTCTGTGGTTTTGTATGTATTTAATAATTTTATATGAGATTAAGTTTCCGATATGCGATTTCCGATGAATAGAAATTTACTTATATTTGACAATTATTTTAATATATTTTACTAAAAAAAATCTTGTAAAAAAGCTGATCCAATAATACCTTTCGTATTTTATAATTTTCGTATCGCTTTGAACAAAGATTTTTTCATATTTTATTTTTGTGACTAACTGAATGACGTCTTTAGCGACGAAGACCTTGTTGTAAGTTGTAACTAGTATGCAATGGACAGCTCGCCGGTACAAATCTCACACTAAAGATACTGATAAAATAATTATTGTATTTTTTTTGATTTTGATAAAGCTACTATTATTCATTTATAATACATAAACACGTTGTTTAAAAAAGTTAAATTAGGACTATTAATACAATTTAAAGAAAAATATATTATTATTTAAAGACACAATTTCAGTATAGAGAGAGTCTATGCTAACTAATGGTCTACAAGTTAATAGTTAGTACAAGTCTCGTATACCATTAGTTACTTTCAGTTATGTAAACATTTTAGTCATAACTGTAGCCATACAGCAGATACGTCATCACTAACACCATTAAAAATAAATTATTTGTAAATATTACATTATTAACTGTAGGTCAGTACTTTTTACTTTTTATGTTATTTTGTTTGGAGAAAGTAGAAAAGAATATTAATTAATAATATATATTCCCCAAATTACCTTCTGCTTTTAAAATTATTATACATTTGTAATTATAATTAAAGAATCTAAATAATAATTCAGAAAACGAAACAAATGTACTAAGCTTTCATTAAATTAAGCACAGATGTGTAAAAATATAAAAAAAGTCATAAACTATGGCTTCAAAATTTAATATAAAATTCAAGTTCATCCAATTCAAAAATAACTTAAACGAGTGGATTAAAAATAATATTTTTTTTAGCTTATTGTGGCTGCGCACGCGCAGGTGTTTTCACATCTGCCCCGTGGCTTTGGAAACATAAAACCTTTTAACACTATAACTTGTATTGATACATTTATAGCATATTAATTAACGATAAAAAAATTATCCTTTTATGTTATTTTAAAATAAATAAAATAGTTAATAAACAGTTTATATGTTAAGTTTAGACAACACGATTGCGTTTTCCGGTCGTAAAACTAAAAAATTAAATAAGATTGAGAAATATTGGACTCACTAATACTGTTCGCAGAAATAATAATTTGTAGAAGATGATTTCATTTCATCGCGTCGTCAGTCAGTACAGGGAGGTGTGGCGGAGAGTTGTGTCACAAAATGTAAAACAATTGAATATCTTGTTGACCAATGTTATGATATGTACTTTTCATTTTCACATGATGTAACCTTGACATAAAATTAATATTTTTTATGTTGTAATTATCTATGACATATTTAAAATAAATATTTATAGGGCATTGAGGAGTTCGCAAATTCGTTTTCCTTTTGAATAATTATCATGTTTTTTTACATTCCTTAAGATATTTATAAGAACCCAACTATGTCCTACTACAACTGGCTATTCCTCATATACGGTTAAAAAAAATTTAGACTTTTTTAATAAATGTTTTACGTATCCTGAAAAGAAATCTTGATCATTACTTTCAATTTGCTCTTTTCAGTTACATTATACCTAAGGTGATTTAACACGAACATTAGTGGGTAAAAGTCGACGTGATCCTACTTAATATTAATACAGTGACTAAGCACTTGGAAATGCTCGCAAATACTGACCAACTTTCACTTAAATTATATCTCTTAACCGAATTAACGGCCGTTAAATTTATTTTAACCCTAATGTATAGTGCGCTTCAAAACACTCTACGTAAATAAGAAAATATTGCCATTTTTTAAAATATTACTTCAGTTAATATAAAGAATAGTAGTCTTTTTGTTTTTTCAATTGCTGGAGAGTTGGAAGCTCTTCATAAGGCAGAGAACCAGAAATACACAATGTACTTCATATAAAAAAATTATGTAAAATATGTAAGACTTTCTTTTCTAATGTGTGGCGTTGAGTTTCGCCACTCAACACACAATGCCTAAAAATTAAGCATAGCGGGGAAAGTAAAGTGAGTTCCAACAAGTTTGGCAGAACTTGTATATTACTAAGTCGACAGTTCAATTGTAACAAATTAATCTTATCTTACTTATAAGATAATAGAAATGTAATGTGGAACAATGTCCCATTACAACATTTAGCGCTAAAACTATTATTAGACGTGCATGTGGAGCACACTAATATTTTAATAGCTGCAGGAATATTGAGATATATTTATTAGGAAATATTTATTACTTGCTCTCATATGCTATAATACAGCAAATAAATAATAATTAAGATAGTAGGTGTTATTACTCTAAGTTTCTCGCTGGGAAATACATTTTCCTTTCGTAATACCTAAAACTCGATATTATGAACCATATTTTATAGCCTATTTAACTAAATATATGAATGCTGTTATGAAGTAAACATTTCTCGTCTATATTTTGCTTCGCAACGAACATTCTCTAATGAATAGAGAACGGAGGGAAAACCGGTAATAAGAGGGAATAACTTCAATCATGATCGCTTCAAATGCATTTTCCAATTTGTCACGGTAATACACACCGGAGAGTAGTTTACGTTTGTAGACTCGCCTAGTTCTCCCAGGACGGGATGTAGTACAAACCATATTTCCTCACATTAGCTATATAATACAAATTTAACCAAAGGTACAAATAAACTGTAATTTAATTATAAAATTTAAATATACCTAATAGCTATAGTTGTTTAAAGTTATGATAACAGGAAATGTGAAGCAACATTATGTATTTAATTATGTTTTTTTTTTCCTAAAATATATTAATGTAATTCTAAACTCAGTATTTATTTTTTTAGAAAGACAACATAAAAATATTTTAGGAACAACTAAGTATTATCAAGCGTGCTAATGTTTACCTTTCTTATCAATAGCTACTATTTCATAATTAAAAATACAACAAGTGCCAAATTACATTACATTATACAACAATATACTAACTATTGATATGAACAATTCCTACTAAACTAATTCCTCAGCCCGATTTGCATAACAACTACCAGTCTTCACTCCAGTCAGAACAAAGTAAATAAACGCTTTGTCTCTGCCAAAACCCTGTAGTAACTGTGGTAATTCTCTGTAATGAAATTACATAATAACCGTTATTGGATGCAATCCAGAGGATTTGGGACTAAGATGAAATTTTACGTTCGTGTAAATCATTTATACGTTTTATTATTCCTAATTTACAACATCATAATATTGTTTATGGTGGGTTTGGTCGATTTAATAGTAACGTTGACAAAATGGACACTGATCGTAAAATATATTAGGCCTTGTCGTCAATATCAATCCTGTATACTTGATAGCTTCTTATATATCTCTAGATATATTACAAAATATATAGTGGTGTCCGTGCGTGATATATGTCTGACAGACAATGCGCGGCGTCGAGTTCCGCCCCTTAATATACAATGCCTCCAAAATTTGGTAAAAAGCGGAGAACGGAGAGTTCTAACGTTAGGTTCCCTCTACCTACCACGATAGATGCAGGAAAACGAACAACACTGTAAAAAATAAAAGGAATGTTCCTAAAACTGGTAAATATACATTATAATAATTTAGATATAATCAATTATCTAAAATATTTTTGTGGCTTTTAACCACGTAAATTAATCAAAGGGAGTCATCATTGTGTCAATTAGGACATGTCTTTTGTGGTTTCCAAATCGAATGACGAATCATTATATTTAAAAATTACAATGTAGGTATGCTTTTCCTGTTTGATTATTATTAGGTTTTTTACTTATCCCGTATTTTATATAGGACATCTGTGAAGTAAGAAAAAAGACAGGATTTTATTACTACTTAGTTAAAATGTGTCACCTTAAGCTCGTTTTAGCATTAGCGGGTAGACAATGGAAACGTAGTGTTACGACACTGTTCCCCACAAAATTTTCTAGGCGTAAAAAGCTAAAAGCCTTAATTCAACGAGCTTAATCATTTAATTAATATTTCACATATTATAAACGAATATATCACAAAACACGAGTATAATTAAAACATCCCAGACTGTAACTAGAGTAGGTACACAGATGTACAAAATTGGCGTTCCTAATGACTCGGGGCGGGCTTTGCAAGTTTGGGACACAAAGTTAATGGACTAACGACCAACTTATTTGATGCCTAATACATTTTATGTATGAAAAAGCTTTTTAACTTAACGTTGCCATTTTGTATTTCAAAAGAAAGTTTAAATACATTTGCATTAAGATCACGTAATAAACGTTATAATTTAGTTTCTCTTTCAATTTACGAGTATAAGTAAAAAATATAAGCTTTAATTGCTCCAGTAAACGATTTGATCGATACGTGTTTTTTTTATACATATATTTAGCTCGAATATAAATTTAGTTAGAGAAAGTTATCTAAAAGTTAAGATTAACAGCCAATTAATGTAATCAATTTTATATTAATCAACAACATCGTGACCTGTTTGTATTTCGCATTTAGTTTTAATAATAAAATATTTTATTAGGGTCTTGTATGTCAAGGCGTTGATAGTGATTAAATTAATTAGTTTTTATATTTCTTTCCTAATTTTATCTCTGTTAAATAGGGGCTTGACACATCGGAAGCTTAACTGTAAACGTGAAGGTCGAGGAATTCGTAGTCGTAGGTTCTCGCTCTGGTAAGAAAACAAAGCGCGGTTTTGAGTTACGCCACTCAACACGCAATATCCCGAAAATTGGGCGGACAGTGGATAACGGAATTGCTTGACACTAGGTTCCTTTTACCTATCATGCTACATGCAGAATACAATGTTAAGCTAAAAAACTTAAAGAGCATTATACAACGTAAAAATTTTGGTCATAAGGAGCTTTTAAATTAACAATTGCGTTTACTTCAATACATTGACAATTTTGCTATAATCTATACAAATACAACCTATAGGTACTAAAACAAAAGCAACTAATTAATTAGTATACCACATAAAGAAACCAAACCCACGGCCGTAACACCAGTAGAGTCTAAATGAGTAAACAATCAGCTCGAATGTCGCATTACGGAGGCGCGCTCGGCCCCCTTTGTACCCTCGTCAGGCCCCAGATACTGGGATGTGTCTTAATTCAGGCGAATTACATACACTTCACTTTGAGCGGATCTCTCGATGGAAATAGGAAACGCTTTAGCTTTATTGCTTTTGTTCGTTATAGATTGTTCTATAAGTTTAATGGTTCTTTTCAGACTCGAAGTTAATTTTTTAATTTACGATTCAATTTCTTACCAGCTTCGTTAAATTTACAGAATTTTATTGTACATATGCACCGCGCTCATGATATTTATGGATTACTTGAAAATCATAGACAAAATAAGTGTTTGTCACAAAAGAAAACTTACTTCCAGAATTGAATTTATATAAGTATTGCAAATTATAGGAATCCAACGTTTCAAGTCTTTTCGAATTAAAAACGACAGCGCTATATTTTAAGCGTTATTTTCCGAATATTTGGACGGGATTGCAGAAGTCATTGTTGTTTCATTGCAAAGCTGGACACTGGAAGCTATAAAAGCTAAATAGTTTCTTTGTACAATGAAACTAAAACGTTAACGCCAGTACCAGTCTCAAATACAAACAGTCTGGAACTTAGTAATAAACATGAAGATCACGTTATCAATAAGTGTTCTTAGTTCCATTGATGACGTCAATATCAATGGTTAATATCAATGGTTAAATTGGCCGAAACCATAAAATTAACCAACTTTTCTAGTTTATGACTTTTCAGGAATATATAATTAGTAGATAGAAAATCGAATCTAAACAGGACTGAATAGTCGCTTATGTCATTGATGATAATGTGTCAGCATAAACAGTAAAAATTAATATTGTAATACTCAAATAGTTTATAATTACGCTAGTACCATATCGTTCAAATATAAAGCGTTCATTTACATTTGTAACGAACCACGCTCCATAGAACGTAATAAGCCGACGACCCCAAAATTTATACGATGTCATTGACTGTACAGCCAGCAACTCGGGTAAATCTTATTATATAAGGTATAATGGTCAAAGTAGCCCGGTGATCAAGGTGGCCCACCGTACCTACAGATACAAATCGAAAACTGCAATGACGTAAATACACTGAACTCGAGTGCATCTAAAATTGCACTGGGCCCAAAAGCAAAGTTGTAAAAGTTAAACTGCAGCAGATATAGACAAATTTAATGGGTTCAAGTGTTATTTTAGAACTGAAACGTTCAAACGAGTAGGAAGTAGACGAGCTCAAAAGTGGGAGCAAAAAATACAAAACAAGAATATGTTTATACGATAGCTATCTATGTATGTATAATATAATATTTTTAAAGAAATTGTGTGTCCTAAATACATTACTATTATTTCGACTTAGTGACAAATAATATTATTTTCTATGTACTATACGAGTACAACGTACAATTTAATCATATAATTATATTTTTAAGCTCAAAGTTCTCGAAAACTGCAGTAGGTCATTTGTGAGCACAGGTAAGCTTTTAGTCAGATAACTAGACGACAAGCGTAAGCAGGAGTGAACAAAATTATTTCACATACATTAAGAATACTTAATAGGAAAAACAACGCGATTTTCCATAGTTATATACGATCTCTTTGTCTCTTTTTCCACTGAAGCAAATAAACGTTGTCAGTATGTACCTATTATCGGAAAATAATGAACTTCTTTTTCCTCGTGCTATACATTGTAAGTCCAGAAATACATTTCCAGAAAAATTATTTACACGCCATGGAAACTGTGCGAGCGCGAAAATTATACCAATGTTGAAGTTCATCTACTTTGAAGTTTATTACCGCGTTAATTATTTCCGAAAATTGGAATTTATATTTTGACGAAATGAGTATCATAGTCAATTTTCATTATATTAAGATATCTTTATAAATGAAATAACGATAATTTTTATCTGCACTTTCGTTTTATTTTCTTCATATTCCATCATGTTTGAAGCTGTAGTGGCGGAGTGTGATAGCGTCTGACTTTAAGAATAAAAGGTTGTGAGTTCTATTCCACACGGGGAAATAAATTATGTTTATATCTTTGCTCTGTGAAAAAGATTGTGCTTTAACACGCAATGTTTAGAAACATCAACTTGGGCAGATAGTGTAGAAGGAAATAGTCCCCGGCTCTAAATGGAAAAAATATTAGCATTTAAGAATTAGAATTATTCTGTAAGGAAGTCAAAAATAAATTGTGTTAACGAACCAAAAGCTACGTTGTGGTTCTAATACTGTGAGAGAATATTTATGGGCGCAGTGTCTCCGAAATAAGTTTCGGCTCATTAAGACGACAAAGAATTTTTGTTACAAGTTAAAATACAAATACAAAAATATCTAATTTGAATAGAAAGCTCCACTGAACTAGTTCTAATATCTAAAAGATATTAACTAACATATAAATAAAAATAAATTAAAAAGTGAAGAATACGTATCCCTTCTTTAATTAAAACGTCGACTACGTCGGTTAAGGCTTTACCTTTATAACAATATGAATATATTAAAAAACATCCAAGTGGCATAAAAGAAAAAGCGTCCAACTGCCAACATTGCCCTGGTAAACCTCACATCGTTTTGCGACATTTTTTTGGAAGGGTCTAAACAATAGCGTTCGAAAAGTTGTTTTATTACGGCCTTGAGATTTCATCTTATTAAGGAAAGGGGACTTTGAACGGAAAGGGGAACATAAATAGGCTGAAACTTACTTTTATTTGAATGCTCAGCATATTACAAACGGTTTTGTGAGTCACTGAGACACTTGTTAACCAAGTGTTTCTTGTTTATTACACGATTAAAAAACATAATACATAAATATTGTTATGATATTCATATATACATTAATTAATTAAAACATTCCACATATAACTTGTGCATTATTATTACAAATTAGATATATATAAGAAATAATTAAAACATATAAACCTAGAGTCTGTAATCGTTTCACATTAAAAAAAACCTATTTAGTTCAAGGCCTGCGCCTAAGGAAGCTCTGGAATACAGGCACATGTTTTAAAACCTTTTTTATACACGACCGTAACCATAAAACTGACCTAATATCTAGGCAACACAACGTAACAAAAACAAAAGACCGATCTGTCAAGGCTAAGATTGCGATTACGAATGACTCAATTTGACACAATTTGCGGGTCGACGCCCCAAAAGTTTTGCGTGTGACACAAATATTATATACCAACAATTACCTACATTTCAGTGTACAACGTCCTGGTAGGTAATGAGGTAAGATTTACCTGTAATTACTTTTAGACGGGGTTCCCCGAAGCTTGTTACATGTGTCTAAAACACGGAGGCGTGACTACGTGTTAAGTGGAAGATACACGCATCGTCTTCCTGAAATCCGCCCTCTCCCGTTTCCCCGACCTATAAATATGACGCTGAAACGTACTTGTTTCAGTCGCAAAGCAAAGCTTGCAGAGGGAAGAGCGTGCCAAAATACAATATTCCCGAGTGACAACGTGACTCCTATCGCATACTACTATCCTATTTCGTAATCTGGCGTTATATCAATTTTATAATCCTAACTGACATAACTGACAGTGCTTTTTAGTTTGTTTGTGAAGGAACTAAGTGCTATCAATATGTTGGACAAGTCTACTTTGGGCGGTAGTTGGGAGAGCGTGGTAAGTTGAAGACTTTATCTTAATTCATATCTTAAATCTTAAACACTTAAAAAGCCAAATACTTAATTATAAAACAATTTACACATTACGTTTTAAAAGACACGAAAAAGCACTACGAGTTAAATGTATGAAACTTAACCACATTTCCTTACATTTATAAAATAATAAAAGCCATATAAAGAATAAAAAATTTAATTATCGTGAGAAATGTCCATGTTTGTCTCGCATACCCCCACTGTGTATTTCGATTACGGAATCAGTTGGTCAGAGTTACGCAAAGTGCACGACCATAAATACGAACCTTTAAAAGGCAGACTCGTCTATGCCAGCTGTCATTGAACCGAACTTCGTGCGTGCCTGTTTGAATATGGAATTAAGCTTTATGTGGTAAAGTTCTTGACATTGCGCTTGCGCCGGTTTCACGGTTACTTTCAGATTCTAATCAACAAACACTCGCGTGATTGCGCCATTAGATTTTTTTATATAACTTTAGAAGTATCAAATTGATTTTTATGTGCTTAATGTAGTTAATTATTTATTTGGCGGCGCATAAATAATTCTTGAATTAACTTTCGAAAATTTTTATCTCAGTTAAAAAATGACAAAAAATACAATAAAAAATATATTATACATAAATTTATTGATTTATTTGGACTAAATTTATACATTATCGATTCCAATATTCCTGTTTAGAAAGCGTAGTTGACATTCGCTGTCAAAATTGTCGATTGTAAAATTATCGTGTTTTTGCGATCGAAGTTTGGTAGTTGCGAATTTTTACTTTCACTTCTAAAATTATAGCTGACATAACGCAAAGAGAAATTCTATGAAGTACCTAATGTATGTAGTTGTTATATATTTGTCACATCATCTAAAATAATTGTAACTATAATCGCGACAGTCTGTTGATTCGGTTCTCACTCAAGGAAATTAAATATAAATTAAATATTTCATATTTTAATTTCCTTGCGAGTTTAGCTGCTCAACACGCAATGTCTCCAGAATTCGGTGGAAATTTAATGGCAACAGTGTCTTAACACAAGGTTCCTAGATTCTATCTTCCTACCCTGCTATGTGCGGGATATAGCGTGAAGTTAAAAAAATATTTAAAAAATCTAAAATACTATGTGGCAATTTTATACATCTTATAAATTTATTTAAACATATAACAAGTGAATATTTGTAGGTTAAGTACGAAATCTATTGAAATAAAGTACCTACAAAAAATACTTTTTATTATATTATAAAATAAAAAAATACATTGTTATCAACGAAAGAACAAAGTCAAGTACGTATCTAGCCTGATATTTGTCGCAGCTCGTTATTCCGGTTTTTGATTTGGAAAGTGGAGAGTGGAACGAGAACAGATACGAGTGACAATATAAAAATCTACCACTACAGTGATGCATTACGTAATTATCATAGCCGCAAGCTCGTTTAGATTATTTTTATATCGATAACAATACAATAAAAATAATCGATTTAATTAAATAACTCATAAAAACTACGTTTCAATTACAACTTTCATACAAACTTTACTGTCTAAACAAATAAATATAAGAAAAAAAGTATTACTCATACAAAACTTGCATTTTGCGCGTAAACTTTGTGTGGGCTCAGTAGTTAGTCAGTCAGTCAGTTTACTCATACACTATTTCAAGTGTCGCACAAAATTTTATATCGGTTATTAACCTTCGCTATTATGCATACGAACGTCTAATAATAGCATACGTACTTGATATTACTAGAATAGAATAATCAATATATTAAATGCTGGCATCCGAGCCCATTGATGTAAGACGCAGAATTACGTTTAAAACCGCCTTGAAATTGGATCATATTATAATTTTATAGTTAATATGAATCTCACGTGATATACTATGGTTGAAGGTGGTTTAAACTTAGTATAGTAACTAAAAGACTATAATTTAAAATAAGAGCATGTAATATCTATTTTTTTTAGTTCTTTTTTAATTAATTATTTTTTATATCTCGTACATATAACAAAAAAAGGTTTCAAATGTTAGTAAATATTTTGACCTCAAACTGGAATATCGTGATTTGTAAATTATTTAACAAGTCAACGTTCACACTTCAGCTCTAATCAGACACACTCCAAATCCCAAAACGGCCTTAATCATATGTTAACCGTTAAAAATGTTATTATAAGAGAAATATCTGAATAAAAACCGTATGTACCTACTTGTAGCTGTAAACGGAGGAAAACGTTACGGGCCGATGTTTTTGCGAGTTCGCACATGATAAATAACGGTAGAGTAAAGTGGGCACGCTTGGCCGAAAACAACTTGGCGAATAAGTAAGGATCGAGTTTTTTGTTGAGTATATCGATATTAATGATGTGTCCACTCGACATACATGAGACACTGACCGACTCATACATAAATGGGCACTCGCTGACAACGTTCATGTAAGATTATATTTAACAAGTTAACAAAAAGCTGACATATTTATATTATAAATATTTCATGAAACAATACCAGTTCTTATTTCATACCAGCGGACAATATTAGATCATTTAAAATAACTCGTGTTAAATATACACGTAGCATTTAGTATCACCTTCGGGTCTATTCAGTTTTAATGACATCCAAAAATAGCGCGCGCTCTACTCACAGTACAAGAAACGCGAAACATGTTCGTTCGAAATGGAACACGAAGGATAATGCGAAGATGTAATACCCCAACTGCGCTCAAACCGGGTCATTACCTGAAAAAAGGAAAAGAAATTTTATTACTATTACGTAATCAAAACATCCGTCTGCAGTTTTATATAATTATACCTAAAAAAAAATATATAATTAGGGCGAGAGTTAACTAACACCAATAATAGATGTACAAATTTTAATGTGACCCATTTCTCTGCGACCTAAATTCGCAACAGTGCAACGTTACATGGAACCATTAAAAAAAGTTACAAAATACGATCTGTCAAAACACGTCGGCGTAGCATTTGTCGCGGCGTGAATGACAGACGTTGAGTTATGTCGGTATTTGCTAGCAGCAAGGTGCATCAATTTATAGAAAAAAAATGGGCTGAGCTTACTTTTTTAATAAGTGTAACCTAGTTACGGACAGTACGCACGAATTCTAAAATATTTAAATATCAGCGTTATTAATAGGGGCAGTAGAAATAGAATACTTAGTTATAAAAAGCAACCTCAAACTATTTACGTTTCAAACATTAAGTTATTTTTATTTCTGGCTCGTACGTGAACGAATTCAAGGGCTGATTACCTGCCAGACAGTATTTGAACTTATTTTCTTTCCAAACTGGATTAATTTCTATTTTTAGCTTAACTACTCTTAGATTTTTTATATTGTCAGAAGAAAACATTTCCAAACAGTAATGATCTAAATGGCACATAAATTAAAACATAAAACTGTTAACATTTGAAAATTACGAAACGTTTAAATACGATTATTTTTGATTAAACAATCAAAAAGCTTTGTAAATTAGAGATAAACGACATAAATTGAAGGACTTCATAAATAACAACGAATTGCTCAATCTTTGTCGACGTACGATGGTTATTTTCGTTCGTTCCCATGCTTCGACCGTAACTTACGGTTTACACGAAGACCGGTTAAATTTAAAACAATCTCCAGTATTTATTGGAAGCGATCATTCTTTTATTTATTGTAAACTTCCTTGACAGTTCACTGTCGAATGTTACGTTTTCGGTCCACAATATTTGGCAGTGGCTCCAGCGTCACGGAGCATATGGCCCGACGGACAGGTGTAATCCAACATGTGGGCACCAGGCGAAGGGCTCGAATGACGAAACAGACAGAGACAGATGACAGAATCTAAAATAATAGAAAGGGACGACAAGACGGCCCTAGTCATATCATCACATCACGTAGTCACGCACGAAATTAAATATACTACTAGTTAGAATAAATAATCTTTTGATCAAGCCCAACTATCTGTCTCATAAACCATTACAAGACAGCTTCTTGACATTTCAATTTATTTTGTTTCTTATTGATGTTTTCTTTTTTGTTTACAGATCTCACGAGACGACTACGAGATAGACTACAGCCCGAGTCCTAGAGGATCTCCTTTGAAGGACACAACCAATATTCAGAAGGACGATCAACCGTATCTAATTAGCAGACACAATCCAAACAAAACATTTCGCCGCGAATCTGTTATCGCTTCTTGGAAGAGTTTGAAGAAAGAAAGAGAACAGGCATTGGGCAAACGTATAATTTACGTCGACGCGGACAGTTACGAAGATTACTATGGAAGAAATCAAGTTAAGCGTTGTAAAAGCGAAAGAACTGCTAATGCCCCACGCGTTCTAAAGAAAGTAAAACGTACCTATTCAGTTCTATACAGGTACGATCCAAACGAGGAAAAAGTTGTAAAAGAATACAAATATCAACCAGTTAACGAGCCTGAGTCTCCAACTATGTCTAATCTACAGAAATCTTATTCCGAGCCCTTCTTGAGAGCAGAGCTTGAGAGGACACCTAAAAAGAAAGCGAAGAGGTCCATTACAACCTTCTTGAATATCAAATCAAAGTTCCTCAACATATTCTCATCTAAAAGTTAAAATTAATTATATATTTATAGTGTTAATTGCTCAATCGAATGCATTTTTTAGATTAAGACGCAATTGCTTTCGAAGGAAGTGAAATTTTTAACGGCTTAAAATTTCGATTTCGTAATATTGCCGAAACTGTCACATAATTGGGGTACAATAATAATTTATACATCGTACTATAGTGTAAGAGAAAACGTATAAAAACAGGTTTAATTTAAATATATTTAAATTCGTAGTGTCCTCTGTGAGATAAAAATAATTAACATAAAAAAATATAATGAACAACTTTAATCCATTATTTCGCTTTCATTATAAGAATTTTATTGACCAATACGTCAATACTTTTCTGTACACTTCCTTCGATGGATATAATTGCAAAAATTTTAAATATAATTAACTAGTCATAGATGTTTGGAATTAATTCTTATATATAATAGAATATAGTTATATATAAGATGACAATTTTGTGATATTTCTGTGTGTCGTGATATATTTGTGTAACTAAATTATATTTGAAGGATACACTTTAATGGCGAGAGTTAAGTCACTAATAAAATATATTATAAAAACTTACTTTGAACAAAGCTTGAATCTTATCACCATTATAAGCAGTTTAATCCTATAATTAAGATATAATTATAGGAACAGCTAACAATAAACAAAATTATATTGCTAAAAAAATATATCTATTATTTAGATAATTTATACAGTTTTGTTAACAGATATATAGAAATATTATTGGTAAGATATTTTTGCACTTAGTCACTTAGACTAAGTGAGCAATAATATATGTATATTAAAAAAGGAAAAGAGTGATTTATCACAAGTTTGTTTCCTAATATAAATAAGATTTATAAAAATTATAAGTTATTTTTGTTCTAAACATATTTGATGTAATTCTTTATATTTATAAAGTAAATAAATATACACGAGTTTCGTATAAAATATGTTTTGAACATTCATTCCGGCTTATAAGTTATAAAATAAGTTAAAAAATTATGTTAAGTATATAAGTTTACTGGTTCATTAATTGCATATTATTCTGATTAAATTATAGACTATGTATAATTTGATAAAAAATTAATAGTAAATTTGTATTGAAATAATATTTAAATGTAACCAAATAATATATACTTTTAAACAAATAAAATAATGTTTTATTTCTTAACATTTAGTAGTTTTTACCATAATATTTTAAAACTTAAATTAGTTTCAGCACTAAAGTCACTGAATGAAAAGATACGAAATATGAATTATGAATTACTAAAATAAATGAATAAAATTTGGAAAAAATAAAAGCTGATCATTATTGATTATTTATATGTTCATCATAAAACTTCCGACTCAGAATTAAAAATATTATTTTATATTTAAAAGATTACTTTCTCATTCTTTATTGATTAAGAAAAAAATACAAATATTTTTTCCATGTAGCGAGATCTATTATCAAGAAGCTCCAAGAGCTTCCGTGTTGAGCGGCGTAACATAACTCTGCGAAGGGATCACCACTTCCACCCATACGTCACGAAACAACAAAAACAATCTCAAATAAATATAAATCTTAAATTATATAAAATTATATTAGATATACAAACGACCTATTAATGGGTGCATAGTTTTGTAATATGAACTAAGAGGCAACGTTACTTCGTTACTTCCTATACATTTTATTTTTTTGTATTATTTTATAAGCATTGATGTTTATTTTGCATACAATTTTAAAATGAGAAATAACTAACGATAGAGCTAGGAAATTTAAATAAAATCCAAATGAAAATCTATATACGAAAATGAATATTTTTATTAACAGTTACATATTACAATATTTATTTTAATACAACGTAAGGCAACTCTCAATGCCGACACAAATCATTTCAACCACTCGTTAAATATGTACTAATTAAAAACAAACATTGAAATTTACGCTTGTAGTATAACAGAATAACTGTTTTATCGAAATTGTTTATTTAGAAATTCTTCATCTGAAATTATGATGATACTCGCCATGTTGGTTGAGCTTGATTGGCTTTAATTTTAGACATTTAACTAAACATGTAAAATGACTTACTACATGATATTTATATGTATTGTATATTTATACAATATGTATTGAGAAATCATTGTTATTTCAAACATATTATACAACATATCAACATATATATGTATATGTTGACGTTTTTGCCCTGCCTGGGCGGGGAAATGGAAATAATAAACACTATGTAGTAGGAATTGAATTCCCAATTATCACGTTTACTATCTACGTTTGGCTCATGATGATGTTTACATACATATATTTTCTAATGCACTTAAGTCTAAACAAAAGCACATGTTCCTAATTGCATGTATTACGTACAAACTGTAAAGGGTCTGAGGTGCATGCGTCCGTGCCTGGCGCCGCTGTGGGAAACACACGCTTCACGGTCAAGGGAAATACATTATTCACCTTGCCTACAATAGGTTAACAACAATAGCTTGTATAATATAGCTTTAGGGTAATATGGGTGAAGTTTAATTTGTATAATAAACATTAAGGAGGAAATTTTAATATAAAAATTGAGATTTTTATGAGCGAAATACATAGTAATCATTTTAATTTATTTCACAAAAGCATATATATACCTTTATCATATACTGTATCATATAATATTTATAGAGATATAGAAGAAATAAAGAGCAAAAAAATATCCCTTAATAACATATATGAATGCCTCATCTAAAGTTCACAAGGGTTTTTATATAAATTAACCAGTACAGTACGCTAGAGCGTTGGCGTTCATCATAATGTCACTGGGTAAATGTTCCCTTTATAACCACAATATATTCAAACGGCGTTTAGAACCCATCAAGAAGGTCACGAACTGAATCCCTGAACTCAGCCTTAGCTAATCTATCAATCACGCTGGGGCTGGAGCTAACGGTTCCTTAAACGTCGACTATTTACTTAAGTAGGGATATTATTTTCTTAAACTTCTTGTAATACTAATTTATAACTATGTAATTTATATTTTAAAATAGTAACAAATTTAATAAAATTGTATTTCTCCTTCGTTTTCATAGACAAGCTTCGCAAAAAACTATAAACCGACAGCATTTTCAAAAGTATGATTTTTTTATTACCACTGCAACTTCAGTAGTTGCACGAGTAATAAAAAAACACTTCATATTTTGATTTAAACTCGCTCTTTTATTGGCCTTTGAGAATAATCATCAATTCATTGTTTTTTATATAAAACCTCTGTATCAGTACATTATATTATTATAACCTTAGACTTAGATTTAACCTCGTAAATAAAAGATCATTCTTAGAAACCGTCTTTCCGTGAGTATAATATACATAATTGCATATTGACTTGCCTCGATAAAAAAATCACTTTATCCGAAGGTTGGAATGAATTAGATTAGCAGCTCTACATAGGTGGTGTTTTAATTGACCTGCTATTGCTTGGCTGCGTTATGATGCAAGGTCGAATGAGACTCTTGAACTTAGGCCCGTGACGCGGAACAAATCCTGATGATGATTATGATGATGATGATGTAACTTAGTTTTATTGATTCCACGTGTTAAGAATCTTACTTCTTTAAAATAAACAACCACTCGGTTGATTGAATCTCTGTATTCAAAAAAAATATTAATTAAATGGTACATTCAATTACCTGACTAATTAAAGTAATTATAAAATAAAAAATAATATTTCATGTATTATATATATTAAATTGAAAATCCATCTGTTTCTAGGAGTGGATGAGTTAAGATCTAAACATGACCTCTGAAACATAGAGAACGTTATCTGTAAGCTCATCAATTTCTGGTCAAAACAGCTAAAAGCTTTATATAATGTTTGCTACTTAAGTTGAAAGGTTTTAGTTATCAAAATTGCCCATGTCCATCTGAAAATATAGATATTTGATGCAATTTATGGGTAAATAGTATCATAAAATAGAAAACATACGTCTTTACAAATCATAAATAAACATTTTTAAGGTAGTTTCTCTACATACGAGTAGAATAAATATAAATATCATGGTAAATTTGTTTTGAGACCGACGTACCGATAAGTAAGAGATTTGGTTATCTATGAAACAAAGTAATAAGAAATCATAGAACTAGAGTTTATTCACTATTCCCATTTTGAATAAATAAACGACAATAGTATTAAATAAATAAATAAAATACTTTCTATTAAAATTGAATTATTTGTATTAACATTTATACTGACAGGTGTGGACCGTTGAATGAAAGAAATCTTCAAAACAATAATTGTAATCTCTGATATTTTACACTACGCGTGTAAATCAAACAATCGATTCACGCTACGTTTAATTTTAGCCAGATTTCGCGTTTTTTCAATGTATATTCCAGGGCAAGGTCTCAATATTCAATGTCAAACAAAATTGCAAAAAATATCCGTATTGCTTATATCGACGCTCGATCAAGAGCGTGTTTGTTTGGCCTTCTATACGGACAGAGCTCTTAAAAACCAATACTATATAGACTAGGAATCTTTATGTCTACGGCCAAGCTTTAGTTTATATGCCTGCATGTTTCAATGTATGGTATCGATGCAGCCGGTACGGGTAAATGTAGCGCAATGCATAGAAAGGTGTCTATAGTAATACATACTGTAGGCTAAATTTTACAGATTTATAATCACTTTTTTTTATCAGGTTTACGCTTTATGATTAGATATGATATGTTTTGGTTTAATATAGAGTGACTACTTATAAAGCAACGTCGGAGATGGTAACTTAAACTAGAACAGTAAAATAAATTAATTTAGCTTGCGTTGCATTTTAAATGTTAACAAATAATTTAATATAAATAAAATAAATCTTACATTATTTAACCTTTATTTAAAAAATATCTATAATTCTTCAGTTAACAGACAAAAATAATAGACGCTTCAATTACAATGTAGAGCAAAATAACAAAACGCACAATGCCATCTAGCGAAAACAGGACGAACTTGCCAAAATAAATAAAATTTAATACCAATGAGGTGCTAAAATATATATTTAATTGCATACATTACAGCTCTTCTCATATGTTTTTCAGTAAAAGTAGGTCATTTAGATTTCATAATAATATTACATGAATATGATCCAAATGTTTCGCAATATGTTGCCATCTAGCGGTAGTTCAAGGCACCACGTACTTCGGGATCAATGGGAGCGATCCAGAATTAACGCGATATTTTCGAACTGAGCGCTCAGAAATAGTATCGTGTCGATATAAGCTACAGTTATTTTAGAAACTAGTGGTTAGTTTTAGTTGATTTAGTTTGGAACTAGTTAGAATTCAAAAGATCATACAGCTAATATCAGAAATAAGATTAAAATTACTTTTCAACTACAGCTAATATTACTTATTCGTTAAAACTTGTGCTATTTTATTTAAATATCTAATAGGCACTTTAGAGTCGTATTTTTTAATTTTATTATCTTACAATCAAATCTATAGAATAAATTAGAGACCAATAAAATGAACATTTAAGTCATCGAAACATTTTATAGCCTTATACAGCACTGGCCACAGCCACAGCGCACGATACAGATTATAAAGCTCGCATCGATTGTATCACAGATAAAAAATTATGAAATCGTAAAAATGAAAGCCGTGATACATTGTTAGAAGTAATTACTTGCTTGATTAGTATAACAAAAAAGGTCATTGGATGGCCTCGTCCTGCCTTTCTGTGGATAATTGCTGTTGTCATATATATAAATATCTAAGGAGATAAAAAAGGAACAAAATAATGGGCTCGTTTACTGCACAATGCCCTTCTATAATATATTTAAATGTAATATACATACAATATAGTAGATTAATATGCAACTAGTGTCGGAAAATTTATTACCTTTTCTTAATAAAGAACTCACAATGGCAGAATATCGGTAATCATGAAACTCTACAGAAAATAAAGAGAAGAGAAGAGAAGAATAAAAATTTTCCAACCATGATTAATGAAATAAAAATTATTTATAATAAAAAAAACATGCTAACTTATTCAAAAACTACTACGCCGCCGTTATTAAGCATAATAATTCACTATAAATGAGTTAATAGCACGTGAGCTTTGTAATACAAAAGAAAATAACAATAACTCTATATAGAATGTCAAGCCATAATTTCATTTCGGCCATTCAGATTCTATAATTAACTATAATCGACGTTATTGATCTATTAACAATATGTTGAATCTACGAGGTCCAAAATTCATTAAATTTGCATGAGAATATGGCGTCTTGTGTCATGGTTGCTGCTCAAATCATATACCAATTTTCGAATGCCTTTTTTAAAGAAAACTAATGTTTAATTTGAAAATAATTTATTTTTAATTTGAAAATCATTTATAATCTATGTATATAACGTGATTTTAATATTCGATTCCCACTCGAGGAAATGAAATATTTAATATTTTCGCTTTAATGTCGAGGCAAAGCGCAGTGCCTCCAGAATTTGGAAGAAAATGGGGAACGGAACGTTTTAACACTAGGTTGCCTCTGCCTGCCCCGCTGTGTGCGGGATACAGCGTGTTGTTAAAAAAATATTCAATGGAGGATTACATCATTTTAAAAACAAATAAAAACGTATAATATAATACCAAATAATCTCAAAAATTAGTCTTTCTTATACTAATTAAGTAATATCGCAAGTGAAAATAGCTTCCTTTAAATCCTGTGCAATAAGCAATTACTATGTCAAAAACTTTGATAGCGACGTCTGGCGTCTTGGTAACCGAAACTACTTTTTGGCACTATCGAGACTAGCATTATGAGAGTACTACCACTTGATATCTAAGAACTTATTAAAAGTTTTCACATTAAAAATACTGAAATAGAGAAATGTTGCAGACCGCATACTAGTTTATAATAATAATTCGAGGTTTTAAAGGATTTACTTCATATTTGAGGTTCCTCTAATAAGTTTAGTAAAAGCTCACATATTACAACACACTTACTGCACTGGTTGTATTGTAATGCACACATCTTTACCTGTAAATAAAAATAACAAAATATTAGACACACATAATATTATAAAAAAAGAACTTAAAATTGAAAACATAAAAACTTTAAATTTGAATCTACAACTACCGTTTGAATATACACACTTTAATATAATACAGTTAGTTAAAGTATAGCTATAAAAACTATTATATTAAACGTATTCTTTTCTTTACAAAACCGGTAGCGATCAATAAATATTTCTTCACAATAACATAACATAATAAACATGATTATTTTATTGTATAGCCATCGACGTAACTGATACATACGTTATTAAGGTCCATAAACAATATTGTTTATTGAGACGTTATATATTAAAATAAAATATTAATAATTACGCTCACTTAGTTTAAATATTATAAGAATAAATAAGGTTAAGTTTTATAGTATAAAGTACTAAACAAAATATTACTTTTACTGAAAATCTTTTCATAAACACTATTAAAATATCATATTTTGGTAAGTGCGAGTTTTTGCTCTGGTACAGAATGCTAACTCTAAAAACTGAATGTCAAGAACAAAATCCTTCCCAAGGATCCTACCTAAGACAAAATACAAGAAATGCGTAAAGATATTATGAAATATGCCGAATCAATATTTCCAAAGCAGTCGCGTGACTTTGACCATGGCCTTGCGAGTAGAATAGAATAGAATAGAAGTATAATTTATACTGGCAATAAATAGTATAGTTACAATTACATAACAGGGCCCGGATAGACGTCAAGTGTCACCGACAAAGCTGAAGGCTAGATTGTAACACTTTATTATGAATGTCTTCAATTCTTTATAGCAGTATCAAGTTTATTAGGAATTTTGTCACAGATTTTTTAGTTTTAATTGTTCTAGAAAAGAAGATTTTTTTGTGAACACAAATTTATAATACATTTTCTAAAGAAATTAATTACATTGTAGCAACAATAGCGATGATTGGAGGCTCGAATCCTATTGACGTTGGGTTCTCTTTGCCTACCCTGATGCAAGTTTATCTCGCATGTAAAGCTAAAAAATAGAAGTCATTAAGTCATTAAAATCATGGCTCTAAGCTCCTCATTATTATATTTTTTAATTTTTTTTTTAAAGAAATATAATAAAAATATTAAAACAATCAAGACTACATACATTATTATAAAAAATCTAAGAAAAAGATTCCCAAAAGAATACATTTAACTACTTCCACCTTTATATAATGTATATAAGTATGATATAATATAATATATGAAAACTTCACAAGAATAGTTAAATGTACACGAGACTTTTAATTAACGTCATGTTTGCTCTAGCAAAAAGGTTTCATTTTGAGCACGAGCGTTGCGAAAATATTATTTTTATACCTTATAGCTAATAGCACTTACGTTACAGTAGGAAGATTTCTATATATATTTATGTACCTACATATAATAACAAAATTTTATTAAAATCAACTTCAAAGTATTTTCCAACAGTTCCAACACAGCGCACGCAAAAGTTAGAAAATAAGTTTTTTTATCATTTGATAAATGTTAGAGAGTGCATTCTGCAAAATCCTAGTAAAACCAATTTAATGCGCGATTAAATGCAAGTTTATCCTATAAGTTCGCGAAGTCTGGTCTAGACTACTAAATAACAAGTCTAGCAACATGTGATCAGTATTCCTTTGCCACTGTCCTGGCAGTCTGGATAGTGACTAATGTCTTTCTCCTCGGTCGATATTGCATTATACATTATAATCTACCTTTTACGATCAGGAATGTTACTTGTAGTTTAGAATGCATTAAACATTTGTCAAATATTGAATAAAAGTTGAAGTTAAACATAGATTACGAGAGAAAAATAAATTATATTATATTTTTTAAAAAACTCACTCAGGGGTGAATAACGTCATGCCTAAGTCCTATACATTTTTTCCATATACCTACATACCTACCTACTCTACGAGGGTAGGTGTTCACCCTATTCAATTCTTCTTAATGCAATGAGCAACCAATAAAACTGTTCATTTATTATTATTACTGTTATTTCTTACTATTGGTTCTTGTAAATAAGTTATAAAATAAAGAATATAAATATATAACTATTTGTGTTCAGTTTAAGTATTAAATATTTTTCTTCTAAATATTATGGAATTTATAAAACGACCAGTATTTTACAACACGAATACTTCAAATTAATAAAGTTGAATATTTAGTCAAATTAGAGTAGGTACCTTGCATTTTCTAGAGCGAAATTCAACAGGTGCCGAAGCTTCCATCGAACAAGCAGATTAGGTATTATCATCACAAAGGGGTTGAAATTTTAGTGCGACCTATACAGTACTTGTACTGGAAAACCAAATGCCTTTGAACGCAAATGTAACCCTCAGGACGAGGGTGCATTTGAACTGGCTATTCAAATCTATAGGTACATGCTAAAACCACTACAAGTTCCCTGTAGCTATTGGTAAACCATTTTCCTTTTATCCTTTAAGTCTAACTTGTTGCGTAGGGACTCAAAGCGTATAAAAAAGCCCTGCAGAATTATCGTTTTGTGCTCTATGAATAGCATACAGACATATGTCGGATACATAAAATACTTTTAATTTATCTATTCAATACTAAAGTAATAAAGAATTAGACACTGTAGCCTTTACATACATGAGACCCAAACTTTATTATTAGTAAAGTAAACAAACAACACTAAGATGTATACGAAAAAACTTCATAAAACGCATGTTTTAAAAGAAAAAAAAACAGGAACTCTCAGCCACTTGCTGTTTTTATTGAGACCAAAACAAAGCAAACTTAATATGACCTTAACCGAACGCGGAAAGCTTATCCTTCGAGAATTGTTGTGAAATGACCACCCAGTTTATGAGCAGTTAAGCGTTATAATCCAGTGATCGATACGCGTAGGTGGCGCCCTTCATTGGCATAATATTATCGTTATCAATTCAGTTATAAACAAATCCGGTAGCACGTACAATAGCAACCCCGCAGAGGACAAGCTTATCCTTTTAGGGGAAGTGGACAGATAATTCTGCCATTGTCCGAATGCATGAGGATCGCCCTCATTTATGGCACCCTGTGATTTCCGGCGTATATTTCAAACTGTGCACGGTTGTGATTCAGAGTTAAAACATGTAGGTATATAGCATGGAATCTAGTGAGAGTTATGTAGTAAGTTTATCGCAATATTTATAAGATATAATTTTATCAGTAGATTCTTCATCCAAGTTATGCATGTATATATGTATTGGGTACACTGTACTTGGCACTGTTTAACAGAACCGTTTTAAGTCGTGGGAGGTTCATATAAAAATATAAAAGCAATAAGTCATTGTATCGTTCTGAGGACAATAAACAGAATCAATATGAAGTAGCAGGCCTTGCTGGCGCGGTGGTTGGTGATCTAAAATTGCGTTCATAAATAATCCATAGTGTGCCGTCGCAGACAAAGCGTAGTTGTTATGGCAGCGCGGCCGGGCAGACAAAGAGGCAGACAGACAGACAAAGGCACGATGTGCGGTCCCTTGGATGTGTGCCAAGAGCATTTAGAACATGAACACGTCATCAAACGGGTACTTAGGAATCGTTGTTTCACTGACGCTCCTTTAACGATCCTTTAAATTCTTCCATTTTTCAAATGATTTTTTTTAATATAATAATTTATACTACCTAAAAAACATAAAGATAATATTTATTGATTATAAATTTTAAGTTAATAGTTCACAGACATAAATCATCAACTATAAACATATTAATTGACGTGGACGTGGACGTAAAAGACAAAAAATATAGCAACGAGCAACGGTAAATCTTAACTTATGTCTACATATTTTCGCAACTGCACTTAATTAATCGGATGAAGCTAATTGCACACGCTTGCAGTAGGTACCAGTAATTATGGGGCATTTATGGCATGCTGAGTTGACGCCTGGCCTGAATCTTGTGGCATTCAAGAATTAGGAGTAATAAGCGGACTTAACTAGCAAACACATTGCTAAAATATAAAGTATTAGTAAAATATATTTTTTTATTTGTCCAAGATAGAAACCTTTCTATCTATCTTTCGCATGTTTTCTTATGTTTCTCAAAAGCTCTCACATGTGTAGGTATATGTAAAAGTTGTATCTATTTATAATATACGAAATTTTCATGACATATTTCTGTTACTTTTAAATATATTTTCATTACCCTAAAAATATTGAGAACAAAATTTAAGAATTTTTAAAAATTCCACATCATATGTGGGCCACATGTAAACAATAAACTTAGTTAGTTCTTACCATATCACGAGGTTACATTTCGTCTGTCCCGTGGGAAAGAGCATCACATTCGGCGTGTTTCTGATACACTTTAATGGGACGGCTTCCCTATTCCAATTACTTATTGGGCTATGAAGGGGGCTTGTTACACATAAATTTCATTTTATACCAATTTAAGTGGTCGTTTAGTGTGAGTACTTACTTGTTTTGTAAATTAAGTTGCCAATTTTCCCATATCTCATTTATCAAATTTTTAAATATAACGAAATGACCTTTTGATAAATACTTAGCAAACATACTAATCGTAATGTTTTGGAATACACGACTTTATTTCAGTCAATAAAGTATCTTATTAGTTAGTATTCTTAATTTGTGTTTTTATTCCTTTATTCACTTAGAAATATAAAAATATACAAACCGCAAATTGTGACTAATTTAGCGTAAATAAAACATAGGTATGTATATCAGTTTAGGAACACAAAGTGTGACTGTAGACGCGACTGGTCGTGGTTTCGATCTCCACATGAGGAAATGAAATATATATTTAATATGTATATTTTCATTTCTTCGTTCTGGTATGGAGGCAATACGCAATGCCTACAGAATTCGACGGAAAGTGGGGAACAAAGTGTCTTAACACTAGGTTCCCTGTGCCTACCTGGCTGTGTGCAGCATACAGGTGAAGCTGACAATAAACAAGCGTAAATCTGACAAATAACAAAGCAAATAAGACAAAAGCAAGATATCACCAATTTAAAATTCACATTACTGTTGCTATAATTTGAAAGCTCATGGCGTGGCAAAAGTGACGTGCAATAAAAAGGAGATGGAAGACAAAAGCGTCTCACATAAGATATTGCCTGCGGAGCCTGCCAGAGTGCCAGCACGGCAGCGGATCGTCTGCCTGCCAAGCAATTACACTAAGGGCCGCTCCAGACGCGCTGGATTTCCAGTTCGCTTCTTCGGTTCGGTATTTCGGTGAATTTTAGTATTTTAATGTTACTTTGCTTTTAATGTATTATATGGACGTTTCTATTAAATTGCGAAACCAATATAAACTTTTTAAATATATATTTTTGACAGCTTAATGTTTAAAGTACTCCGAGAGCTATATGAATAGTTTGAATCTATAGAACACTTATTACAAATATATAAAGTATGGTCTTTACGCTTGCAAAATTAAAATTATTTTATAAATATTTTCTTGTACAATAATAATTATGCAGTAATTATATTATCATTCATAATTATTTCTTCGATAGTTTCCATTAACTGCGACGTACTCATAAAGCAGAGTGACTTCCTGTACTTCTGTGATTCACTCACAGACGCAGCGTAGGTACCTAAACGTAAAAGCACAAGTGCAGCTCTCGCCACGTGACGCGTCCCGGTCACGCGTCCGGAAAACAAAGGGATATTATTATATCCGACGATAACACGCTGCATACATAACATGTGTGAGATGATTTTGAAATATTAGTTAACACTTTTATAAATATTTTTCAAGAGCGAGTGGAGCGAGACTTACCGTTGTTTAAAAGGCAGTTACCGTTGTTTAATGGAAGTACCAAACTTTAAAGCTTGAAACATGTATTTTATTAAAGACATTAATATTCTTATAAGTATTTTTTAAAAAATTATGTATGTACTGTAGTAGGACACAATAAAATTATTAATACATTCCGTTTTCATTCTTGTACCTCCATTGAGTATCGAACCCAGAACCTATGCATTTTATAACACTTTCCAATGCACTATATAGAACAATTTATATATTTAACCACATTTTATACATAAACGAGTCCACCTACCCCATTAGCATAATTTTAACATATTACGGAGAAAACATTACTGAACCAGTTTTTATTGGAAACCTTTTAATCAAACCTTTGGTCCAAGGTGTTTCCAGTTCGTGCGGATCAAGGTTAGTTCAAGGCGCTGGTGAAACTCGACCTTACCAGTAAAAGCATGTTGCTTTGCCATTTAAATAATTACGCGTTTGCAATATTCAAATTGTTCGTCTCGCGTTCCCTTTTGTGGGGAACGGAGAGAACACTAAGACTACTTTTACTACGTTATTCGTGTAGTGCCAATATAAAGAAAGGTTTACGTATGCAAAGTGTTAAGTAAGACTATATAACTGCATGATTTATTGTTTACTTTTACCCTAAGAAGATATAAAGGTAATTTAGTAAATCCTAATCCCTGGATCTAAATTTGGACTTTTCTCGTACTATACATCTCAAAATAGAAAAGCTTAACGCGTTTTCATAATTTTCTTTGGAACCCTAGCCGACATAAGATAAAACCGAAGTATATTTAATAACATAAAATAAAAAAAGAAACATAATATCTTACGGTACTCATCGATTTTATAAAGAATCCGTGAAGCGTAAAATTGTACATCATTACTGCTTGTAATTCGACAGAGCTTCATAAATATTTTGGAGAACCATATTAAATTGCCTTTAGCTGGTTAACAGTATTTAAATATTTATTTTTTATCAGACTTAATAATTTATTATTACAAGACAACCGTTTAACGAATTATTTATAATATATTTTCAGACCATTCTATAATTACAAATATTTTAATGGAGGCTCTTTATCGAAGTAGCTTTATCTGCGATATATAGAAATATTTATTTAAATTCATATTTTCATTTCTTCGCTCTGGTGTCGAGGCAAAGCGTGGCGTTCAGTTCCGCCACTCAAGACGCAAAGCCTCCAGAATATAACAATTCAACACTAGGTTCCTAGGTTCTACCTATCCTGCTGCGTGCGAGATGCAGCGTGAAGGTGATTTTTATAGATAGATACAGATTTATAACTTAACATAAATGTGACTATAAACTTAGTTTATGGATTGTTATTGACATTTAGGAAAATATTAAAACAAATATTTTTAAGCATATACAAAGGGCAAGCTCCACATAATCAAGGCCCTACTATAATAATACGCATTGTATGAATATCAGTCCTTGCATCCTTCAACAAAGAGGACCATGGCCGCTTCTAAGAACTCGTGAGCGCTTATTTAAACAAAGACAATACATACAAAGTTAAATACTATATTGAAAATAATATAATTATCATGTAAACATAGTATATATAATATATAAACATATATATATAAAAAAACACCTTTGTTTTTATAACAATAAAGAATATTTTCATATTCAGGTTAATTAGCATCAAACTGATTTGCATTATATGTTTCTCAGAAAGCTCTCAAGCTAAGTGTTGGTAAACAATATGACACAAATACAGTTGGATGTGTAAAATAATATGTTATTGAGTGTTACTCATTATGACATAAGGAAGTTGATTATTTTGTGGTCTGGATTGGTAGTGGTTGTAAGTCACGTTTGTATCTACCTACAGTTCTACATATATGCGTGATTGACGCAAATGCATATTATTATCTACAATTTATTGACATTTGTATAGGGTTTTGATAATTAAATTGTACTATCATATTTGTAAATATTTAAGTTTATATCAAATAAATAAATAAAAGAATATTCAAGAAAACTCTCTTTTAAATAATACAATTGATCTTTTTATAAACTCGCTCTTAATCTTAATTCTGAACCAATTTTTTCAATTGATACGATTTTTACCATTTAAGCGTAAAGCACTTTGACTGAGTTACCTAATTTATCTATTAACGATGGCAATCTCGACGACAAACGCAATTTTGATTAAGATTAACATCTAAGAGGTCAGATGAGATGCTGTGATAAGTTTCCTTTGTTGTCTCGTCGACAAATGCCTCTTACCATTGATATTTTTTTATTCCTTTCTAATGGTCTTCTTAAAGGCAATTTATATATTATTTATCTTTGATAACCAATTTGTTAAGACGTTATAAGAAAAAATATCTAATTTTCGTATACTTTATGTATAGAGGGTAACAAAATCTGATAAAAATTAAGCAACCGGTTCTTGATATTTTCTTCTACGATTCTACTGCTTCCGCTCATACAGAGACGGCATAAGTTAAGTACTAAACTTGGTCTAACCAAATCGTAGAAATATATATTTTTTTATTATCTACTCCCAGTTCGTAAATGAAATTTTTGTCCACAAATTTAGCACTACAGCAACGCCCAAATTATTATACAAATACATTTTTTTCTATAAAACATGTAAATAACCGACAAAATATACGAAAAAGATTGAATTTTAATATAATATTTTTTTGATGAAAACTAATATTATTTTATATAATAAGAAAAGGGAAATTTATTTACCATCGCTGAAAGCCATTCCCAAGAGTAAACGAATTCAGAATGAATAAAATCGTATTTCTACAACCATGCTTCAAGTAGACTACGAGTATATATGATCGGTACCAGCTTTGCATCTGCGTGTGATTTATTAATTGTCAATAAAATATTTATTTTGTGCAATTCAAAAATATTGGTATATATATAGTCAGGACCTATAATATAGTAATTCTTCAATCAATAAAATATTTACCAGGAACCCCGCATAATTTAAAGAGGCTCTTCTTAATCCTAATAAACTATGGGGCTTGTTTATTTTCTTTTTAAATTTATGCAGTCGGAGTTTTTGTTTATTAAATGTTTTTTTTTCTAGTTGTTGGTTTACTTATTCGAATTATATCCTTTAACTTTGGCACGCCTAAAAGCAGTAAAACAAAAAAAAACGTAACATATAGTCTTTAACTAACACCAGTTAAGCGGCCAGTATTTTTTCTATCAAGAAAAACAAATTATGTTTTTATAGGCACAACTGCAAAGTAAATCTTAAGGAGCAACGCCCTATAGTAATTGGGTAAGAGAACAATAGATCAGTGTTGGTAGATTAGCTAGATCCAAGATAAATGGTCACGACTTAGAGTTAATCATGTTTAAACGTGGTTTTTTATACTAAGCCTATTATTCTGTGTTACTTTTTTTAAGTTTAATATATTAATATCAAAGTAAATTGTATGTACTTAAAGTTGCTTAGACTTATCAGATAATACTATAATATTTAGGCTCGCTCGCAAAAAATATTTAAAAAAAAAAACATATGTTTTAATTGTCTAAGTACCAAATGTGTCTAGCTTCAAACCCACTACCCAGAAGATTGTTAATAATATTTTTCTAAACAAAAAAACTTTGCTGTGTAATAGATGGTTGCTCATTACATACATGGCAACTAGGTAGAGGCAAGTAATTACAAAACAATTTTCTATCAGATAAATAATACGGCAGTAGGGCAATAGGCGACTGAACCGGGTTAATGCCTTCTGTACCTACTATATCTAACATCAACTATACGAGTAGAGCTTCCACAAATATAGTAAATTGATTTAACTTGAGAAATTTGTTTATTTATTTATTTATTTATCAGCTTCACGCTGTATTCACGCAGAGGGAACCTGGGAACCTAGCTTTAAAACATCTAATTATATATCCTATTGATTATGAAAAAAAAAAGGATATCCTTTTGGTCCTTAACATCGTCCTTTGTTCTTTAAAAAATGTTGACTAACAAAATAAAAACGGTCGACATGACAGCAAACTTAGAAAATCACGACGTTTAAAAGTTCAAAAGCTATACGTTCTTTACTTTACTGGCGCTCACGTCGTTGCTCTAACAATAGTTCACTCTTTGTCATTGTAGTCGAGTGTCCACTACATAAATGTATATAACATATTGAAAAATGATTTATATACATTGATGTACTAAACAAGTCAAGAAAAGTAATTTTATATTGTTAATATCTCTCTGAGACTACTCGTGGCCCATGGGTACAAGTGTGTGTGTGTACAACTTATTATTTATTAAAATTCTCATTTTTTCGTCTTGGTAACTGGCAAAGCGTGGCGTTGGGTTCCGCTACTCAATAAATTGCAATGTCTCCTAAATTTAGCGCAAAGTGGCGAGTGGAGTTCTTAACACTACCTTTGCCAACCCTGCTCCATGTGGAATACAGTGCGAAGCTGAAAAAGATATCTTTATTTATATTCCACAGAGAACGTCTAGTATTTGATCACTCCGTTTTCCTGTACAATAATAAATTGATTAATAAACAGACTAATATCCTCGTTTTCAATATAATTATATTGAAAACGAGGATATTAGTCTGTTTATTTCATTCATTTAATTTATATGCATATTCATTTCGGACTAATAAACTAGACCATTAACTCGTTTTCGTAATCAAATTTCTAAAACAAAAAAGATTTATATATCTAGTTTCTAACATGAAAGATTATACTTTATGAGTGTTTACCATATTCGTCTGGAAATTTTAAAATCGATGGATTTTAATGCGTTCTCACCATCGGCTTTTATGGTTCAATTAAGCCCATCAATAGAATGTCGTCGACATCGGAAGGCCGATGACCTATCAGCTGTTTACTTGTAATAATAAATAACAGCATATAGCATAAATAACAACAATCATATATTGTTTTATAATATTTTACTGTTATTCTCATACTAAGAAACTATATAAAATAATTAATTAATATTAATAAATTTAAAAAACATCCATAAGTTATTGGACAACCTATAGTTAATGCTCATTAATTTATGATTAAAATGGTTTCTAATTTTGATGTAAAAATATTTTCATTATAAATTATAAGATATGAATATAAAATAAGTATATACAGATGAAAAAAATAAAAGTTTCGATTAATATAGTTACAATTTTAAGCAAAGGAAGTATTTAATATATCGGACTATTATATTAATTGGCAACAATAACAATAATTATTGCTTCATAATACGTCGAATTCTATTATTATTATTATACAAACTTCTTCGCTATAGTAACATGTAAAAGCTTATATATTTTAACTGTATAAAAAATAAAGAGTGAGTCACGGGCGGGGCTTCCGAATAAAAAACACGAAACCCAAGGACAGGTAGATTGTCGAACAAAAATATAAAATCTACCTATTCGCTACGGTATTCTTATTAACATTTTAAGTTCTTGTGTGAAATAACGCTACACTGAATTAAATATTATATTCTTTCGTATTTTATATATGTATTACTAAAGTAAACTATTATTACAAAATAATATTATCCACGTGACAGGTTGTGGGTTCGACTCGAAGAATTGAAATATTTAATATTTGCATTTCTTCACTCTGGTAACGAGAAAGAGAGCAAATGTTTCAATAAAGGCAATGCCTCCAGAATTCGGCGAAAATGGGAAACGGAAGCGCTTTAACGTCTTGGGAACGTTGTGTTGTAACATTAAGTTCGCAGGTTCCGTCACTGACACAACGCGAAACAAAAATTATTAACTGTGGCACGCTCGGACCGCCATAATTAAAGAACAACAACAACAACAACAACATTATTAACTGTACCTACGTTAAACAACCAAAATTAATACAAACATTTATTCAAAGATACACACGAGCAAATAAATAAATAAAATTCACGTAAAAGCATTACATCTCCTAATACTACTAAAACACTTCAATTCTCCTCACGTCCCTAGCAAATAGATTCAAAACACTGTAAAAGTAGACTCTACCGGCGTACAAGAAAGAATATAAAGATATAATCTAACGATGCGACGTTACAGATACTGACTGAGGGCACCTATCGCGCTTGCGCAGTTTAAACTAAGATGTGACAACGCTCGGGGCATGCACAAGTAGGGAGGCTTTATATTTTGATGACCTATTGTGGGTTATTTAGATGCAGACTTCGCTTTGAAAGGAGAAGACGACACCGAAAATATATAATTATTTAGTAAATCCCATCAAATTGTGGGAGGCCGCTCGTAGTGCAAGGGCAACACCGGTTTAATAATTTCATTTCTTCGCTTTGGTAACGAGGTAAAGCGCGATTTCGGGTGCAATATTACAAGGTCGATCAATATTCATCATTAAAAAATGTATAAAAATAAAAAAAAATCAACTAACAAATGTAAAAATATATCAACTAACATACAAACAACCCGAGGTATAATAGAATTCAGCATTGTTATGTGAAATTACAATTCAAGTAGAAAGCGAGCATATTGGAAGTTTCAAACTCTCTAAGTAAAGGAAGCCTTTGCTCAGAACACTTATAGGCTGCTCTTGTTCCTGGAAGTTCGCGAAAGCACTCAGACCTTCAAGTGCGTGATAGTCGACCGTAATAACGACGTTAACTAAGGCTAATTAAACATGAGCTTTGAAATGTCCAAAACTATTCTGTAACAATTACAATAGTACATGTGCCATACCAAACTAATTACAAAATACCTACAAAATTTACGTTATATTGACTTCAAATTACATAGATGATATTACATAAACTTCATTATATTTGATTTCAAAGAGAACTTAATGAAGCTCTCAATTTATAATTAATATAAAATGTAACAAAAAAAAGCTGCCATTGAAGTAGGTCAAATAAAAACTTGCAATATCAACGGCAAAGGGACGAAGGTCGCGGCAGACGTAACGGTGGAAACGTAAACCTGAGGCAAAAACTGGAGTCTTCGCTGCCGTGTCATTACAGAGCGTGTGTTTAACCTTCAACTGTACTTCGCCTTTGAACTTCAATAAGTATGGGATCTCACACGCCAGTTTACCGTTACACCAATAGATAGTGGGTACATGAGTGATGGCCACGGCTTGGTGTAGATCTTCGTTTTCTCGACAGAAACCGGTCGCTAAGCGCTATTAGGAAATTATAATTGATTTCTTAGCGGTAATAAAGCTTAATAGCGGCCATCAGGTTAAATTTAGTGCAGCTTTATAATGATTAGTTTATACAAATCATTAGTTCCATTATAGTGAAAATAATGAAACAGGAAATTTGGCACCTGTTTTGGTTTTTATCACATAGCCGCGTTACGTATACCGACGAATGTCACCAGCATAATCAATAAGAAATACATAAATTAACTAAACCTTGTCTATAATTAACTAAGTTACGTACGATATCGGCCTTATCGGGCGGAAGTGCGAGACTAGTAAGGACACGCGACGATGCGCACGAGCGCTCCGAACGATCAGGGCGACCCGGCCGTGGTGCAGCGTAGTTCCGGCAAAGAGACTCGACACCGCTCGTTGGGAAAACATTAAGGCGTTAATCAACTGCCATTAATAAAGATAATAAGCCATATTTTGTTAAATTACTTAAACATACTTATTTTAATTTTAAAATTAAGCTGATGCAAGGCAAGTACCCAATTACAATTTTTTTATATTAATATCTTATTTGTTCTAATAATTATTATTTACCGCCCTGCTGCAACTGAAGCGTGAGCGAGCTTTGATATGTGGTCGAATCCAGGTTGGTACATAACATACATTTACACTTTGTCTTATCAAAGCAGGTTTTAATTAGAAAAAAATGTAGTGTTGGGCTTCACTCTCCCGATACATTCAACGACGTTTTTTAAATATATAATAATAGATAACAAAAGAATATTATTATATAACAAATTATTCATGAAGACTAATATACTTAAAAAATGCCAATTTAAATTTTGGACTAATATTTAAACAGTTTCAATTTAAGTGATAATATTGTCATAATAAATATCCATTAAAATGTCAAAAATGAAAATATAGTATCATTTAAATTAGAATGAAATTCTCATATATATATAACTGTTACATCACAAACTTTCTCAAATTAAAAAAAAAATAACATTCAGTGTGCGAAAGTGGGAGTTCTTAATAAAAAATGATAGCAACAATCGAGACCATTCAAAATTGCGCGATAGATATAAAAGTTATAAATATAATATAATAGAAGTAGAAAGCGAGTCCTCAACTAATAGCCACAGTGGATTCCATTGCTTTAGTTTAATGAGCAATAAATAATTACTAGAGACCCGCGGTTACTACGAGAGATTTGTCTGTCTGTCGATTTAATATTAGTTACATAATAAAATACGTATAAACATCTTTCTTCTATATGGTAATTAACATGGATTCTAATTACTACAATGTTAATAGAACGATCGTAAAGGATGTAGTAAATCAACTAGTATTATGAAAGTTTCTCCACATTTACATTTTCCAGATAGTTATGACTTATTGAAATTGTTTCTATTCATGAACTTAACAGAAGAGTCAAGACTAATAATAAAATAAATCTTTATGTGCATATATAACATTTTCATTTTCAATTTTTCTATAACTTCACGTATGCACATAGCAGGGGAGATAGAGAGAATCTAGGAACTTAGTGTTAAGACACTCCTTTCCTATTAAAATATTTTATTTATGTACATTGTATAACGAAAACAATAAATTACTCAATTCGTCGATTTTTAACTAGTATTCATTAGCCACATTTAAATCTACCTCGCACTTTTTTAACTAAAATTTAAAACTAAGCTCTCCATATAAACATAGGACACAAAGTTGGCATCGCCAATATTTCGCACATTGATTCAATCTATATGTTAATATTATACGGAGGCTGTGCTCGTGCATCATACACATCAATAATTCCGAGCACGAAGTTTCGCTCAGAATCAAAGACTCAAACTTCAAAAAGATTTAGATTTTAAATTCATACATGTGTCAAGTGAATATTTAAAATAAAGTAATTATTTTATTGGTTTTTTCTTAGTATATTTAAAATTATCTAAAATACAGAACTTTCCATTGTCATCAATGTCTAATATAGAACACTTTGACCAGTTTAGTTACTTAGACGTTTTGAATTTTTTAAAAAATAATTTCTGTTCTTGACATGAATTTTCTATTATAATTATGTATTACATATATTACTAGTACACACCATAGACGCACGCATACCAACCAACATATATTTCCTTACATTCATAATAAACATATCGTACGTAAATACAAAATATATGTTGATATATTCAAAGTCCATTTCAACGAACGCTTTTGGAACCACAAAAAATAAAATTTGTAAGTGCACAACACGGTAGACATTTTTAAGGCCGACATCTGGTGGCATACGTGATATGCGCATAAATATTTCCGCCGCATCCAGCACTGTATTAACTTCGTCTGAACTGGTCTTATTGTCTCAATGTTGTCACATTTCTCCGCAAAAAAGGCGAATTTAATCCGGCACTACAAGGACAGGTTTAGAAAGAGACAGCTACACCGTTAGTGATAAGATCTGTGGGAGTGAAGGCGAGACAAATCGATTTGTACAGCTTGAAAACGTGAAATTAGATTGGAGAGAGATAGGGCTATGTGAGATCCTTAGGGAGAAAAGGTCAGTAGAGTCGTGTTTCCAAGAGATCGTTGCCATACAAACAAAAAGAGTGAATCTTCTGTAATACCTTGCATGAAAAGATTGAAAAAAAAAAGAAACTTTTTGAAGAAAGACGAACGCGCTATACTTAAGTATAGATGTTAATTTGTTTCGAGACGCCCGTGATAAGCTCATTCCGTTATCTGGATGTTCAGGCCCATCATTAGTTAGTCTCGTGAGGCAATTAGACTCCAATGGAATGACGCACTAAACTATTTTTATTTTAAACAACTAATTGTATATAAATAAAACTCAAAAGGCCTTATTGCTATAAATTTAAATATGCCCATATTGACAACCTAACATCGTTTAAATTCAATCCAACACCCTTTAGCCCATTCTAGATAGGCCATAAATCAATACTGGGTACTCCAAGCCCCATGACAGGCTTGCAGCAAGCAGGGCTTCAAATCGATATATTCAATGTTAAATTAAGCCCCTTTAGCAGCAGACAGCGGTCACCCTAGTTAGGTATGATCGCGCCCAAAATTGACGCTGGGGCATTCTTGGAAGGGTGATCAGTATTGATTTTACAATCAATTTGCTGGAGCCAAAGGCCTGGCTTCGTTTTTAGTACACATAAAAACTTTATGCATATTTTAAAATGGAATCACTGTTTTACAAACGTCATAAGGATAACTTAGCTTCGCGTTGACCGGAAACGCGAATATAGAAAGTGATATTTTAGTAGGTATGTAGTTTTATTGTTAATTTCAAGTGTTTCCTATGGTTTGTATGGTGACAGACTAATTAATCATTCTGCACTCTACCCATTACAAACATAGCGTGTTAGCGTGTAGATAATATAATGTGTAATAGTAGAAGCGAACTTTTTCTTATACTTAATTTTAATTATAAATTAATTATATATGATTTTTTTAATTATTAATAAAATCAAATAAATTCTTAAAAAGTAAAATTGACGAATATATTAGTACTGTAAATGCTGAAAGCGCCCTTCCTCCCATATGTCACACGTGAGACTGAGCTCAGAGCATGTTACGACGGAAACATGTGATTTTTACGCGCTCTATTTATAATTTGTAACTGCGCGGGCGCAACGGGCCGTGCGATTGGTGAGAATATTTAGTGATGCGTTCACTAATCTCTATCGATATATCTTTCTTGTTTCTGAGAAGCATAAGATGATTTTAATTGCAACTACTGACATAGATATACACAGTTCTTTATTGTCATACAAACGAGACAACGAACAAAAACATGACTGCTGTATGCAATGGATGCAATGTATATTTTAATATTATTTTTTAATGAAAATATCGGAAAATTAAATAGCAGTTTAGATTTAATAATTAATTTAACGGGAAAATAGAATGATATATAATAAAGTTCTGTACCCAAAGGGGCTCTATTAATACGACTCCGCTGTTATATACATCTGTTTATCTGTTCGTCTGTCACAAGACTGTATCTCATAAACCGCGATAGTTAGACATATGAAAGTTTCACAGATGATATAATTCTGTTGCCTTCATAATAAGAAATATTAAAATGCAGAATTAAATAAATATTTAATGTTCCCATACAACAAATATGTTTTTAGCGTTTTTATAGGTAATGGTACGGAACTATCTGACTTGCACTTGACCGCATTTTTAAATAGGTGCATATCAGCGTAAGGAATAAAATACGCGTTACATCATAAAAAATACCAAAAATACTATTTCGTACATCGATAACATGTTTGTCGACTTTTGTAAGCCCTGTATTTAAATTTAGTTTCAGTCAATGTCGAATCTGGCTCGCGTTCAGACGTGCTGACTTAGGGTCTGACGCTGCTTTATTCGATTATTCCATATTATAATGTATTACCAGTTATTTGGCAAAGCTGGTGGTTTTGAGCAATAAATATTTGGATGTATCTAATAACGTCTCCACGTGACTAGACATGTTAATTTACAACAGCGTTTATTTTAGTTTTACGAAACAACACCGTTTTATATGTTAACTTTGAATTTGATTTTTTTTAAAATATTTATGGTATAATGTTAACTCACGAAGTATTAGAAAAAAGTATGTTTTAAGAATTTGAAGACGTAAATGTGTATATTTGTGTGTGAATATACGTCATGTATATTTTTCCTTAGTGTCCCGCAGCTTAAAAATTGATGTAATATTTGAGCGCCGTCTATACAAGATTGTAAGACTTCTGCGGTTGAAATGATTGTAGAGTTTCAATGATAAACTGTTAAGCATTTTCCTAATTTAGTTAGATTATATTTTTTATATATTCGGAACTACCAATAAAATCTAAGTAAAGTAACTACTACATAAAATTATATAATACTTGATATTGATAAAGAAAATCTAAAGCAACTTATACTACGTATAGGTTCATGTACTTATTTACATCCCGAGTCGCATAAAAAAGTAGCGTAGCATAAAAAAGTGGTTAGAAACAAAAGGTAAATGGCTTTAAACCAAAAGAATAATTCAGGGCGTTGTCCGGTTCAGGGTTATTTTGAGCTCAGCCGATATCACGGTATATCGATCGTTCGATACGTCGCGAACTGTTTGCCTCATATCTTATGCATCTTGTCCCTGTTAATAAGCACGAAACACGAGGTATACCAGCTTGCTCTGATAGACCGAGATATGAAATTTAATATTAATTTTGATATAATCATCATCTCCAATATTACAGACTGCTTGATACTTGGTGACAGGCAGAGATTTTGGCCAAAAGTTATGTTCGTTAATAAACTATGTTTAGATAAGAATTTTCACATAGTTATTTTTTCAAATAGATTTATATAGGTTAATTTGATTATATAACTTGTAGTTTAAATTAACAATTTCCTTAATAAAGTTTCCCACTATGATGTCATATTCCGTTTAAAAATGACACATATATTTATAATTCCGTATGAAAGTCTTATTTCACTTTCTATTACCACATACACCATAAGCGAAGCACCACCATCACGACACAATCAAAAGGCGGCACAAAGAATATGGTGCCGCAGAACTTTCCCTATTTACGTAATGTACGATTTTCCAAAGATTGAGTATTGCTATTCAAAATGTCTATTGTATTTCAACTTACAACATATTTGTATAGAAAACATTTGATCGCGGGGAGCGATCAAATGTTTGTATGGAACATTACTTGGAAATAAGTCTAGTTTAAAAAGTTTCTTTTAACTTTTACTTTTAACTATTTTTTTGTCAGCTTCACGTTGTATATCGCATATAACAGGGCAGACAGAGGGAACCGAACCGGAAGTGTTAAGATATTTCTTTCATTACTAACCGTCGAATTTTCGAGGCATTGCGTGTTGACTTGCGGAACCCAATGCTGCGATTTGGCTTGTACGAGAGGGAAATATGAAAATATTAATAAGTAATAATTAATTTCCCCGAGTGTGAATTGAATCCACATTAGTCGTTTTTCAGTCACATGTTTGTGCCACTAAAATTTACTAAATTTTATTAAGTTCTAATGCACTGTTCTTGTGTACTTGTTTATATTGCCTACACTATACTATGCACTAAATATATTTGTCTTAATTTTTAATCACTATAATTAGCGACCAATTAAAATTAAACCTCACAAGAAAAATCCAAATTTTATACATATTTCCCATTTATATTCTTAGAATATTTGCTTTAAATTTAATTATTGTTAGCTAAAAAAAACTCTCAAAACATTTATCTAGTAGATCATGTTAGAAAAATAAATACAACCTGTTATTACAACAAATAAAATGTAATACCACTAATGTTTTATTATCTGCTCAATGCCAGCGCGGGTCAGTTACCTGCAACAAAAACGGAACACGGTTAAAACATCAAACACAATGGGGCTGACCAGGAAAAAACAACATGAATATTCTATCAGAGCGAGCCATTACATTATTTTCATCCATATTTTAATTCTACATAGGGAGCAGAGAAGCTTGGAAGTTTCAAGCATATGGTAATGTGGAATGACGAGGCGTATTGGTTTATAGAGGAAAAAAGGAATCTATAAGAAATTAATTGTAGCATTAAATACATAGTTGTGATTGGTTTTATATAAAAAAATGGCTTTCAAAGTTTTTTTTGTTGTAATAAAATGCTACTGTCGTACCTATGATTTTTTTGTAACACGTAGGTACTGCCTGCGATTTTGAAAAGGCTTACTTTGCAGATACAATATACCAGAGCAGAGCGAAGTAAGGAAAATATATTAATTATACATAAATATCTCGTTACACCACAGAATAGGAAACATGTACATAAGCCAGAGTGGAACTTGACTAAAATTAACCACAATTTAATTCTTATTGCAAAAAAGTTTTCCTAGCAAAACAGTTTCATTGTAAGAAGTATCAAAAAAAAATAAAAACATGAGCTTTGTGGGTGACATTTTATTATTAGCCTTCCTAAAGCTAATTTCACCTTGAATATATCGTAAAAACGCAGTAAAAGGTTGAAATATGCAAATGCAATTTGAACAAATCTAGGCAACGATGAGTGTTCGGTGAAGTGAAAAAAACTTCTCCGTAAAATTTAACTGTGTTGTCAAGCAGGTAAACGGTCACAAGATTTTTATTAGGCTTTAAATTCTAATCTAGACTGATTAAAACGACGACGATAGCTACTTAAATCAATTAAAGAGATGAAACATCATTTCTTATTAAGCCTAATTTACATACATGTTGGGCTTATATAAAAGCGATTAGCTAATCAAAGTTATTGATCCGTTTGAGCAGAAAACGACAGTCATCGTCATTATTATTACTTTAATCACTTTATAAAGACAATTACAGTAAATTAATAATTTTAATAAAGTACTATAAACTCACAAGTATTTTTTTGACATATATTATTCAAAATGCTTAAACTTTTCATATATTAAAGAAATAATAATAAAGAAATCAATAATAAACATTCCACAATCAATCACGTTCAATAGAATTTCATATCCTAGTTAAATGCTATATGTATTAGTAAAGTTAGAACATGACTTCATGCAGTTGTAGTGCAGCAGTCAGGTTGTGAGCTGGGGTCGTCGGCCAAGAGATGCACCGGTCTAGACTGGGCGATGGCCCTTAATTGTGAATATTGTTGTAATTCTGATTGATTCATTGCCATCACTGCCCTTTGTCAAAACGTGTTGAGAACGTTTAACTTGATTGTTATAAGCTTTTTATAAATATAAACAACGAGAAAGAGAGAGAGAGAGAGAGAGAGATATGATATATCAAATTTAAAGTTAAGATATGTATTTACTAATATGGCATATCAAATATCGATATAATATTCGAAGAGAACCATTATATTGGATGGACTTTAGCATAAAATACGTTTCATGTTCGTCCACCTTTGAAATTGTCTTAGTTTTTCGTGATGTCTCAAATTCTCCACCATAAAAATTAACCCTGTATCTAATTTCATTACTATTATAATAATTTTCAGCAAATTACTTATACCTATAATAAATGTTATTTTAAACTTCACGCTGTATCCCGCATGTAGCAGGGTAGGCAGAGGCAACCTAGTGTTAAGACACTCCTCTCGCACTTCCCGCCGAATTCTGCAGGTATTACGTGTTGAATGGCGGAACTCAACGCCGCACTTTGCCTCGACACCAGAGCGCAAAAAAAATCATTTCCTCGAGTGGCAATCGAACCCACAATCTGTCACACTTGTGCCCCTGCGCCACGACTGGCTTCATAATAAAAGTAAATTTAAATACACAAGCATCTACCCTTTTATCCAGAAACTGTCAGACATCCAGTATAGGAAACCGTCAGGTTATTATTACAGGTCGGCGACCACAAGACGCGTAGTGTCTAAAGTCTAGACCGGGAGACAGCCGTATTAAACTGGAAATTGCTATCACGCTCGTTTTAAGATCCTTTGTTAAACTATTGTGTGTACTATAAATTAAGCTTAAGTTATTATTGTTGTTTAGATTTA